>OY998239.1:21829229-22429229 GCA_963922005.1 Cornus suecica | reverse complement strand
GCACTACCACTACGTTGGCAAGCCATTCGGGATATCTGACTTCTCTGATGAAGCCTGCTTGGAGCAACCTGGATACTTCATCCACTATAATTTGGTTCCGATGTGCCCCCATGCGCCTTTGCTTTTGCCTGATAGGTCTGACATTCGGGTCAACCCGTAATTAGTGCTGTGAAACTTCGGGGTCGATCCCCGGCATGTCCGTATGCTCCCATGCGAAGACATCAAAGTTTTCCTGCAGTAACTGTGTTAGTTCCTTAAATTCAGGATCGGTGAGATTTGTACCTGCAAAGGTAACCTTTCCCGGGCTATCGGGCACAACGCAGATCTGCTGCAACGGTTCAACCACAATTGGGGGGCCCGGGTCCCCTTCCTTTAATTGCTATTTGGAGCCTGAGCTTTGCTCCTTGGAGCGGAATGCCACTGGGGCCTTCACCTTCTGGATCTCTTTCAGGGTGATCGCATAGTATTCCTTGGCTGCCACTTGGTCGCCTTTGATATCAATTGTACCTGTACCGTCGGGGCATAAACATCTCATGATTTGGTGAAGAGTCGAAGGCACACCTTGCATTCGGTGAATCCATCCCCTTCCCATGAGCAAATTGTGCGAAGGTTTGGCATCGACCACAACGAATGTCTCGTTTAGGGTCCTCTGAGCGGCAGATACCGGTAGCTGAACTTCTCCGATCGGTTCAATTTGCCTACCGTCAAAACCTGCGATGGGGCACCGGGATGCCAGAACTTCTGACGGATCGATCTCGAGCTTTTCAAAATCCCATTTGGTGATGATGTTGGCGCTGCTCCCAGGATCGATCATGACTCTTTTCACAAGACAGTTGGCCACCATCAAGGTCACGACCAGAGGGTCTTCGTGCGGGGTTTGGACACTCCGAAGGTCTGACACCGAGAAGGTGATCTGCGTTTCCTATGCTTTGTGCTGGGCGTCACTGACCTCGTTGACTCTTCACATCTTTTGGGCTCTCCGCATGTGGCTTCGGCGTGACCCTTCGGTTGCCTTGGATGGGGGGCCGCCATGTATCATATTAATCACCCTGACCGGCTGTGCATCTGAGGGTTTCTGAGGGGCACTGAGGGCACGTTGATCATTTGTCCTTGGTCTGTCCCGTTGGACGTAATCTCGGAGTTCCCCGCGAAGTAGTAACGTCTCCACCTGTTGCCTTAGGTTGCGGCATTCATTCGTGATGTGCCCGAAATCACCGTGGAAAGCACAATGTTTTGACTTGTCCCTCTGGTCGAGTGGCTGTCTCATGGCCGGGGGTTGCTGGAAGATCCCTTTGGCTTTGTTCTCTTGGTAGAGTTTCGCAAAGCTAACCTTTAGGGGTGTCAACCTTTCGTCTAACCTGGGGCGTTTGAACGGCTTAGGGACTGACGATCCTGGTGAGGCTGAGGATCCCGGTGGAGTTGCTCGCTTGCGATCGTTCGATCGATCCTTGGACTGAATCTCAAGATCGACGAAGGCTGACCTCCTTTGCCGGATAGTCTCCTCTTCCTCAATTCTCAAGTACCCCTGGGCCCTGGAGTTTAGCTTTCCAATGCCCGATGGAGTGCGCTTTACCAAAGACTGATGGAGCTTGGTTCCTGGAATGAGAGCCATCCTGAATGCCTCGACCGCCGAATGCTGGTCACAGTTATCTACAGAAGAGGATTCAATGTTGAAGCGGGATAAAAAACTTTTCAATGACTCCCCCTTATCCTGGATCATGGTGAAGAGGCAGGATATGGTCTTCTTTTGTCTTTTGTTTCCATAATACTGGGCAATGAAGAGCCTGGTCAATTGCTGCCAACTGCCAATGGATCGGGGTGGCTGTTTCCTAAACCACAATAGAGCGGCGTCAGCAAGTCTTGTAGAGAATACTTTGCAAAGCAGGGACTTGTTCTCAGCGTACATGGTCATCTTCTGATGGATCTGGTATATGTGCTCCTCTGGATCCCTTGTGCCATCG
The DNA here is from genome assembly GCA_963922005.1 of Cornus suecica. Lineage (NCBI taxonomy): Eukaryota > Viridiplantae > Streptophyta > Magnoliopsida > Cornales > Cornaceae > Cornus > Cornus suecica. The sequence continues at coordinate 22,427,268 of OY998239.1, read as the reverse complement.
TAAGGGGTGAATTGGGGTATAATGAACTTCTTTGGAAAGGGCTCTTGTGTTATCTCGTGAACGAAGGGTGACTGTACCAATTCAGTGGACGCCTAGATGGCCATGTCATCAGTGGATCGGGACCTCAAGTCCCCGAGGAATTTTCTTTGGAATTCATCCATCATCGCTTGAAGCTTCTGGGGGGTTATGGACTCATCGGCTGCTGGAGCCTTTTCCGAACGCTGAGAAGACTCGACATGCTCCTCAGGTTTGTCGCTGCCCTGCTGGTTTAGAGAATGGCCGATTGCCGCCACAGGAGGGTCATCTGCGACTATTGGCGGAACAGCAGGCTGTGGAGTCAACCTGGCCATGAGCTCTGCATTCTGCCTTTCCAAGGCCATGCTACGTTCCTCAGCAGCTGCCAAGCGTTGAAGAACTTGCTCCATGGAACCCTCTGCACGATTATCCGCAGTGGGTTGAACGTCCGCCTGCGAACGAGTGATTGGCATCTCTGCAGTGGGTTGGCCTTTGTTTGACAAACAGACTCAGCTTTTTGAGATGGGAAGAAGGAGGCGATTTTTCAGATCCCGAAGGACAGATTTGAAAAGTCGCGACTCCGACAATGCGAATTTCCCACAGACGGTGCCAATGTGTAAATGCTCAAAATTGCACAACACAAAAAGAGAATGCTTTATTCAACATTTGATTTTCCTTTTATACATTTCTCAATGGGCTTAAAGCCCATTGGGACAACATTTCATTTACTAAATAAATACGCGGATACAATGGGCCCAACCATTGGGCTTACAGGAGTTTTATTGGGCCAGTAGCCTGATGGGCTTAACCCAGAAAGACTTTGGTGGGTCAAGACATTTTCTACACTTACAACCACCAAGCTCTGATACCAATTGTTAGGAATTAGCTTCCAACTCACATTTAGGAATTAATCTCACCCAAGATCGCCAACACCCGGTATTTACCCACAAACACAACAATACACACAACACACAAATAACACACAATATTTAACGTGGTTCAGCCCCAACTTTGGCTTACGTTCACGGACACACAATTTTCATTCCACAAATAGAGATATTACATCGACGCACATAACATCCTCACTTCTCTCTTGGTGTCACACAACACCATCACTCCTCTTTTGGTGTCATACAACACCATCACTTCTCTTTCTCTCTTTTCTTCTCTCTTTCTCTTATCTCTTTTCTCTCTTCACTCGGTGCCTATTTGCACCCGGTGCCCTTCGCACCCTCACATCTTTACTAACATCTTTATCTTCCTCTCATTTTTGGTGTATCTTCCTTCACCTCCAATACCTCTATTTATAGGCATGTAAAGTGGTCACAAACATAAATTCAAACTTAGCTTGCCACCTAACCTTTTCAAAGTCACCAATTCAAACTTCACCAAATTCTACCAAATCTTTGACTTAACAAAACCATATCATATTTGTGTTCAATAAGTCAAAATTTGGTAGCCTAAGTTTGGTAGTCAAAATTGGCCAAACCCAACAGAAAGTTCATTTTATAGGGGATCGCGCGACTCCTTCCTTGAGGTACCAAAATAGATCAATCTTGAGCCCAACTTTTAGAGTGGGAATGGGAGTCATCAAGGATTGGTTGCAGAAGAATGGATTTAATCTATTTACTATGAGTTGAGTTTAAGAATCGATGATAATCGTATCTCGAATCTTGCCATTTAAAATTACATTTAATGCTCCCACGGACTACTGCACGATCGATAACAAACATGTGCATTTAAGACTAATGGTGTCAATGATTGACATTGACACCTACTCCCTGTAAATGCAATCATTACCTGACAAAAGGTGTGGTTGTGTCATGAGAAAGCTTCAGGCATCATGATCATAGATCGTGGTCTCAAATCACTAAAAGGGAAAGATTGCGAATGTTATAGGGGCAGGGTTTTTGAGAAAGAGATTGTTTTAACAGCTGAATTTAGAGCTGCAAATGAATTAATCGATTCGTTCGTGAGCATACTCGACTCGTGCTCGTTCGTTTAGTAAACAAATCAAGTCTAAGCACAATTTGTAGGCTTGTTTACTAAACGAGCTGAGTTTGAACATTACTAAGCTTGACTCACCAAGCTCGTGAACAAGTTCGTCTAAGTTAGATAGTAAGATTATATCATATTTGACAAAAGAAAGTGTTTAAATTAAACAAATTGTGAAAAGTGTTGTGAAAAGATTATAAGACTTATGCGGTCATACCATAAAAATCATTCGTATAAATTTGTACTAGTGAAAATATGTTAAAAAAAGACAAGAAACAACTTAATTCAGGCTATTATTGACAATAGTAATATATGTTGCAAATGAAATGAGTCGTTCTTGAGCAAACTCAGGTTCGACTCGTTGAATCTGGTGTTCGGCTCGGGCTCGTTTGAGCTCATTTTCTAGGCTCATTTAGTAAATGAAACGAACTTGATCATTTCAAAATTCGGCTTGACTCGTTGTATTTGCAGCCGTACCTGAATTTACTTCATCTTAAATTTTCAAGACTTGCTCTCCTTATATTAAACTTACGGTCTGTATCACTTATAATATATGATATCACCTCTCATTTACATAATAAAATTAAAAAATCCTACAAGCGTGAATTATACATTTAAGACTTTAGACGAAAATTTAATTTAACTATATATATCTACACTGATACACACATAATATATATATACACACACAAAGAAACAAAAACACTTCTAGAATCTAGATACATTTCATATTTTACCTGTTTTAAAAATGGATTATATCAACAAAACTACCGAAACAAATAATGATATTACATCAATTAATAATCCAAGTACAGACATCACACGGTTTCTTTTCCTTCGGCCTCCTAAAAAGGTAGTAGGTATAAAGTACAAATATACAGTGTAGATTAACATGTTGGTAAAAAATATATATATTTCAAGTTGCAGCGTATATGCATGCATTAAGTAAAAAAAAATTAGACTAAGTAATATATTTATTACCTATTTTTATATTAATCAATAATTTAAGAGTGCTAATTGTTGCAGTCCCACCTCACAGCTTCAGTCGGCCGAGCTCTTCAATTCCTTGCTTCAAGCTCTTTACCAAACATATGCCCATTACTTGAGAAACTAAATTAATGTCATGTTTGACATAATTTTTACTTTTAATTTTACGCAAAAGAAAAAAAGAGATAAAAACTATTTTGAGAAGCTGGACTCCCAATTTATTTAAAAATATTTTTCTAAGGCTCAGAAGCTTTTGTAAAAACTTTGTCAAAAACCATTCAAAACAACTTTTTCCTTTAGTAAACCAAAAACAACATTTGAAAAGTCAATCCAAACAGAGCCTAAACTTACATACACCAATAAAAGGAAGCCAAGAAGCCAAGAGGCTAATCCAGCTGTGTTCGGCGTCTATGGTTTCACCTCATTAGCACGTGAAGTTGAATGACATGTACGTGATTTCAGAGTCGCAGTTGTGATTGGATGCATTTATTAATATGGTTGAGACAATATTTACTCCTGCAATTATAATGTGGGTTACAAAAATTAAACTTCCTTGTAAAACTAATAAAATATATTACTACTAATACATAATTATATAAAATATATTTTTAGCAATCCTGTTATGTTATGTATTACTTTTAAGAGCTAAGATTTAATTTATTACACACTCCCATCTCTGTTCTTCTATCAAGTATTTTTCTTTTAATTTTTAGAAATTCTTAATATTATAGATCTATCTACCATACTTGAAGTTGATTTATTATTTTTTAAGATTTAATATCATTAAAATAAATATGTTGTGAAGAGTATGCCAACTTTTTTGGTGATGATTTTTTAGGTAAAACAAACAAATACGTAGTAAAAATTTATGTTTTTTTTATCCCAATATATATATATAGTAGTTGTAAGGGTTCGCAGAATTTAAGTGATATGAAGATAGTTTCTACACAAGTTCGTCAGCTAAGACCACAGTATTGATGCTCTTATTACTTTTGACTTTCTTTTACAGAGAAAATGAAAGAGAAATGGAGGAAAAGACAGCAAGTACAAGTAATTGAAGTATTTTCTCTCTCTAGGATTTTCTCTCTACTAGTCTCTGAAAAGTTGTGTCCCCCCCCCTCAAGTGAATCCTCGCACCTCCATTTATAGATGCGACTGCTGAGTAGTTATCGCGGATTGTATTGCCACGTCAGCACTAGTCTCGCGGCATGGTTCTATCATCCTCGCGGATTCCATTGCCACGTCAGCACCTGTCTCGCGACATGGTTCCTGCGTACTTAATCCGTGATATAAATACCTTGTTCAGTATTATTCTACGCCCATAACTACGCAAAACGGATTCGCGTACTCTTATGCGTAACTAATACTGCAGACCATAAATACCTTTGCACATATCATCCTTGAAACGAATTCGCGGATCATATTATGCACCAAACCATGTGATCCGCGCCTATTGCATCGCGGATCCGATTTATCCTTAGCCAATGATGCCTTTATAGCTTTGCTGGGCCATAACCAATCATGCATGCCTTGGTCATGTTCCTGAATACTAGCGGCCTCTCTAAGGTATTTTTACTTAGGATGGTGTAAATAAGGTCGCGACCCACTATTTACTCATCCCAAGCATTTCCCTTAGATTCCGCATAGTACTCGCCACTCGAGCAGCATATAGGGTTATGAGTTACTGATGCGAGCTATAAAACGCACCAGTTCCTCATACTTCCCTCTGTGTAATGCAAGCTCTCGCATAAAAAAAACCATATTTGGGCTAGTTCCCCAAGTAATCGATTACTTGGGCCAATCTCCCAAATCATCTTTTACTTGGGTTGGTTTCCCCAAATATACCAAACCTGGGCCATATCCCAAATAAATAAAGGTTGGGCCATATCCCAGATAATTTAATCCTTGGGCCATTATCCCAACGAGTCATTTAGCCGTTATGTTATTTCGCGAATCGCTACTCTTTACATTTTTCCCCATTGCACTTTTGATACTTGGCCAAGTATTAAAGTGCAATAACCTGTAGCCTCGCGAATTAAATCCTTGCTTCAAAACTGCTTTTCCCCGTGTCACTTTGGCATTTCTCCTGCAGATGAAATTTATTTCCCCGGTTTCACTTCTCTTGATCCGCGAACATTCTTTCTTGGTCCTTTTCTGTTTTCCCATGAATTTCGTGTATGTTATTCAGGCGATATGGCCATTTTGGATCGCGTTTTCAGTAGTCATCCCGAGACTTTTGCTACTATGGAGCTCTATGATCCCCTTCTCCAGCTTACATTTCTGCATATTATCGCGGATACTTTTGCTTCGCTGACGACTACTTGCATCCGCGACCTTTCTCCTACCACTTTACCACTTTGTCGCGCCCGTATCAAGGATTGGAAGAATATGAAAATGAACGTGACCTGGTGGGAGGTTCATCTTGAAAAGGTTGAGCACCTATACGCGAAGTACTGTGCTGAGGTCAAAGATTTTTCTGATTATCAAGCCAGTATATCAAAAGTGGAAGAGGCCCGTGCTATTTTAGCTGCTGCAGAGCAAGATGCGTTAAGACTTAAGGATGCCGCGGAACATACTATGCGTTCCTGCGAGTTACAGGAGGAGCATGAAAATTTCCATATCTCCTCTCCTGTTAGCAGCGATTTGTTCTGATTGCTTTCTCTTTTTGAGTAAATATATATATTTATGATGTACTCAATACACATTCATAGATGCAATTTTATATACATTGTGCTGATATTTTATCATTCGCCTCTTGTATTTTAAGATTGGTACAACTTGATCCATTTTATATTAAGAGGTCCAGCACTTTCGCGGGTAATTTCATGCTCCATTCTGTAGTACCCACTACTTCCTTCACTTACAATCACATACGGACCCTCCCATTTGGCTTCAAATTTTCTTACCCTTTGTCCTCTCATGATTGCTGGTACCACTTTCAGCACTCTGTCCCCTACCTTAAACCATCTGTATCGTACCTTTTTATTGTAGTTCTTTGTTTGTTTCTGATTGTACTCTTTTTGATTTGTGTACCTGACATACATGACATTTTCTGACAAAATCATTGCAGTCCCTTTCCATCGTTGGCCAGTAATACCCAGATGATAGGAGCTGTTGAAACATTTTTCTAGGGCCTTGGTGACCAAACACATGAACATGTTTCAATATTTCCCCCGCTTCTTCTTCGCTTACACACTTCATCAATTTTCCCTCAAAGCTTTTGCGGAACAATTTTCCCTCTTGTAAGACAAATCGCGAGGCCAATTTTCTGAACCGCGGTTGATCTTTTTCCGGCAAAATCCCATCCTTCAAATAGTGCACATATTTGTCCCGCCAATCTATCAAGTCTGCTATATTACCTTCACTCGCGGATGGATATGCATTACAGTTTTGACAGCTACTTTGTAACTTTACTGCCTCATCCTTCATACTTGGCCAAAAGAAGCCTTCTCGCTGCAAAACTCGGTAGAGACTGACGTCCGTTTGACCGCATATTTTCCAGTGAGCTTTCTGGAGCAGTTCCTTTATCTCGTCTATTGCTACGCATCTAGCCAAAATTCCTCCGGCGGCCCTGTAATATAACACACCTTTTATGAGCTGGTACTCCCGTCTCAAGGCATTGTTATCGTTCTTCAGTAGAGCATGTACTATCTCTCCTCTCCAATCATGTTCTTTATACTCCTCTGATTCCTCTCCGTTACTGATCACTGAGTCAGTTCTTCGTACTACCTGTACAGAAGACTTCATTCCTTGGAAATTTATTCGCGAACCCAATGTCGCCAGTGCATCCGATCGTCGGTTGCTTTCTCGCGGCTCATGCGTAAAACTCACAGTCCCAAAGTCTTCTATTATCTGACGAATAAGGGTTCTGTAGGACACCAGATGAGGTTCCTTGACAGCATACTCTCCTCTGACCTGCTTAATGACCAGCTTGGAATCTCCTTTAACATGAAGTACCCTTGCCCCCAACTTTTGAGCCATTATCAATCCTAGCGCCAATCCTTCATACTCGGCAATTTTATTGGTACAAGGAAAGTCGAGCTTGTAGGCCATGACTATTTCATCTTTTGTTTCTTCATTTCTTAGTACGAAACCAGCTCCCCCTCCTTTTTCAGTGGATGAACCATCGAATTCTAAAGTGAATTCCGTGCCCTGTGCCATGCTCGCCATTCCTATCTCCTCCATCTTGGGTTCAGCTCCTCCAGAAATAAAGCTAACAAATCTGACAAGGCTTGACTTTTTATTGCCTTTGGTCTAGAGCATGTGATCTCATATTTGGATAGTGCTAATAACCACCGGGCAGTTCTTCCACTGAGTATGGGCTTTGTGAGCAAATACCGTATGGGGTCACTTTTTGTGATTAACTCTAATGGACGTGCCAGCAAATAGTGTCTAAACTTCTGGACTGCGAATACTAAAGCGAGACAGTGCTTTTCCAATGATGTGTACCGCGACTCTGGTTTTTTGAGTATCCGACTGATATAGTAAACAGGCTTTTCTTCCCCTTCATGTTCTTGGGCCAACAGAGCTCCCACGGATCTATTGGTGGAAGTGAGATACATTATCAATGGTTTTCCTGACTCGGGCGCTACCATTGTTTTTGGTGATGCCAAAATCTTTTTGATTTTCTCAAAAGCCTCCTGTTGTTCTTCTCCCCAGCTATATTCAGATTTTTCTTTCAACAACGGCATGAGTGGGTGAGTTACTTCCGCCAGTGCCGGGCTAAACCTCCTTAGATAAGATATTTTTCCCATAAAAGTTTTCAACATTTTGCGAGTTGCAGGTGGAGCCATTTCTAATACTGCCTTAGCCTTTGTCGGGTCCATATCAATGCCATGCCGATGTACAACACACCCCAAGAACATTCCTTCTGGTACTCCAAAGGCTCATTTGAGGGGATTCATCTTCAGATTATACTCGCGACATCGATGCAGTACTTTTCGCAAATCTCCCACATGATCTTGTATGGCTCTGGATTTCACCACCAAATCGTCGACATAGTCCTCCACAGTTTTATGCATTAGATCATGAAATATGGCTGTCATGGCACGCTGATACGTGGCGCCGACATTTTTAAGCCCAAATGGCATGACCGTATAATGAAAATTCCCCATTGGGGTGCGAAAAACAGTTTTCTCAGCATCCTCTGGCGCCATCTTAATCTGATTGTACCCACTGAATCCGTCCATTAATGAGAAAATATCGTGCCCTGAGGTCGCATCCACCATGGTGTTAATGTTAGGAAGAGGGAAATCATCTTTTGGGCAAGCCTTATTGAGATCACGATAATCTACACATATGCGTATCTGCCCAGTCTTCTTCTTTACAGGCACAATGTTCACGAGCCATGTCGGATGCTGAGTTGGCTTGATGAATCCTGCTTTCAGCAGTTTCTCTACTTCTGCCTTAATTTGTACCTCTAAATCGGGATGAAATATTCGTTGCTTTTGCTTCTTTGGTTCTGATGCGGGATTTACATGAAGATGGTGGCTTACCAATCCAACATTGAGTCCCGACATTTGATTATAGTCCCAAGCAAAGACATCTCGAAATTCTTTGAGCAATTCTATCAGAGCAATCTTAGTATCTTCAGGCAGCCTACTGCTTATGAAGGTAGGTCGCGGATCCGTACCATCGCCTATGTCCACTTCACACAACCCATGTTCTGGCCGCGGATACCCTTTCAGCACCTTAGGATCAGCTTCAAATTTTCTTTGTATGGTCTTATCTTTCCCGGGGTCAGTGCCAACATTGCAAGCTTCTGACCCCCAATCCCGTCATAATTTATACACTACTCGTCCATCGGGCTTTTTGACCCGTGACCAGCTCACCTCCTTATGCTTCCGTTTAACCGCACTAGTATTTTGCAGTTCGTTCCATTCTGGTAATGGTGTAGAAAAAATGCCGGGCCCATTTTCCTCACTGTATTCTGAGAAGTAGACTGCATCTGCAAAATGGGCCTCTAATGCGCAGAAAGGACTTTTGGATGCCTTTACAGTCATTATTCCTTCTCCCCAATTGGCTTTCATCACTTGATGATAGGATGACGACACTACGCCATATGCATGCAGCCATGGTCTTCCCAGCAACAATTGATATGAGGGTTCCCCTTTTGTGACATGAAATTTGGTGGGCCCCCTGATCTTCCCAATTTTGAGGTCCAATGTCGCGAATCCCATAGTGACCTGCTGATCTCCATTAAAATCAGTAACTGCAATAGTATGATTCACGATTTTTCCTTCGGGAAAATTGATCATTCGCAAAGTGGCTAGTGGGATCAAATTGACTGACGCTCCCCCATCCAAGAAAGCTCGTTTCATCTCTCGACCGTTTACAATGGCCGGTACATACAGAGGCCGATTATGGGGAAAAGGTGCTTGTTTGTCCTCTTCAGAAAATGTGATCTTACTGGAGGCCCTCTCATGCTGCGGAATTTCAATGGTATGATTGAGTGCGGCAACTGTTTGCTCTTTCAAGAATTCCTTCACATGTTCCTGTATTGGGAGCTCATTGAAGAAGACATCTATCTTAGCATTCTCCCTTGCTTCACGTACTGGTGGGCAATCACACTTGGTGACATTGGCCATATCCTCAGTATTGTCTCTAGCGGTCACCACAGCCACATGTGCAGGGAAAGGCTCATGAACTACATTCTTTGCTACTTCCAAGTCTCCTGATGCTATTTTTCGATGCACTAAACTTCGAAACGCCCAGCAGCCCATCAACGAATGCCGAACACTCCTGTGAAAGGGACAATAGTTATTCTTCATCTTTTCCTCTCTTGATGGCACCCTTTGCACTGGAGGTAGCGTTATGACATGATCTGCGACCCATTGATTTAGCAAAGCAATTGCCTCTTTTTCGCTGAAAGGTAAAGGGGATGGTTCAGATCTCCCAACGCGCTCCTCCCTAGGTTTTCCATTCTGCGTAGCTGCTACCATCGGTATCCGCCTAGTACTGATATTTGGTCGTGTCGGGGGAACCAAAACTTCTCCTAATCTTCGGGCATTATCAACAAGTGCAGAAAAAGTTTTGACTTCATGATTGACCAGATGCACTCTGTATTCCCGCAACATCCCTTCTATACAAATTTTGATCAATTGCGGTTCGGAAATTGGTTCATGACATTGCAAAGCAGTCTCGCGAAATCTCCGGACATAAGCTGTTGCCTCCTCCCCAAAGCGTTGTCTTTGCCTTGTGAGCGAAATCATTGAGACCTCCTCATCAGCTTGAAAGAATTTGGTGTAGAATCTGAGCACCATATCCGTCCAGCTGGTCACTGAAGCCGGAGCGAGACCAGTATACCATGTATATGTTGTTCCAGTTAAAGACTTGGAGAATTCTCTGAGTTTTAAATATTCATTGTTTCTATGTGATCCCAGAGCATCCGCGAACCTGGCTATGTGCTCTTTTGCATTTCCCTTCCTGCCGTCGAATTGATGAAAGATCGGTGCCCCATAGTTTTCTGGATATGGCAAGGCCATAATACTAGGATGATATGGCGGGGCATTTTCCACTTCCTCTGTTTCAGATTTTTCATTCAGGATAGCTCGCAGTTGTTCCTTAGTGATGTATGACTCTTTCTCTAGGGGCTCAGCTCTTACTGATTCACGAAAAAGCTCTTGTGCTGAGTCCTCCGGAAAAGTCTGATTATCCATCCTTAGTGATTCAACATTCGGTGGTGGAACACGCGAGGCCTTCATGAAGTGAAGTATGGCCTTTTGTGTTTCCTGGATGTTGAGAAGAGTTTGCAGTAGAACTGTTGGCAATTCTGCCGAATTCTCTACTGGTTCTGCCATCGGAGGGGTTTCTGCCTGATTCGCACCAACATTCGCGCGACGACGTTGTCTTCGTGCTGGTTGGACTGGTTCCCCTCCTTGTGTCTGTGCTGCTGTTTCCTCTTCCATTTGTTCAGTATGCCGGGTTGGTGGTCGACCTCTCCGCCGAGGTTGACGAGGCTCCACTTGTGCAGAAGACATCTCTTCCCCAGCAGAGTCGCCTTTAATGTAAGGGTTCGCAGAATTTAAGTGATATGAAGATAGTTTCTACACAAGTTCGTCAGCTAAGACCACAGTATTGATGCTCTTATTACTGTAGTATATATATATATTGACACGTTAGGATAAAGTAATATATTCAGACTGATATATAGAAGTATGTTGCCATAAATTTATATTTTACATAAATATGTATTATTGATAATATATTTTATTAGTTGATAAGAAGTTTAATTTTTGTAAACAATTCACTCACATTACAATTATAGGAATAAATGTTATCTCAATCATATCAATAAGAGTATGCCAACTTTTTTGGTGATGATTTTTTAGGTAAAACAAACAAATAGGTAGTAAAAATTTATATTTTTTTATTCCAATATATATATATATATATATAGTATATATAGGATAAAGTAATATATTCAGACTGATATATAGAAGTATGTTGCCATAAATTTATATTTTATATAAATATGTATTATTGATAATATATTTTATTAGTTTACAAAGAAGTTTAATTTTTGTAAACAATTCACTCACATTACAGCAATAGGAATAAATGTTATCTCAATCATATCAATAAATGCTGGCAATCACAATTCCGTATGCGAATGCAATTAACCGTCCTCATAATTTATATACATGTGTGTTTATGCCTTTTATTTTACAAAAGAACCTTCTAGTGGTTATTAATATATGATGGTCCTCGTCATAATAGATTAAAACAAGGTTTGGAATGCAAAAAAGTTAGCCTGGATGAGGTAGATTCTCCTGCGTTATTTACTGCCACTTGAATGATTTTGAATCAAGAATAATTAATTTTAAACATGTAAACATTACCTTTAGGGTAATTTGCAGCCACACCACCTGAGGTTTACATCTATCCACCTAGATGTAAATTCTCGGAATTTTGACACAAACACCCCATGAGATTTGGTTTTGCATGCCATGACACCCCAAATGACGAAAATACCCTTCACAAAATTCCAAAATATTAAGGGTAATGTGAAATGACCTTTATGCCCCAATCCCAAATATATAAAATTTCGAAAAACATATATATAAATTCAAAAAAATATATAAAATTCGAAAAAAATGTATAAAATTCGAAAACAAATATTTAAAATTTGAAAAAAATATATAAAATTAGAATAAAATATATAAATTTCGAAAAATATATATAAAAAATTCAAAAAATTATATAATTTTGAAAAACATATATAAATTTCAAAATATATATAAAAATTCAAAAAACTATATAAAATTTGAAATATATATATAATTCGAAAATATATATATATAATTTAAAAAATATATAAATTCGAATATATATATATATTTCAAAAAAAATAAAAAATTCAAAATATATATATTTTCAAAACCAAAATTACAAAAATTATATAATTTCGAAAAACATATATAAATTTCAAAAAATATATAAAATTTGAAATATATATATATTTTGAAAATTATATAAATTCGAATATATATATTTAAAAAAAAAATAAAAAATTCAAAAACTATATATTTTCAAAAGCAAAATTCAAAAAATATATAAAATTTGAAATATATATATAATTTGAATATATATATATATAATTTGAAAAATATATAAATTCGAATATATATATTTCAAAAAAAAATAAAAAATTCAAAATATATATATTTTCAAAACCAAAATTCAAAAAATTATATAATTTCGAAAAACATATATAAATTTCAAAAAATATATAAAATTTGAAATATATATATAATTCGAATATATATATATAATTTGAATATATATATATATCAAAAAAATATATACATATTTTTTGAAATTTATATATGTTTTCCGAAATTATATAATTTTTTGAATTTTGTTTTTGAAAATATATATTTTGATTTTTTTGATTTGTTTTGAAATATATATATATATATATATATATATATTTGATTTTATATATTTTTCAAATTTTATATATATATTTTCGAATTATATATATATTTCAAATTTTATATATTTTTTGAATTATATATATATATTTTGAAATTTATATATGTTTTTGAAAATTATATAATTTTTTGAATTTTGTTTTTGAAAATATATATATTTTTAATTTTTTTTTGAAATATATATATATTCGAGTTTATATATTTTTCAAATTTTATATATATTTTTTCGAATTATATATATATTTCAAATTTTATATATTTTTTTGAATTTTTTATATATATTTTGAAATTTATATATGTTTATCGAAGTTATATAATTTTTTGAATTTTATATATATATTTTGAAATATATATATTCGAATTTATATATATTTCAAATTATATATATATATTTTCTAATTTTATATATATATTTTTATTTTATATATATTTTTCGAAATTTATATATTTTATTCTAATTTTATATATTTTTTTTCAAAATTTAAATATTTGTTTTTGAATTTTATACATTTGTTTTTGAATTATATATATATTTTTGAATTTATATATATGTTTTTGGAAATTTTATATGTTTGGGGTTGGGGCATAAAGGTCATTTCACATTACCCTTAATATTTTGGAATTTTGTGAAGGGTATTTTCGTCATTTGGGGTGTCATGGCAAGCAAAACCAAAGCTCAGGGAGTGTTTGTTTTAAAATTCCGAAAATCTGCATCTAGGTGGTATAGATGCAAACCTCAGGGGATGTGGCTGCAAATTACCCTTACCTGGGATAACTTCAGTTCTATTTGATTGATACCAAATAGAAAAAATTCAGCATACTACTAAAGATGTAATGGCCAAGCAGTACATGTCTTTTCTCCCAAATGAGGGGTCAAAGCTTCGAGCTTCACTGGAGGCCATGTATGTGAATTTCTTAAGTTTCAAAATAAAGTTTAAGGTGCATTAACTAACGGAAATGTTTCTTGTTTTTTTGTTTTCACCTATCAAAAAGGATAATCGAAAATAAAATTAATGTTTAATAATATGTTTCTGTTTCCAATTATTGAGGAACGTTTCTTTGAAAAAATAGAAACATTAAAAAAATGTTTCTCTTGTTTCCACCACTATAGCAGAAAAATGTTTCTACATATGTCACCACATATGCACTATTCATTTAGAACAAATTATATATATATATTATTAATATATTATTCAAATATTAGCTTAAATTTATAATATATTATATTATATTATATAATAGAATATATTTTTGATTAATAAAAAATAAAATTTTTTATATATAAATAAATTTTAATAGATAAAATTTTATATACTAGTTTGAATAATTTTTTAGACAAAAATATAATAAATTATACATGTTAATTCATTATATATAATACTTTTATGTTAGTATACAATAGTGATCTACTATATTATTTATTTTTTTAGCTAATATAAAATATGCATATATTGCATATAAAATTGTTATTGAAAACTTGTTAAACAAATATTTTATTAAACGTTGTTATATGTTTCTTGTTCTCAATAGTATGAGAATAGTAATGATTAATAAACATCATTTCTATTTTTTGTTCCAATAAGAGAAACAAAAAATATATTTCTATATTCCCAACACCTTTTGTTTGTTTTATATAAGATTTAGGTTGCATTTGGTATGGAGAAATGGAATGGAATGCAAGTGAGAATGAAATAGAATAACTATCCTCAAGGAAAAATTTCAAAAATATCCTTCTTAGTAATAAATATAATTTTAATAAAATAATATTATTTTGTACAAAACAATATTGAAAAGGAATAGTAGTGGCATGCGATGGAGGAGGTGGAAGACGGTGATGATGATGGTACGTGGTTTGTCTATTAAAATGTGATAGGGTAATTGTTTTAGTAATGTTATGTTCTAAAAAGATTTAGAAATATAATGATCATTCCATAGGTTTAGTAGTGAAATGAATTGTTATTTCTTGAGAATATTCATTCTTATTCTAAAGAACATACCAATCAAGAGAATGAAATAATAATAATAAAAAAATTTCATTCCATTCCTTCATACCAAACATAACATTTGTTCAGTTGTTGACACCTATGTTTATTCTAAATTCTTGTCTTAGATGGAATGAATATATAGTTTTGCAAAATTATGATTATTCACTATGGGCTGAAACTCGGATGCTTAATCATGATTTTCTACACAATGGTGGTAATGAAACTTGAAACCCTAGGTTGACATAGGTCGTGCCTTGACGATTTAATATAGACATGCTTTAGTTTATTTTCATGCAGTAGGAGTAAATTATAGTAATATAATTGGCATGTACTAGTTAGGTCTGTCATGAGACGGGTTGTCGCGATCCGATTGATGGTACTCCTTTTTGGGGTCGTATTTAGCTATTTGCGGTACGACCTGATTCACAGTTATGGATCACCTTCTTACAATTGATACATTGATGAATTATATTATGCTGTTAGTGGTGGAGTGATGAAAACCCTAGTGTTGGCTTTGAAATTCCATTTCAAGCAATAAATCTTATTTTGATATTAACAAAACATTCAAAACCGTGTTTGGTACTAATATGGCCTTGAGCTAAGTGTTTCAGCAAGTACAGGTAAATGTTTCGGGAAGATCGCTAAAGCAACAAGCGATAAGGAAACTCAAGCGCAAACTCGAAGAAGGACAAAAAGATCAAAGAAAGAACAAAAGCTGGACTCAAGACCTGGGGTAGATAGGTCGGGGTGAGAATATTGTAACAAGGTATCTTATGCGTTGATTGATCTTATAAGCTCAAGTAATTAATCAAACGAACTCAAACGGATCAAAAACGGACCTTGAAAACAATTTTTGGAGTCACCCAGTCGACTGGCCTGTCCAAGGCAGTCGACTGACTGTGACCCAGTCGACTGGCCCTTAAGGACCCAGCCGACTGGATGAACCAGTGAGTTATAAAACATTCTAAGTGCATGAGGCAGTCGACTGGCCTGTCCAAGGCAGTCGACTGACTGTGACCAGTCGACTGGCAGTTAAAGACCCAGCCGACTGACTGGACCAGAGAGTTTCGAACATTTTTGATTGCCTGAGGCAGTCGACTGGCCTGTCCAAGGCAGTCGACTGACTCATGAGGTAGTCGACTGGCCTTCTTGAGGCAGTCGACTGACCCTAGCCGTTGGGAAAAATATTTTAAATCTAAACATGGAGGCAGTCGACTGGGTGCCAGTAGGCAGTCGACTGGGTGCTTCAGGATTTTAAGGAAAAGTATTTCTAAACAATATTTTTGCCCAAAAAGAAATGATTTTGCTTGCAGATTTTCAGGTCCTACTCTCCATATTGTCTAGGGTGAGACACACTCTCCAAACCCTAGTGTTCACTATATAAAGAAAGAGATATGGATTAACAATTCCAAGGTTCTTGTGTGAGAAATTTTCCAAATATTGTTCATCTCTAATTTTCTCTGAAGCATCTTCTGAAAAATCTTTTGATAGCAAAATCTCGCTTTTCACTCTTATCATTTTGAAGATTTAAACTCAAGCCTTGAGCATATTCTCTTATTGAAAATATATTGTGAGAATATATATATATCTTGAGTTCTTGAAATATCACCTAAAAACACTTGAGCTTATCTTGATCTATCATCCATAAAAACCTTAGGGTTTTGAGTGTTTTTGTTTCTTGAGTGATATATTGATTACATACACAAATTTGTGATCTTGGGTGAGTGAAGCCCATTGTATCAAGGGAGGATTGTTCTCTTGATTGTGTGAAGAGCTAGTTAGCTCTTTTGTAAAGGTTTTGCTATTCCACCTATTGAAGGAAGAGCCATAGTGTGAGGATTGGGAAAGTCTCAAGAAAGGGGATTCTTTGAGCCGAGGAGTAGGAGTTACCGAACCTCGTAAAAATCACGGTGTCAATATCTCTATCTCTATCTCTTTACTTTATATTCATGCATGCTTAATTTATATTGTGGTAAATAACTTGTTGAATTTAAGTGAAATCATTCATTGCATATTTTACCTTGTAAATTAATATTGAACCTTGTTGCATGTTTTAGTAAGAATAAAAAGGAGTTAGAAATTATTTTTAAAACCCTATTCACCCCCCCTCTAGGGTATTTTAGTGACTAACAATTGGTATCAGAGCCTAATGTCACGTCCTGCCTTATGAGGTTACGCCACGTAGGCGCCACACAGGCGCCACGCAGACGCTTCGTAGGATCCTACTTGACATCCTACATGGCATCCGGAATATTCTAGACTTCTCCACACTTCTCCGGAATTCTCTAGAGTATTGTAGAGTTGTCTAGACTTGTATAGAATTGTATATACTAGAATTGTATAGAACATTCTAGATATGGAGGATTCTAGAAATCTCTCCACCTTTCCTTGTAAAGGCCCTTGGCCTATAAATAGAGGAGGGAGCTCATTTGCTCACCATCCATCCAACTATCGAATACAATCCATCCAAGCAATACAAGTTCAATTGCCTTCTAAGCTCTCTTGCCTACATTTCTCTTCTTACACACCAAGCTTCCGCATTCACCTAGCTTTAGTTGCTCACTAAGCTAGAGACCCACAAAGGCTTACTTAGCACTTCTCAAGCATCTTAGAGGTGTCTAAGGCCGCACGGTTCTTTGGAAACACCAAGTCCGTGACACTAATCTCTACTTGTTTTTGACTTAACCGTCTTAGAGAACGATCATGGCCTCAAACATAGTTACTCATG
The DNA here is from genome assembly GCA_963922005.1 of Cornus suecica. Classification (NCBI taxonomy): domain Eukaryota; kingdom Viridiplantae; phylum Streptophyta; class Magnoliopsida; order Cornales; family Cornaceae; genus Cornus; species Cornus suecica. Next base: position 22,409,623 of record OY998239.1, on the reverse strand, counting down.
TTGAAGGACAATCAAACAATAGGCCCCCATGGTTTGATGGTTCAAACTATAGTTATTGGAAGACTAGAATGATAGATTTTCTTCAAGCTATTGATTATCAAATTTGGCTAGTTATTGTTGATGGACCTTTTACTATTACCAAAATAGTTGATGGAAAAACCATTCCCAAATTGCCCAACGAATGGGATAATGATGAGCGTAGACTTATTTCATTTAATGCCAAAGATAAGGTTAATCTAAATTGTGCCTTAAGTCCAAATGAATTTAATCGAGTCTCTACTTGCTCCACGGCCAAAGAAATGTGGGATAAACTTGAAGTTACTTATGAAGGAACTACTCAAGTTAGAGAATCTAAAATTGATATACTTATGCATGAATATGAATTATTTGCCATGAAGGAAGATGAAAATATCAATTCTATGATGTCTCGTTTTACTAACATTTTGAATGGACTAAAGCATCTTGGTAGAATTGTTCCTAGATCCGATGCGGCACGCAAAGTCCTTAGAAGCCTTCCGGTCAAATGGGATGCGAAGGTGACGGCTATTAAAGAAGCACATGATCTTAGCACTATGAGTCTTGATGAGATTTTCGGGTCACTCCTTACATGGGAAATTACCTTGAAATCTCGTGAAGAAGACGCCAAGCCAAGAAAAGGTATAGCCTTGCAAGCTTCAACCAAAAGTGAAGCAAATGAGAGAATCGAAGAAGAGGTTGATGAAGACATTGCCTTGATCACTCAACAATTCAAGAGATTTCTTCAACGAAAGAAGGCTAAAGGTCGGAGGTTCTTAAAGAGCAATGAACCAAGATGAGAGACAAGCAAGAAGGAGTCTATTACTTGTTTCAATTGTGGTAAACCGGGGCACTATAGAAATGAGTGTTTCAAGCCCAAAAAGGAGAACGATAAAAGGCCAAACAAAATGGCCATGAATGCAACATGGGATGATTATGACTCTTGTGATTCGGATGAGGAAGAGAATGGTGAGGAAAGTGAAAATCTTTGCCTCATGGCAAATGAAGATGAGTTACATTTAAATTTACATGCATTAAATAATTCCATTTTATTATATGATGAGCTATTATTTTCTCATAATGAATTACAAGATGCATTTGAAAATTTGTATGGTGAGTTTGAAAAACTAGCAAAAAAACATAGTTTGCTCAAGAAATCTAAATCTTCATGTAATTCCACTTGCCACACCATAGTTGATATAAATACAACTAATGACAAAAGTATGAAGATAGAAGAGGAAAATATTTTGTTGAAGAAGACCATTGATGATCAAATAAACATCTTAGCTAAATTCACAAAAGGAAAAGAAAACTTGAGCATCATGCTAGGAAGACAAAGAAACTCTTTTGACAAATGCGGCTTAGGATATGATGCATTCAACAAAGATGCACTTTTATTGAAGAAAAGAAAATCATTAAAGCATACTTTTTCAAAACAATCTTCATGCTCAACTTCTATTGATCACAATCATGTTTCATGCTACTATTGCAAAAAAAGAGGTCACAAAGCAAATGCATGTTTTCTAAGAAAGAAGAAGAAAATTGTTTCAAAAATGTTTTGGGTTCCAAAAGGAACTATTGCATCTCTACGTGCTAAAGAAAACTTGGTAACTAAATCAATTTGGGTTCCGAAAGGAACTATTGCATCTATTTCTAACCAAAATGGACCCAAAATAGATTGGGTACCAATAAAAGTCACGTAACGTTGTTTTGTAGGTGTGCTTGAAGACTGCCTCAAAAGAAAGATGGTTTCTTGATAGCGGATGTTCAAGGCACATGACGGGGGACAAATCGAAATTCATGTCCTTAAAATCTTATGAAGGAGGAAACGTTACTTTTGGAGATAACTCACAAGGCAAAATTGTTGGAATCGGATCTATTGGTATATCTTCCTCTCTAGCTATAGATAACGTACTTTTAGTTGATGGTTTGAAGCATAACTTGTTTAGCATTAGCCAACTTTGTGACAAAGGTTATGATGTTATCTTTAGGTCAAATGCATGCATAGTTGAGAAAGACGGAAAGCAATTGTTCAATGCAAAGAGAAATGGAAATTTATATACTATGTTGCTATGTGAATTAAATGAACAAGATGTTAAGTGCTTTGTCACATTGAGTGAAAATAGTTGGTTATGGCATAGACGCTTAGGACATGCTAGTATGGACCTCATCCAACGTTTGTCTAAAAATGAATTAGTCAAAGGTCTCCCGAAGACTAATTTTTCAAAAGATAAAATATGTAGTGCATGTCAAATAGGCAAGCAAGTGAAATCTTCTTTTAAGAGAAAGAAAGATATCACCACTTCTCGACCCTTAGAGTTACTTCATATGGATCTCTTTGGTCCGGAAAGAACGGCTAGCTTGGCCGGGAAACTCTATGTACTTGTTATAGTAGATGATTACTCTAGATTTACTTGGGTTTACTTTCTTGCTCATAAAAATGAAACTCACTCCATTCTCGATAAATTTTATAGAGTCATTCAAAATGAAAAAGATTTGAAAATCAAGAAAATTAGAAGTGATAGGGGTAGAGAGTTTGACAATCAAGATCTAGAGAAATTATGTGATGAATTTGATGTATCTCATGATCTCTCGGCTCCAAGATCTCCTCAACAAAATGGGGTAGTTGAAAGGAAAAATAGATCTTTACAAGAAATGGCTAGAACTATGTTAAATGAACACAACCTTCCCCGAAGTCTTTGGGCGGAAGCGGTAAATACCGCTTGTCATGTCATAAATAGAGTTATAATTCGTATGAAATTGGGTAAAACTACGTATGAGTTGTGGAATGGTCGGAAACCCAATATTGGTTATTTCAAGGTATTTGGTTGTAAATGTTTTGTTTTAAATGATAAAGATAACTTGGGAAAATTGACTCCAAATCGGATGAAGCAATTTTCTTAGGCTATTCCTCAACAAGTAGAGCCTTTAAAGTCTTTAACAAAAGGACTTTAACCATGGTAGAGTCTATCCATGTTGTTTTTGATGAATCACCACCTCTACCCTCACCTAGAGTTGACATAGATGATGATGAAGTTGTAGGAATTGAGGATAATTTCAATAATCTCAATATCTCCAACTCGTCAAGTAGGCAAATGGATAAGAGTAAAGTTGGAGATCAATCAAATGATGACTTGACTTGCTCCATTCCTAAATCTTGGAGGATTGTACACAACCATCCTCTTGACCAAGTCATAGAAACCCTTCACAAGGTGTTAGCACAAGATCTCAACTTAGAGACTTATGCAATCACATGGCTTTTGTGTCCAATATTGAACCCAAGAACTTCCACGAAGCTCAATGTGATGATTCTTGGATCATGGCTATGCAAGAGGAACTAAATCAATTTGAACGCAATCAAGTTTGGCATTTAGTCCCTCAACCCACACATCAAACTATAATAGGCACTAAATGGGTTTTTCGAAATAAGAAGGATGAAAATGGAGTGATTATTCGAAATAAAGCAAGATTGGTAGCTCAAGGTTACAATAAAGAGGAAGGCATTGACTATGATGAAACCTTTGCACCCGTAGCTAGATTAGAAACAATTAGAATGCTTCTTGCATTTGCATCATCTAGAAATTTTATTCTCTATCAAATGGATGTCAAAAGTGCTTTTCTAAATGGAACTATAGATGAAGAAGTGTATGTGAAACAACCACCCGACTTTGAAAATGAACGTTTTCCAAATCATGTTTACAAATTATCTAAAGCTGTGTACGGGTTAAAGCAAGCTCCTAGAGCTTGGTATGAACGGCTTAGTGACTTTCTACTTCAAAAAGGTTTTTCTAAAGGCAAAGTTGACACCACTCTATTTACAAAAACTGTCAAGAATGATTTGTTGATTATCCAAATATATGTTGACGACATTATATTCGGATCAACAAACACTTCCCTTTGCAAGGATTTCGCATCTAACATGCAAAACGAATTTGAAATGAGTATGATGGGTGAGTTGAACTTCTTCTTAGGGTTGCAAATCAAGCAAAGCTTGGATGACTTATTTGTTAGCCAATCTAAGTATACTAAAGATTTGCTAAAGCGATTTGGTATGGAGGAAGCCAAACATGCCATTACTCCCATGAGTACTTCTATTAAACTCGATAAAGATGAAAATGGGAAATGTGTTGATATTACTAAATATAGAGGCATGATAGGAAGTTTACTTTATTTAACTGCTAGTAGACCAGATATCATGTTTAGTGTATGCTTATGTGCTCGCTTTCAATCTTGTCCCAAAGTATCTCACTTGCTAGCCGTAAAACGTATTTTTCGCTATCTTAACGGGACGATTAACTTAGGACTTTGGTATCCAAGTGGTACTACACTTGATCTCACAAGTTATTCGGATGCCGATTTTGCGGGTTGTAAAGTTGATCGAAAAAGCACAAGCGGTACATGTCATTTTCTAGGTCACTCGTTAGTTTCATGGTCAAGTAAAAAGCAAAATTCGGTTGCCTTATCTACGGCTGAAGCCGAATATGTTGCGCCCGGTAGTAGTTGTGCTCAAACTCTTTACATTAAGCAACAATTACTTGATTTTGGGCTTATTTTCAATCGCGTACCTATTAAATGTGATAACACTAGTGCTATTTGTATCTCAAAGAATCCTATTCAACACTCTCGCACAAAGCACATAGAGATTAGGCATCATTTTTTACGGGATCACGTAGCTAAAGGCGACGTTGAATTGGTTTTTATTGACACTAAGAATCAATTGGCGGATATTTTTACTAAACCCCTCTCGGATGAACCATTTTCAAAAATTCGTAGGGACTTAGGAATGGCCATGGATTTTGAAGTCATTAGTTAATTTTCACAAATTCTCGTCCACGTTCTCGGCTTTCAAAATTTAAAAAATTTTCAAATTTTTTTTTTTAGGGCTAGTCGACTGCCTCATATACGGCCAGTCGACTGGATCAACCAGTGAGTTTTTGTGTTTTTAACTATCTTCAGCCAGTTGACTGCCTACATTGGCCAGTCGACTGGGTCATGAGCCAGTCGACTGTCTCCATATGGCCAGTCGACTGCCTCTGCGCGAACATTGTTTTTATTTCTTATTTCTCTTCGTCTTCTCTCCACTCTCTCCATGATCTCTCCAATTTCTTCTCTTCTTCACGCCATTTACTCATCTTTAAACCACTTTCCCACTACACCACGATCCTCTCCTCCATCATCACCACTCCCCTCTTTATTTTCAGTTATATATCTCCATATATATATATCCATATATATATTTTTTACAATTTCACTTCCCCCTCTCTGTTTTCACCCTTTCTTTTCATTTTTCTTCTCAAAATGCTTCCCATCTTCTTGATTCTCCTATCTCTCATGGCTCCTAATGTCGTGCGCCTCAAGAAACGCGCCCGTAGGGGTGGAAGCTCTTCGGCTGCACCGCCTCCACCTCCGTCTCCTGTTCATGAGGACACTAATTCCGAATCGGAATCTGGTCCGATGTCTCTGACTGCTCTTCTCAGTGATGAAGACAGTGTTCGTCTTTTCGAAACTCAGTTCCTTCATCGAAACTTTGCTCGGAGTCGCATTGTGACTTAACCCTTGTGCGAAGAGATTGGCGCTAATACGTTCAATCTTTTTCAAAATATGGGTTGGGATTTCTTTCTCTCGCTCGATGTTCCGCTCTATCCGAGGGCTGTCAAAGCATTCTACACCAATCTGGTGAATCCTTCTTAACCACGTCTTATCTCCACCCTGCTTAGCTCCAATGTTGGAGGCGTCTCTGTTAAGATCACCGAAGCAGTACTCAATACTGTTTTTCGGCTACCTCCTGGCGGTATCTCCTATTACTGCCCATCTATTTGGTACTCTTCTAGTGATTTCGATCCTCTCGAAGCAGTTCGGGCTATTTCTGTGAATAAATCAACCACCGCCATTGCTGAGTTTCCTTCTTCCTCGCTTACTTCTGAGGCTAGACTTGTGCACAACATTATCACATATTCCATTTTGCCCAAGTCCGGAAGCCGGAGTCTTGTGTCGATTATGGAAGCTTTCCTTGTCTACTGTGTCATGACCGGTCGGAAGGTCAATCTTGCCTTCCTCTTCATATCGGCAATCCTCGAGTGTCACAAGAAGAAATGCGCACTAATTTTTCCTATCCATTTATCCTATCTTCTCAGTCGGAACGGTGTGCCACTTGCTGACGAGCCTACGGAGCACAATCCAATCTTTCTGGACCGCACTCATCTCAAGCAAATGCACATTGGCAAAAATGCTGATGGAGTGTTGGTCTCTCTTAGGGCTGCCCCTCCTGTGGACCAAGCCGGTCCTTCTGTTCCTCGTCCCGACGCTCCTCGTCCCGAGGCACCTCGTCCGGATGCTCCGACTTCCTCATTTCCGTCTCTTGGCAGCGATTTTGATATTCCTGATTTTGGGTTCGGCGGTAATCCCGAAACTCTTACCCAAATCTTAGAAATCGTGAAGCGCAATGAGGAGGCCCAAAAGCAGACGGTCGCGGACATAAAGCGCCTTGAGGACAAGATCGACCGTATCACCATCGCCATGGATGCACTTCGCCGTGACCCTCCGCCTTTTTGATGTCGTCAAAGGGGGAGAATGTTTAGGTTGTTTGTGTTGGCCATAGGTCCATTTTGCGTAGCATAGGACGATACCATGTGTGCTGTTTATGTTATCTTTAGTTTTATTTCTATGCTTTATTATTTTGTAATGAGTAGCAGTAAAACAACATGTACCGATCTTGCAATTATTAATTGAAAAATGTTGTTTCTATTTTTCTTCAATGCATTACGTAAATGAATATCAAATTGCAAAATTTATTTTCTAAGGGGGAGCATGAAAATAAAAATGAAAGATGCACACATTGAGGGGGAGTATCACTTGATACTTTACCAATTATGAGCAAACACGAAATGTTTTGTCAACATCAAAAAGGGGGAGATTGTTGGCTTTGAAATTCCATTTCAAGCAATAAATCTTATTTTGATATTAACAAAACATTCAAAACCGTGTTTGGTACTAATATGGCCTTGAGCTAAGTGTTTCAGCAAGTACAGGTAAATGTTTCGGGAAGATCGCTAAAGCAACAAGCGATAAGGAAACTCAAGCGCAAACTCGAAGAAGGACAAAAAGATCAAAGAAAGAACAAAAGCTGGACTCAAGACCTGGGGTAGATAGGTCGGGGTGAGAATATTGTAACAAGGTATCTTATGCGTTGATTGATCTTATAAGCTCAAGTAATTAATCAAACGAACTCAAACGGATCAAAAACGGACCTTGAAAACAATTTTTGGAGTCACCCAGTCGACTGGCCTGTCCAAGGCAGTCGACTGACTGTGACCCAGTCGACTGGCCCTTAAGGACCCAGCCGACTGGATGAACCAGTGAGTTATAAAACATTCTAAGTGCATGAGGCAGTCGACTGGCCTGTCCAAGGCAGTCGACTGACTGTGACCAGTCGACTGGCAGTTAAAGACCCAGCCGACTGACTGGACCAGAGAGTTTCGAACATTTTTGATTGCCTGAGGCAGTCGACTGGCCTGTCCAAGGCAGTCGACTGACTCATGAGGTAGTCGACTGGCCTTCTTGAGGCAGTCGACTGACCCTAGCCGTTGGGAAAAATATTTTAAATCTAAACATGGAGGCAGTCGACTGGGTGCCAGTAGGCAGTCGACTGGGTGCTTCAGGATTTTAAGGAAAAGTATTTCTAAACAATATTTTTGCCCAAAAAGAAATGATTTTGCTTGCAGATTTTCAGGTCCTACTCTCCATATTGTCTAGGGTGAGACACACTCTCCAAACCCTAGTGTTCACTATATAAAGAAAGAGATATGGATTAACAATTCCAAGGTTCTTGTGTGAGAAATTTTCCAAATATTGTTCATCTCTAATTTTCTCTGAAGCATCTTCTGAAAAATCTTTTGATAGCAAAATCTCGCTTTTCACTCTTATCATTTTGAAGATTTAAACTCAAGCCTTGAGCATATTCTCTTATTGAAAATATATTGTGAGAATATATATATATCTTGAGTTCTTGAAATATCACCTAAAAACACTTGAGCTTATCTTGATCTATCATCCATAAAAACCTTAGGGTTTTGAGTGTTTTTGTTTCTTGAGTGATATATTGATTACATACACAAATTTGTGATCTTGGGTGAGTGAAGCCCATTGTATCAAGGGAGGATTGTTCTCTTGATTGTGTGAAGAGCTAGTTAGCTCTTTTGTAAAGGTTTTGCTATTCCACCTATTGAAGGAAGAGCCATAGTGTGAGGATTGGGAAAGTCTCAAGGAAGGGGATTCTTTGAGCCGAGGAGTAGGAGTTACCGAACCTCGTAAAAATCACGGTGTCAATATCTCTATCTCTTTACTTTATGTTCATGCATGCTTAATTTATATTGTGGTAAATAACTTGTTGAATTTAAGTGAAATCATTCATTGCATATTTTACCTTGTAAATTAATATTGAACCTTGTTGCATGTTTTAGTAAGAATAAAAAGGAGTTAGAAATTATTTTTAAAACCCTATTCACCCCCCCTCTAGGGTATTTTAGTGACTAACACCTAGTTTTCTCTCTCATCTGAATCACAAACCAATTTACTTTGTTTTCTAAATAATTTTAGTTAAAATAGATAATTTGGTCTTTCACAACCCAAACAAACCATTTTTCAGAAAATATAATTCAGTATTTTTGAACTATTAAAGTGAACAATCTCAGTCTCTATGGGATCGATATCCCTTACTCAAGCCGCTTTGCTATTCTACAATTTATATGTGCGCTTGCGTAGGGTAAAACCTAGAGTTGTTAAGGTGTTGTTTTTAACCATATATTTTTATACACCTGACGTCCCATCAAGTTTTTGGCGCCGCTGCCTGAAACTAAGCATTGTTAAATAGCTTTAGTAATTTATTTGCATTGCATTATTGTAGCTATAGCTGAAGTGAGATTTTTGTGTGATTGACAGATACTCTGAAGAGCGTAAAAGGGAAGAACAGAACTTCTAAAGTTGCGTTTGGAACTTTTGTAAGTTTTAGTTACCTAGATTTTTGCATATTAATTCTTGCTTTATTTTCTGTAATTTAGAAGTAGTTAATTTAGATTAGATTTTATTTCAAAAAATTTCAAAAAAATAATAAATATAAAAATTATTATTAATTTCGAAAAATATATAAATAGTTGTTTGAGTAGCATATGACCGATAGACCGACCCGTTTTAATTTAAGCACTGTGTTAGTCGAGTACGATCCTGAGATCGAAAAGACTCTCCGTCGTTTACGTCAATCTATTGAAGAGTGTCATCGTCAGCAAGAAGAAGCAATGGCTAACCAAAGAGCCTACCAACAAAGGGCACCAGAAACATCACTGAAAGGATATTATGCGCCCGATGCGTACGATTCCTATGTTGATTTTCCAGAATAAGAAGGAGCGAATCACTTTGAGATCAAGACAAGCAAGATCAATATGCTTCCAAAATTTTCAGGCCTTAGGATAGAGGACCCATACCAGCACATCAATGATTTCCTAGAGGTAACCTCTACTATTAGGTTTGACAATTTACCCAAAAATGACTTGCAAGTGAGATTATTCCCTTGGTCATTAAAAGAGAGAGCTAAAATATGGTACATCAAATTAGAAAAAGAAATTAAAATTGATTGGGAATCCCTTAAGAAAGAATTCATTGAAAAACACTATCCAATAGGAAAGACCTTAGAAGCACAAGATGCAATCAAAAGCTTTAGGCGGTTACCTGGTGAGCATTTTCATGATGCATCGGAAAAATATAATGAAATTTTGTATAAATGTCCCCATCATAGGTTTTCCGACCAAGATATTGCTAAAAACTTATACATGGGACTTGGTGAGACTCATAAGACTTTAATAGATGCGGCCACACAAGGTCAGTTTATCTTAAAGCCAGTTAAAGAACTTTTGGAGATATTTGATAATATCAGTGAAAACATAATTCAATATCAATCCGAGTTGAGGTCTAGAGGTGGACAACATGATAGGAGATATGAGAAATCGTATGTTGTAGAGCATGATGATGTGAGAGATACCATGTCATTGTTTGGAGAGAAATTAGAAAGAATTGAAAATTTTATGCAACGAAGTCATTCCCCTCCTAGAGAGACATTTGAAGTTGAAGTTGAGTATTCCCCATATGAGTGTCAGGAGATAATGGTCGCTGATGCCAGTGCATCGTGGAACTATTCTAATAATGCTCATTTCACCAATTCATACACCTCCAATGCCAGAAATCACCTACTCCTGTCTTACAAATCTATCAATGTAGAGAATCCACCACCAAAATTCCAACAAGGGCAATCATACAATCAACAGCCAAGGTTCATAGATAGACAACAGTCATACAACCAACAACCGAGGTTTATTGAAAGACATCAATCATACATCCAACAACCGAGGTTTCAATAGAGTCAAAAATCATTTGACTCCCAACCAATAATCATGGCCATAAATTCTCAGTCCAACTACCAACCAAGAACATCTAATAATTCCCAAGCCCTCCAGCCATTCAATAACTACCAAGCTTTACAGCCTTCCAATAATTCCCAAGCTCTACAACCATTCAATAATTCTCAAGAGCTTCAGCCATTCAGTAATAATTAGGCTGTGCAACCCTATAACTACCAAGCCCATCCACCAAGAAGCCAAAATCCTCCACCTGGTTTCCAGACTAGTCGGCTAGAGCAGGTCATAATGGACATTCATAACAAACTAGACATTCATCCTCAATCTTTAGCATAACTGCACATGCAGGTTGGCCAAATGGCTAATGAGAGGAATGTGAGAGAGTCAGGAAAACTGCCAAGTCAGCCAATAGTCAACCCTAAGCCACAACAAGCATTGGAGCTTGAATCTTTTGCTAATAATCCTCATGAGTCAGTTCAAGACATCACGACTCTGAGAAGTGGGAAGGAAGTGGAGAGTCGAGTTGAGGCAGAGCATGAAGAAAGGTTGCAAACAAGAAGAGAGACAGAACAAGAACAAAGGAATGAAGCGAAAGAAGAACAGAGGAAAGAAGTTGAAAGGAAAGTGGCTGAAAGAGTGCAAAAATACTAACCATCAGTAGGATACGATGTCGATTAGAAACTACATGAGGAGCCAGACAGGGCAAGTTACGAGGAGATAACGCCACTTTCTCAACGTCTTAGAGAGTCGGCCAAGTAAAGAAAGATGAAAGAATTTGATATGTTGGAAACATTCCGACAAATCAAGATTAATTTACCTCTCTTAGATGTAATCGTCCAAATACCATCTTATGCTAAGTTTTTCAAGGATCTTTGCACTCAGAAGAGGAAAAATAGAGGAAAGAATCCAACAAAAATACTCTTGACTGAGCAAGTGAGTTCATTTCTTTTAAGTGATACTCCACCTACGAGGAAAGATCCCGGTGCTCCCACTATTCCATGTGTCATCAGTGACCAGGAAATTGGTAGAGTTTTTCTTGATTTAAGTGCGAGTATTAACTTGCTTCCTTATTCAATCTACCAACAACTAGGGTTGGGTAAGCTCAGCCCCACTGAGGTTGTATTGCAATTCGCCGATCGATAAATCAAACAGGTAAGAGGAGTGCTTGAAGATGTCATTGTTCAAGTGGGCAAGTTTTATTTTCCGGTTGACTTTGTAGTCCTGGATACAGAACATATCCCTGACTCTAAGAAGCATATTCCAGTAATACTTGGGAGACCATTCTTAGCTACGGCAAATGCATTCATCAATTGCAGAACCGGAGCCATGGATCTGATATTTGGAAATATGAAAGTCAGGATGAATGTGTTCGAAGGAAGCCACCAATTGCCTGAATCTGGGGAATGTTTTCAGATTAATGAGTGCGATGAGCTGGATGATATCATAGCAGATTTTACAACTCAAATCTTGGAGGAGGATAAGCTGGAGTCCTTTAAGGCTAGAGAATGGCCAAATGAGGAATTTGTTGATTGAGAGATATATTGGAAGTTGCAAAATGAAGAGCTGGATGCAATGGAGACTGCATTATACACTCAATCCTAGCGGGAGCTAGTTAAACCACTTCCGATAGTCTCAAATATTCCACTAATTTCATCTCTAACTACTCCTCTTACCTTGGAACTCAAGGAATTGCCTGAAAAGCTTAAATATATTTTCTTAGGACCCGGTGTGACTCTTCCTGTGATTATATCTTCAAAATTGACAGAAAAACAGGAATTGAGTATAGTCAAAGTTCTAAGTGAGAACAAAGAGGCAATAGGGTGGAGTGTTGCTGATTTGAAAGACATAGACCCCTCCGATTCATGTATCGCATACATCTTGAGGAGGATGCAAAACCATCAAGGGAAATGCAAAAAAGGCTGAATCCAAATATGAAAGAGGTGGTGATGAAGGAAGTAGTGAAATTGCTGGATACGGGTATTATATACCACATTTCTGATAGTACATGGGTAAGTCCAAATCAAGTGGTGCCAAACTCAAAAGGTGAGCTAATTCCACAACGTATAACCACTGGGTGGTGTGTGTGTATTGATTACAGAAAGCTCAATCTGAACACCAGGAATGATCATTTTCCATTATCATTTATTGATCAAATCCTGGAGAAGTTATCCGGACAGAGCTATTACTGCTTTCTGGATGGGTATTCCGGCTACAATCATGTGGTAATTGACCCTGTTGACCATGAGAAAATCACTTTTACTTGTCTGTATGACACGTTTGCTTATAGACGGATGTCGTTTGGGTTATGTAATACGCCAACAACATTCCAACAGTGTATGATGTCTATCTTCTATAACATGGTAGAGAAATTTCTTGAGGTATTCATGGATGATTTTTTAGTTTTTGGGGAAACCTTTGAAGAGTGTTTAAAACATCTAGAACTGGTACTTAAGAAATACATGGAGACAAATATGATCCTAAGTTGGGAAAAAGAGCCATTTCATGGTTCAACAAGGGATAGTACTGGGCCATATTGTATCAAAGCGAGGGATAGAGGTTGATAAAGCAAAATTTGAATTAATTTCAAAATTGTCTCCTCCCACATCTGTTAAGCAGATATGCTCTTTTCTGGGCCATACCGGATTTTACCGAAGGTTTATCAAAGATTTCAGGAAAATCACCCAGCCGCTATGTAACTTATTGGTTAAGGATGCGACTTTCGTCTTTGACAAATAGTGCCTTCATGCCTTTGAGGAGTTGCATGCTCAACTATCATCAGCCCCGATTATTCGTCCGCCAGGCTGGTCTCTACCATTTGAGCTCATGTACGATGCTTTTGACTATGCCATATAAGTTGTGTTGGGTCAGAGAAAACATAAGTTGTCGTATGTTATTTACTATGCCATTAGAACTCTGAATGAAGCTCAGATGAACTACACAACTACCGAGAAAGAGTTGCTGGCAGTTGTCTTCGCCTTGGATAAATTCTGATCATATTTATTAGGAACCAAGGTTGTCGTTTACTCAGATCATGCCATTCTGAGGCATTTGCTGACAAATAAAGACTTTAAGCCCCGACTGATTCAGTGGATTTTGTTGTTGCAAGAATTCGACTTGAAAATCAAAGACAAAAAGGGTTCAGAGAAGTTTTTGCGAATCATTTGTCAAGGATTATTGTCGAATCCACAAAGAAAATTACTCCTCTTAAGGATTCTTTCCCAGATGAACATCTGTTCAGTGTGACTGTGGTGGAACAAATACCGTGGTATGCTGACATTGTCAATTATAAAGCCACAGGTCGAATCCCAAAAGAATGGTCTAAGAATGAGAAAGACTAATTCTTCAGTTAAGTCAAATTCTATATCTGGGATAATCTGCGTTTGTACAAGTATTACTCTTATCAGATTATCAGAAAATGCGTCCCTGAGACTGAGGTGCAAAACATACTTACATTTTGTCACACGTTGGAATGTGGAGGGCATTTTGGAGCTCAGAAGACAACCCATAAGGTACTACAGAGTGGATTTTACTGGCCTTCCATATTCAAAGAGGCTTTCAAGTTTTGCAAGACATCTTTGCGATGTCAAAAGCTTGGATCCATATATCGAATAGTCATGATGCCTTTAACTCCAATTCTGATTGTAGAATTATTTGATGTGTGGGGTATTGATTTTATGGGACCATTTTCAAAAGCAGATAAGAATGAGTATATACTTGTGGGGGTTTATTATGTTTCGAAATGGGTAGAAGAGATAGCCACCAAACGTGTTTACTATGACATGGTGGAATAATTTGTAAAATCAAACATTTTCTCACGATTTGAAATACCAAGAGTTCTGATCAGTGATGGTGGAAGCCATTTTGACAACCGGTTTCTTTCTGCGCTTTGTGAAAAGTATGGTGTCACTTATATAATTGGTACACCATATCACCCCCAATCACAAGGTCAAATGGAGGTTTCTAATAGGGAGATTAAAAATATTTTGGAAAAAACTGTGCGTCTGGATTTGAAGAATTGGCCTAGAAGGCTAAATGATGCACTTTGGGCATACAGAACTGCGTTTAAGACACCAATTGGTATGTTTCAATATCGTCTTGTGTATGGTAAAGCGTGCCATCTCCCTGTAGAGCTGGATCACCGAGCATATTGGGTTGTTCGAAGATTAAATTTTGATATAAAGAAAACCGGTGCGCAGCGGAAACTTCAACTGCAAGAGCTTGAGGAGTTGAGAAATGATGCATACAAAAATTCTCGGATTTATAAGGCTCGAACAAAAACATTCCATGATAAGCACATTAGAAAGAAAGTTTTTGAGCCCGGCCAAAAAGTCTGGTTGTTTAATTCGAGACTCAAGTTGTTTCCTGATAAGCTCCAATCAAGATGGGAAGGGCCATGCAAGATTACGAAGGTTTTCCCCCATGGATCAGTGGAGCTCGATGATCCTGACATTGGAAAGAAGTTTGTAGTGAATGGACAGAGATTGAAGCATTATATAGAGGTTCGACCAGTTGAGTGTGTGGTGGAAACGATCAATCTAACTAAACCACCACCCGAGCTGGATAAGCTTGATCCAGAGTATTAAGAAGTGACAATGCCGTACCAACGACGTTAAACATTGGAACTAGGTAAAGAAGAGTGGCTTTGAAACCTAGTTTGTATATATAGACAGTAAATTAGTTATTTTGGTATTTAAGGCCGAGTCTGTAAAATCGAGTCGTGAGGCCATCATCAAGTGAGTGTGGAGTGTGGAGTGTGGAGTTTAATACGGGACGAGACGATGAAGAAAAGATAAAAATTCATTTTTTGGGCCAGGGTCAAGTTACGCTTGAAGCGTAGCTGCGGGCCTGTTATAAACAGGCCCTCGATAGCGGTTCTCTCCCATTTTGTTTAAACTCTTCTCTCTCCCTAAATTCTCCACAATTATTTGAGAGGTTTGATCCTACTATTTATCCATCCGATTCATCATCATTCTTTGTCAGGGGATCGTTAGATTAGTTGGTGATTTGTCTGGATTCGCGTGAAGAACTCGAAAAGTCTCTGAAACTCAATTTTTGGAAATCCATCGTTTATCTCAATTCGGTGACTTTTGTTCCATTATTTTGATTTCTTATGACTTATTTAACTGTTCTAAACTAGTATTGACGAACGAGCCCGATCAAAATCGTGTTTTGATCCGTTTTAAAAAAGTTGAGTTTTTCGACTTCGAAATCGGATTAAATATCAAATTTTTGGGATGAAGGTTTGTTTAATCGTCGTATTGGATATCTTTAGATATATTTTAAGTTTGATTCGGTGTCCGGTTCATTATTGCTTACTTTTTGAAAATTCCCTATTATAGGCATGGCACGAACAAAGTTGTCGGCGATGCGAGTGGCTTAAGCCACCATTCAGCTGATCCATTGGTGCGACAGAGGTCGAGATCATCATCACCAGCACCGTCAACTATTCGCCGTCGAAGCACACGCGCCAAAAGGCCGCAATATGTCGACTCGGCATCCTCGTCTGTTAAGGTAGAGGTGCCAGAGAGTTCCACACAGGGACGCGACATCCTATTGCCACATGGTCACTTAGTAGTTGAGCCAGTTGCTCCATGGGCACCATCACCGCCACTTATGCTGGAGCAGCAGGCTGAGGAGATGAATGAGGATATAGAGGGTGATGACTTTGGGCATGAGGAGGACGCCGTGCAGGATGATGATCGAGCAGATGAAAGGGTACCGGAGCCACCTGTGGAGGGTGACCCCAGAGTTTTGACTACATATTTACCTGTGCCCCGGACAACATCGGTAGAGGATTTACTAGATCGGGCGACCCGGAAGGGGTATCAGAAGGAGCAAACATACTTATTGCAGATATTCGAGGATTTACAGCCAGTACTTGCCTGGACGATTGACCGATTGAGGGCTTTACATCTACTGCCTATTCTTGCCCCGGTTACCCCGCACATTTACGAGGATATGATTCGGGAGTTCTGGCTACACATGCGCCATTTCAGCAAGGGGTTGAGACTACGGACAGTGGTCCGAGGTACAGATATCGAGATTACTCCCCAGACTATTACTGAGGCCTGGGGTATTCCGGACAAGTGTCCACCCGAGCTAGCTACTATGTTCCCATCTATGCCCGAGATACTCCCATCTATTTATGAGATTGTTGCACTTCAGACTGCTGGGCAGTGGGCTGATACACATCGGAATTGCACGAAGAATGCGAACTATCATCCTATGTTATGGTTCTGGGATGTGATAGTTCGATCTTAGATTCTTCCACATAGCCATGTGACCATGTGTTATGCGCCATTTCCGGCCCTCCACTATGCATTCGAGTTCGGGCGGTGGATTTCTATCCCACATATTTTGTGGGAGGGCCTATATACACATTATATTCATCTGCGCAAGGAGACCAAGGTTAGCCAACGTGGATTTCAGATTCGATTCCCGTGTTTGGTGATGAAGATTATGATGGATGCTGGGATCGAGATGGATGCGGTTGAGCGGAACAAATTCGGAGAGGGTGCCCCGTATGCTAAAGGGATGTGGACTGGTGTCTAGACCCAGTTACATGGAGATGCTATTATGAGGTAGAGACCGGGGTTCGATATATTACCAGGTGCACAGGCCCAGGAACAGGCTGATGCAGGTATAGCTCAAGAGGCTGAGGCTGTTGATGATGCGGAGATGCCACAGATACCGGCTGCTGAGAAGGAGGTTGTGTTGCCAGAGGTACCCGTGGGTGGTACTGTTACTCTGTCTCAGGCGTAATTTAATGCTCTAATTGCACGTATGCAGGGGATAGAGCAAACTTTAGCAGAGGAGAGACAGGCCCGACAGAGAGATCAGATGCGGTTATTTCATAGGATTACCTGTATGAGTCAGCATATGGGTGTGCAGATTCCACCTACGCCACCGCCCTCTGATGATGAGTCTTAGCTTAGTTTTGGTTAGGTTTTTGTTTTATTTTTATTTTTATTTTTATACATTAGAGATAAATTGTCAAGAGGATAGTTTCGTATAGGGCTTTATGTGACTGCTTGAACGATTATCTTCTAATTTTTTTTGATATTTTCATAGTGTATAAAATTGAAGTTTTGCTAATCAATCATATTAAGTTGGATATATCCCCGATTTTTACGCGTATTTTACATGTGTTGATAGTTTGAATTTTTTCAATAATTTAAAATGCAGTATGTGGACATTTGTGCGTTTAAGTTTGAGGGTGTATATGTGTTGGATTGATGAGTGTATTTTAAAAAAAAAAAAAATTATCTGGGCCAAGCCTACGCTTGAAGCGTAATGTACAACGAGGTGAGTTTTGAAATTTTGCAAATTTAACCCGTTTGAGGGGTGTTTTGGCCGGGTTTGTACTTGTATTAGGATTTGTTTAAGTTATTTTTAGGATTTTTTTGTAAATATTTATAGACTTTTAAGAGTAATCCTAATTTGACAATGAGACGGAATGCAAATACAAGTTGGAGTTGGATTAAGTTATTGTTTTCCCCTTCCTAGTCAGCTAAGGGTTTTAAATTTTTTTCTCTTCTGATTCTACTAAATCCATCTATAAATACATCCATAGTGTAGACACAATTCACAATTCTCAAGGAGTGAACATTGGAGTAGATATTCTTCTTCTGTTGATTCTCCTATTCTGTCTATCTCAAGGGGGGTTAGTATGAATAATGCTAATGAAGATTATTATGACTCAGAGGAATTCATAGAAGGTACGAAACCATATGTGAATATGAAGAGCACGAATGAAGGAGCTACGAGTCGGAATGGAAGCCGAACTACACCGAAATCATTTTTGCAGTGTAGGTTGTAATTCAAAGAGATATTTCGTCCTGAGAGGATGAACCGAGTATTAGTTGCGCCCGGAATTAAAATCCTTAAAGAACAAGAATTGAAAAGTTTAGAAAAACCGGCGGGTGAAAAGGTGTATCCGAGCTTGGTCCGAAAATTCTATAAAAATATGACAATTTCTGGGCCGCCAGGATTTGAGGTTATGAAGACCAAAGTGACTTTGTGGAGTGCTCCTATTGTGATTGAAAGAAGAAGTGTTGTCGATGCATGGAATATTGTAGGAACATCCTCAAGTATGGTCATATACGGATGAGGATATGGTTCAGAAATTGTGTGCGGTATCAGATCCAAAAGATATGACCTGTGATAATTAGTGGTTGAAGTCGGATCTGTTTTATTTGGATTGTGTTGTTTCGGCTCAACTTCGGCCCAATAATCAGACTAGTATAAGAGATCACACTATGCTTAGAACTTTGTATGCCCTAACTCATGGGTATGAAGTGTGTGTTCCAAGATTAATTATGGTTGAGATGTCGATTACCCGAGCAATTGTGAGGAGAGAATGGGCAGGTACTGATAAATTTGAACATTATCTTCCATACCCGTGTAAACACAAATTTTGTATCCGAAATTCTAGGAAACAAAATAAGAGCAAACAATTAATTTTATTGATAATAAATGATAAAATAATGTGGTACAGTCCTCTGTGGTCGATTCATAAATAAATAAGAGTCTTCCTCTGATTAAATCTCATAAAACTCCGGTATAAGGGCTTTGAAAGCTTGATCTTGAACCTTTACTTGATTGTTGCTTGTGTTCTTCGGGATTGAAGAGGTCTTGATTCGTTAAAGGTCTTTGAAGAAGAACGACACAGGTGTGACGTGCTTGTTGTTCTTCATCTTCAAGAATTTCAGAGGTTTTGTTGAGTTGAAGTCGGCAGAGCTTTGTTGCAGTCTTCTTCTCCTAATCTTCTTTTCTTCTATCCTCTTCAATGTGTTGGGTGGCCTTGTATTTATAGGCCAAAAGTGGGGTCTTAATTTTGGAAAGTACCCACCAATTATGCTTAAAATCCCATAAAATAAAAGATATTTATTTATTTATTATTTATGGGAATAAATCCAAATTTAATTTTGAAATAAAAGCATATAACTCAAACCTCTGAGAATTTGACACATGTCCATTTGTGGGACCCGTAATTGTCAATGAATTTGACCAAGACTTATTGACTTAAGTCGACCGATCCAACGGTGATTAAATCATTACCAAATTTATGTGTCTACAACCCGTTTTTATTATCGGAGATCATTGCTAAGCATAAAAAACTTTTTTTTAATTTTTTTTACCATGCCTTCGAAATAATGCGCTCCTTAGAACAAACTATTTGGCCCTTCGGGGTCCCAATGATTTATCAGTCCCTTTTAGGGTCACAATATTTTATCAGTCCCTTCGGGGTCACAATATGTTTTCAGTCCCTTCGGGGTCACAATGCTTTATCAGTCCCTTCGGGGTCACAATGCTTTATCAGTCCCTTCGGGGTTCCAATATTTTATCAATCCCTTCGGGGTCACAATATTTATCAGTCCTTTCAGGGTCACAATGTTTTATCAGTTCCTTCGGGGTCATAATACTTATCATTCCCTTCGGGGTCACAATGCTTTATCAATCCTTTCGGGGTCATAATATTTATCAGTCCTTTTGGGGTCATAATTTTTTATCAGTCCCTTCGGGGTCACAATGTTTATCAGTCCCTTCGGGATCACAATATTTATCAGTCCCTTCGGGGTCACAATGTTACATCAGTCCCTTCGGGGTCACAATGATTTATCAGTCATTTTTTAGGGTCACAATATTTTATCAGTCCCTTCGGGGTCACAATTTTTTATCAGTCCCTTCGGGGTCCCAATAATTTATCAGTCCCTTTTTAAGGTCACAATATTTTATCAGTCCCTTTGGGGTCAATATTTATCAGTCCCCTCGAGGTCACAATATTTTGGACTAAATTATTGAAATCAAATCCAAAAAGAATTGTTTCCCACATCCATTACTAACACCTTTTTTTTTTCTTATAAGGCACACGATCATAGTGGTCTTCAAGTGTTTGAAATCGCATACAGTCACCATTTTGGAGCGACATAATGACTCTGCTGAGAGAGGCACTACTTTGGAGGTTGGGACACTCCTTGTGGGTCACTTTGCTTTACAGGTGTCTCACTTCAATTCTTCACTATATCCTTACTTGTCAGACTGGTCGTGCGAGATTACTTGTGGGCTCATAAATATCGGGTATAACCATAAAAAGGACAAAGTCTTAGTTGCCCGTGCTTTGATGCTACGATCTGCTTTGCATGAGATTGAGGCTGAGACCGCTCCATTTTCACTTTTGGGGCATAAGGTGGCTGCTAGAGAATTTATATGGAAGACTCCTCTGCAGATTTTTTCCGTCTTTCCATACACTGAAGGATACTGGGAGTGGGCAGAAGACATCTTAGGCCGCCAAGAACAGTTTCTGAAAGAGAAGAATTTATATGATGCAATATATGCTTCACTATTTTCATACTCTTAGCATGAGAGCATTATCCGAGCTTTTCTCGAGTTATGGTGCCCTTCTACTAACTCCCACCATTGTGTTGCGGGCGAGGTTTCTATTTCCCTTCATGATTTACGCATCATAGGTGG
Source organism: Cornus suecica (assembly GCA_963922005.1). Lineage (NCBI taxonomy): Eukaryota > Viridiplantae > Streptophyta > Magnoliopsida > Cornales > Cornaceae > Cornus > Cornus suecica. The sequence continues at coordinate 22,388,732 of OY998239.1, read as the reverse complement.
TCTTCCCTTCGGCGACAAGAAATATGAAGAAGTCATTCCCTCTGCTAGAGAATTATCAGAGCTCGATCGAGAAGGGAATTCTTTTCTTCCCCTTACTTGTGGATATCTCTTTTTGGCCTTCCATTGCCTTCGTAAGAAGTAGAGGAAATAACAAATGGTGGGAATCGTTGATTGGGTGGCCTTTTGGTTTAGAGATGTCAGGTGATATCGGGGTGCTTCGAAAAAAGTGCAAAGAAACCCAAAATGAAATCATAACCAAAGTCTCATTCAACCTTCCGGCGTGATCCCTCATGTGCGAGATTGGTCTCGCCAAACAGATGAGATGTTTACTAGTCTTGGAGTGGCGCAAGAAATGAAGAATAAAACTTATTTGGCCGCCTTTTTAGCATGTTGGTTATGCAAATATGTCCTACCATCGAATCCTGATGGCGTCATTCGACCTGGCGTATTCAAGGTTGCAAGCATGATCGCAGATGGCATCAAATTTTGTCTCTCTGTCCCTGTTTTGGCAAGTATGTACAAAGGTTTGAATGACATTGTTTCCTCACCTGACCCAGGGAGTTCTAGTGCTATATTTCCTGCACATTATGTATATGGATGGATAACTGACTATTTCAGAACCCACTCTCTTGCTTTGGAAACCCAATCTCTTCCTCGAATGATTTTATATGCAAGTACTGGGCCTGCCCAACACGTTGATGAAGTCGTAGCTCAAAACCTGTTTCGATCATGTAAAAGTGTTCCATTTCCTTATCATTCTCAGACATCTTCGATGCGGGAGGTGCTAAAATATGATGGTCGACTATCCATTTCCACTCATTAGTACATTTCTGGCCTCCGATCAGGTTACTTGACATTGTGCCAAAATGATTTTATCATTGTCGAGCCATATAGTCCGCACAGGTTTTGTAGACAATTCTTTTATCATCAGGATGTTCCTAGTAAATTGAAAGATGATATTCACACTGGTAATCTGGAAGAGATCTAAAAAATGTGGAGGCTTGTGACAAGTTTCAAAATCGGAAGTAAGGTACAACTTCCTTCGAGTTCCAATTTTAATAAGTTCTCTGTGACACAAGCTTATGCCGAATGGTGGTCAAAAGTCTATGTCGACCCTTCTATAGTCACAGAACCTATTGTGCCACAAAATAATTGTCCTTTTGCAGCTAAAGGTAGGAAAATCATTCTCAGGAGAAACAAGTTGAGCATCCCCTCTAATCCATTGCTAACAGTTCCACCTAGTGGTCATGGTGTTGCCGAGAGTTCTGGGAGTCATATTGCACTAGCTGACTATGTTCCGCCACTCATTCGCAAGTGCCAACGTTCTCCAGTAGCGGATGACTCGGATGAGGAAATCGGTATCAATGATCATGATCGCAATTGGAAGCATATTGGTGATAAGCATAACTATGTTGTTACTCCACGGCATGAAAACATTCCTCAAGGTTTAAATGAATTTTTTCGAGGAGTACCAAGCAGTTCACAACCCACGCAAGTTATTGCTTTTATTTATTCATACATATATATATATATATATATATATATATATATATATATATATATATATATTTGTATACACAATGCATCCTCATTTTATTTATTTATTTATTTATAAATAAATGAAAATGAGGGTTTTCTTGGAGGTTTATTGGAACTTGATGATCTTCCAGCGGTCAGTGAAGGTTCCATTTTTGGCCCTGATATGATGACCTTAGCTGACGAGATAGGGGATGAAGCTACTCAGCTCTTACAAGATGTCAATAAGCAGAATTTGGAATCAATGGCACAAAATGAAGTACCTCATATATCCACTTTGAATGTACTTACAAGGGATGGACCTTATAATGCCATTCCACCTCCTCCGCCAGCAATTGCCCCCGAGGTCTCTATTTTCAATGTGGGGAACATGGTTCTCGATGCGCAGCGCAAGGCTGCTTTAGCGCTAGCTGACGCCATAAGAACATGGTGTTCAACACAACAGTCCATGAACTGTCTTCGATAGTCCACAAGCTCCCACCACTTTTCGAGGCACTTTCACATTTTCCAGGGGATTTTTGTGGTTTGAAGAAATGATTGATACATATATGCATAGTGCTATTACATATGTTGCCACCAAATCTTCTTTTGCTTGCAAGGTGCCATCAACCACACAATCACAACAATTGGCTTATGTTGACTCACAACTTGTTGGTGCCACTGTTCTGGAAGGTGACATTATTAAGTATGTGGATTCACTTCAGGCCAACTTACATGAAGTCAAAGATACAGAGGCCAAGTTAGCGAGGGAACTGCAAATTGCACAAGAAGAGATCAAGCAGATCGAGACTTCTTTGTCAGAGGCTGATGTTAAGTTGTCTCATGAGAGAGAAAAGATTACCAAGCTCAAGGAAGACCGCAAGGTGATTGAAGAAGCTCAGATTCTTACTGCTCAAGAAGTCCAAATAATGAAGACTCTCGAAAACAGGTTGCAAAGGGAACGCGAAGAGCTTTCAGATTTGCCGCATTAGTTTAGTTTATCATTGTCATATATTATTTTAGATTTCACACTCTAGCCTTGACCATTGTTCTTATTTATCATTCATTATTCTTTCTTGGAGCAAATTGTTTACTTTGGTAATAAAAGATCCATTTGATTTCTTTTATTTCAGTCTGAATGAATATATATATATATTTTTTAATGATGATGACTGAACTCGGAACAAACCTCCAAGTTGCCTACGCACCCTTAACAGGGATCAAGCCAATCGTGTAGTTCAAAGATTTTTCTTTTTTGATGATGACTGAACTCGGAACAAACCTCCAAGTTGCTTACGTACCTTTAACAGGGATCAAGTCAATCGCGTAGTTCAATGAATTTTTTTTTTTTGATGATGACTGAACTCGGAACAAACCTGCAAGTTGCCTACGTACCCTTAACAGGGATCAAGTCAATCGCGTAGTTCAATGAATTTTTATTTTATTTTTTATTTTTATTTTTGATGCAGGTGGCATTCACAGTTTTAACTCATGTGAGCTAGGAGCATCGTGCAGTTTAGACTCGTGTGATTAGGAGTGTACAATCTTTGTTCAAGGATAATATCGCTTCAAAAACTTAGCATTGATGGGTCCAACTCTAACTCTAACTCCATCTTCATCAACAATCTTATGGCGCCATTGGTGTAAACTTCTTGCACCACATAGGGCCCATCCCATTTTGAGGTGAACTTGTTTCCCATTCGATGACTCATGATAATGGGTCTTCGTACGGCCAGTACCAAATCACCAACTTGAAAAGATCGAGGACGAACTTTTTTGTTAAAAGCACTTGAGAGCCAAGCTTGATAACATTCTAGCCGTTGTTGAGCTTCAAGACTTCTTTCATCTAAGGCCTCCAACTCTTGAAGACGCAATTGAACATTCTCCTCGTTTGTCAAACCTTCTTGCACTGCGATCCTCAATGAAGAGATTTATTGCTCTAGTGGAAGGACCGCTTCCACACCATAAACAAGAGAGTACGGTGTCGACTGAGTAGGAGTACGAAATGGTGTTCGATATGCCCACAGAGCCTCCTCAACTCGTTCATGCCAATCCTTTTTTGATTTCGAGACCACCTTCTTTAGTAAATTGCACAGAGTCTTGTTGAACGCTTCTGCCTGTTCATTTGCAGGTGGGTTGTACATTGAAGACTTATACTGTTTGAAGCCAAAATTTTCACATAAATTAGTCATCAAATGATTATCAAAACACAACCCATTGTCAGTGATGATGTGATGAGGAATCCCGTATCGAAATATGATGTTGGTCTTAATAAAATCAATGACCGTTTCCTTTTTTACCGCTTTGGTAGGTATTGCCTCTGCCCACTTTGAAAAGTAGTCAGTTGTTGCGAGAATATAAAAGTGGCCTTTAGAAGACTTTATGAAAGGTCCTACTACATCTAGGACCCATGCATCGAATGGCCATGCTGAAATTGTAGGGTGTAATGGTTCAGGTGGTTGGTGCATGAAGTTGGCATGAAATTGACAAGCTTGACACCTTTTGGCATAATCCATGCAATCCTTAACCATGGTTGGCCAATAGTATCCCATTCTTTTCACTCGAAAGTGCAGCTTAGGACCTGACTGATGAGCCCCACAAACTCCAGAATGTGTTTCTTCCATTGCATGGGTTGTTTCATCTTCTCCAAGATAACGAAGGAACAATCCCTCGTAAGATCTTCGAAATAATATATCTTTGTAAAAGATAAATCGAGATGCCCTACGACGTATCTTAGTTTTGTGTCGAGGATCCTCAGGTAGCTTCCCATGTTCCAAATAATTAATTATGGGTCGTTTCCAATCATCGGTCTCAACAATCATGACGGAGATCGCATTTGTTTCGTCCATTTGAGCTTCAAGTAATTGTGGCAGTACCCAGCGTTGGCACACCGACACAGTGAATGATTCGTCTTCTCCTAATGCCATGGTTGTGGCCAAGTTAGCTAAGGCATCTGCTAAACGATTTTCTTCTCTTGGGACATGTTCCAACATTACACTTTCAAACCTAGCTAGTAGATTGGAAGCATATTGAGAATATGGAATCAAGTCTTCTTTTTTGACCTCATATTCCTTGAGAAGTTTGTTGATCACCAACTTGGAATCACCGTAAACTTCAATGTTTGAAATTTTCATCTCATGTGCCATTTCAAGGCCAATTATCAGAGCTTGATACTCAGCGACATTGTTTGAACATTTCTCAGGAAAAAAATGCATATGGAAAAATTTGCCTTTGTGGGGAGACGAAAATGACACCCGCTCCGGTTCTTTCAGAACGTGTCGCACCATCAAAGAACATCATCCATGGGGAAAAGATGTCAACCATAAACACTTCTTCATCAGGAAAATCATCAGAAATCTCCCAATCAGCCGGTATCAGATAATCAGCCAGAAAGTCAGCAAGTGTTTGCCCTTTAACTGCCTTTTGTGGAATGTATACAATTTCAAACTCATTGAATAGGATCGCCCATCTTGAAATTCGTCCGGACAGAACAGGCATTGACATGACATACTTGAGGGGGTCTGCCTTTGCAACCACATGCACTGTGTGAGCCAAGAAATAGTGTCTCAATTTTTGAGACGTGAAAACTAGCGCAAGACATGTTTTCATAATTGAAGGATATTTAATTTCTGTAGTGTTCAGCCTACGACTCAAGTAATAAAGAGCATTTTCCTTATTCTCCTCATTATTTTGTGTTAGAAGAGCGCCTAACGATTCTTCTTCAGCAGCAATGTACATAATGAGTGGCTTTCCAGGCACGGGAGCACCTAACACCGGTGGATTGAGTAAATATTGTTTGATGTCATCCAAAGCATTCTGACAAGCTTGGTCCCATACAAATGGAACATCTTTCTTCGTGAGTCGACTAAATGGTTGACACCTTCCATCCAAGTTGGAGATGAACTGACGAATGAAAGCTAGTCACCCTTGAAGACTTCGCAATTCGCGTAAATTTTTGGGTGGTGACATTTTTTGGATGGCCTCGATTTTAGAAGGATCGACTTCAATGCCGCGATGTCGGACAATATACCCAAGAAATTTTCCAGAGGAGACACCGAATGCACATTTTAGAGGGTTAATCTTGAGTTGAAACTTCCTTAATCGATCAAAAACTTTGCGAAGATCTTGGAGATGGTCATTTCTTTTCTTGGTTTTTACAACCAAGTCATCAACATAGCATTCTACGACTTTGTGCAACATATCATCGAAATTATTTTGCATGGCACGCTGATAAGTTGCGCCGGCATTCTTAAGTCCAAAAGACATCACTTTGTAACAGTAGATCCCCTTCGGCGTGCGGAAAACGGTCAACTCTTCATCTTTTGGAGACATTCTTATTTGATTGTAGCTAGAAAAGCAATCCATGAATGACAGAGCCTCGTGCCCTGTTGTTGCATCCACTGTAAGTTCTGCCATAGGTAGAGGAAAATCGTCTTTCGGACATGCAACATTTAAATCACGAAAGTCGACACAAACTTGAATTTTCCCATTTTTCTTCTTTATAGGGACTATACTAGAAATACATGTTGGATATTTTACTTCCCGAACGAAGCCCGCCTCAATGAGTTTATTGACTTCATCTTCAATCTTTGGGATAAGGTCAGGCCTGAAAAAGCGTTGAGATTGCTTAATTGGACGTGTCCCATGTCTTATTGCCAGGTTATGGACTGCAACTTTTGGTTCAAGTCCTGGTATTTCTTTGTAAGTCCAAGCAAAAATGTCATTGTATTTAGCTAATAGGTCTGTATACTCTTTTTCTTCCACATGACTCATCAGTGCGCTAACGAACACCAGTCTAGGTTCTTCAACCGATCCCAAGTTAATTTCTTTAAGTTGATCAATAGTTGTTTGTCCCCCATCTTCAAGTGTTGGAGGTGCTTCCTTGGGTTCATCATCTTGAGACTCTTCATCCACGTTATCTTCCTTGATTGTAATATGATAAGATGTGACATGAGCATTTTTCTCTTTATCATCTTCTGAATTTTCTTGTGTATGAGACTTTGTGCAGACAATGGTTCGTCTCTTGGCTTTCAAAATTTCATCAATACTCACTTCCACTTCTACTTTGCGTTTCATACGGGATGGAATTAAGCTTTTCACATCGTTATCCTTTTCAGGCTTGAGCTCGTGACTCATCCATCCTACTTTCTCGCACTCTTCTCTAGGTGTGATATTGCTGCTTCCAAGTCTAGAGAATACCGATTTTCGGGACTAAGGATTTATGGCTTCTCTACAATCAACATGGACATGTTTATTAAATGCAGAAGCCCGGGAAGTGTAATTCTCATGAGGTAGTTCATCAGTTCTATTTGTTGTGCTTAGCCTTTGGAACATAGAAACATGATGTGGAGGAGCTTCAATTCGATCAAACACCAATGTTCATTGAACAGGGTATTGCTCTTCGATTTCTTCAGCCTCTGACACACTAATGTATTGTGTATTTTCTCTTCTTTGTCTTATTTTTGTAGGGATTTGAATTGGTCCGCTAGGCTTAAACCCCAAACCGGTCTTGGGTGCATTGATCGCATGCCCTTCTTGTCATAACTTCATTTGAGTCTCATTAAGGCCATGAATCTTTTACCTAGAAGCTTGTATGCCTTAGGGTCAAAACCCTCCCTTGTTCTTTGATGTGGAAGTGCCTTCTGCTTCATCGAGTCTTGTGCGCCAAAGACAAAACCTGCTAGTGGTGGCTTGACAATTGAAGATTTCTCAACCTTTACAAGAGGAATCATTAGGTTATCTTTGAGAACTTGTGTATCCTCGCTTGTCGAGGCAGGAATGAGCTTTGTCTTCATTTTTATGGCTTCTAACAGCTCAACAAAGGGTGATTGTCCTTCACTTCTTTTGGATTTTGGAACATACTTGAAGACAACCTTACCTTTAGGAATTTTAGAGGACAGTTCAGACTTATGCGTTGCAGGTATGACTTTCTTGCCATCGTGTGCAATGTTTTCCACAAGGGGCAACTCAATATTTTTACCTTTTTCCACATCTACTTTTCTTGTGAAGAAACTATTAGATGGAAGAATCTCAGCCGGTGCGTCAGCGTTTAAGTAAAACTTGGCATCCACAAAGTGAGACTCTACCTCAGAAAATGGTTTTTCGTCTCCAAATACAGTTTTTGTACCATTATTGAAACACTTAAAACATTGGTGCAATGTAGAAGGGACTACACCATTTCCATGGACCCAAGGTCGACCTAGCAGTAAATTGTAAGAGGTCCTTGCATCGATGACATGGAACAAAGTCTCAGCGTTCAATTCACCAATGGTGAGGTGAACTCTTATCATGTCAATTGCTCGTTGTCCTCCTTGATTAAATCCTTGAATGACTAACCGGCTTCGAGCCAACTCATCGATTGTAATGTCAAGGTTTCTCATTGTGGATTTTGGCATGATGTTCACTGCGGAGCCCCTATCAATAAGAATACGAGTGACCTTCTGCTCCCGAATGTACCCAGAGACAAATAACGGTCGATTGTAAGGTTTTGACCCAAGTTGGAGATCTTCATCGGTGAAAAGAATCGATGCACAAGACGAGGCACACATCATCTTAGGGGTTTACTCTTCCGTACCTTTAATGGTGCAATCTTCTGTTTTGTCAAAATCTTGACTATCTACTTTAAATGTTTCTTGTTCATCTTTCTCGTCAACTTCAGTGGCCGATACCGTGTAAACGGTTAGAATTTGATCATCAGTAAGATATCCAATAGGAAAGAATTCTCCCAAAGTAACACCTCGGTGAGTATCTCTATTTGAGAGCTCAACTGCTTGACGTTTCGTCATGGCTTTTTGCTTCTTCTATGGGCTTTGCTGAATTTTCTTCCTTTTTTACCCCCAGTTTGGGCTGGTATGTTGTACAGTAATAGTTCTTTGTTTGCAAGATCTTCTTCTTGTTACAAGAGTCCATCCTTCCTCTACTTGTTCGGATAAAATTGAATTTGGCAGAGGAATGATGACTGGATCTAATGAACCAAATTGGATGGTCTTCAAGTTCTCCGGTTGTTTGCCATGAAAATTTTGCGCATCATATTTTGTTTTGGTTGGGCTAGCTAAAACAAAGGCAATGGTAGTATGATTCGCTTCAGCTATTTCATCCCCATCCAAAAGGATCTTGCCTTGCTTTGCCAAACTCATGACCAACTCTTTGAATATAAAGCATCTTTCAATTGGATGGCTAACGATGCGATGATAAATGCAATACTTAGGGTCCTTCACTCGTCCCATCTCTGCGGGGCGTTTACATTCTGGCAGGTTGATTACTTTTTTCTCAAGTAAGAATTCTAGTATGTCAGCTACATCAGAGTCTGGGAATGGGTATGTCTTGTTCTCTAACTCTTTGAGTGTTGGACGAGGCTTTTTAGTATCTTGAGTTTTAGTTTGCTTGTTAACTTCCTTATTCTTATATTTCATAGTAATTTTCAATGGCACTGTGGTAATGGCCATGGTTTCTTTGTGGTTTTTCTTTGTTTGTTTTTCATCTTTCTTTCCATCTTTTTTTTATCATTTCTTTGTTTTAAGACAGACATTCTTGCCACCATGAGCATTGATGCTAATCTCCATATCATATGCCCATGTGGCCAATTCCTCAAAAGTCCGGGGTTTGATGCCTTGAAGAATATAGAGAAGTCCCCAATGCATACCTTGCATGCACATCTCAACGGCAGAGGTTTCTGAGAGTCGATCTTTGCAATCCAAGCTTAGCGCTCTCCACCTATTAATATAGTCCATGACCGATTCCTCTTTCCATTGCCTAGTGTTGGTGAGTTCTATCATGTTTACCGTACGCCGGGTGCTATAGAAGCGATTCAAAAACTCTCGCTCCATTTGGTCCCAACTGTCAATGGATTCAGCTTCCAAGTCGGTATACCAATAAAAGGTGTTTCCCTTTAGAGAACAAACAAATTGCTTTACTAAAAGATCGCCCCCTGTCCCTGCATTATTACAAGTCTCCACAAAATGGGCAATGTGTTGCTTGGGATTGCCCTTCCCTTCAAATTGTTGTAACTTAGGTGATTGGTATCCCATCGGCATCCTCATATCATCAATTCGCTTAGTGTATGGTTTTGAATACATGAGAGAGCTCCGGCTTACTCCACCATATTGTGATCTGATTGTATTGGAGATCATGTCTTACAGTTGTTGGACAGATAAATAGCCTGCCGAATGAGCGAAATAGGTTTGGTTTGCCCCCTGCTCAGATGTGGTTATATGTTGATCGTTGTTTTTCATGGCCACTTGCGGTGTAAAACCAGGAGGGTGAGTAGGTCCTTGACTTGACTCGCTTGACTTTTGGGCCTCAAGCTTGTTCATCAGTGTTACGATTTGCAGATATTTCTCTTTAACGGTTTTGGTGAGCTTTTCGATGGCTCGACTCATAGTAGCTATTTGTTCTTCTATTGATGTTGTATCAGTCATCATGACTTGCATATTGGTTGTGTGTGAATGACTTTGGTAGTCTGAGTACTCTGGACCCAAACTTTTTGGAGTCCCTGGAGTAGATCCTGATTGTGATCCGGTGCTTGAGTTGCAATCAGAAATAGAGTGCGACGCTCTACTTTTGGGAGAAAATTCTTCAAAAACAGGGAAAGCTTCCTTAGATTTTATCATATTGATCTTCCCTGTTCTCAGAGACTCAAGAGTGATTAATGATTGTCTTTTTGTGCTTTCAGGTGGCGTTGGGTCGATTGCCCTTCTTTTTTCACTTTGTGCCAATGAAGCGAGTGCATTTGCCTTCTGACGGGTTACTGCGCCTGTGGAGGTGCTACTATCAGTTGATGAAGCAACAACAATCTTGACAGTAATTATGGTTGTGGCTTTACGAGTTGTGGAAGTGACGACATTCTTGCCACCATTCTTTGACCCTTATTCAAGCTGAGCATTCTTGGGAGCCATTGACACTAACAAGGTAGAGATTTGATGAATGGTTAAGGAGATGAAGATGAGAGGCAGAGAGGTCCCACCGGGCATGCCAGAAATTTGTAAACACAAATTTTGTATTCGAAATTCTAGGAAACAAAATAAGAGCAAACAATTAATTTTATTGATAATAAATGATAAAATAATGTGGTGCAGTTTTCTGTGGTTGATTCTTAAATAAATAATAGTCTTCCTCTGATTAAATCTCCTAAAACTCCGGTGCAAGGGTTTTGAAAGCTTGATCTTGAACCGTTACTTGATTGTTGCTTGTGTTCTTCGGGATTGAAGAGGTCTTGATTCGTTAAAGGTCTTTGAAGAAGAACGACACAGGTGTGGCGTGCTTGTTGTTCTTCGTCTTCAAGAATTTCAGAGGTTTTGTTGAGTTGAAGTCGGCAGAGCTTTGTTGCAGTCTTCTTCTCCTAATCTTCTTTTCTTCTGTCCTCTTCAATGTGTTGGGTGGCCTTGTATTTATAGGCCAAAGGTGGGGTCTTAATTTTGGAAAGTACCCACCAATTATGCTTAAAATCCCATAAAATAAAATATATTTATTTATTTATTATTTATGGGAATAAATCCAAATTTAATTTTGAATTAAAAGCATATAACTCAAACCTCTGAGAATTTGACACGTGTCCATTTGTGGGACCCGTATGTGTCAATGAATTTGACCAAGACTTATTGACTTAAGTCGACCGATCCAACGGTGATTAAATCATTACCAAATTTATGTGTCTACAACCCGTTTTTATTATCGAAGATCATTGCTGAGCAGTTAGGTGCTAGGATAGAAGAGTTGGATGAAATGCGGTGGATAATTATGAAGATATATCCGGAGGAAGATTTGGAAAAGTTAAAAAAGACTGCAGACTCCTGGATATGGTTGAAAAGTGTCGTGTCAAGTAATGAAGAAGAGGAGGAAGATTAGGGTTTAGAGGAGGAAGATTTGGAAAAGTTAAAAAAGACTGCAGACTCCTGGATATGGTTGAAAAGTGTCGTGTCAAGTAATGAAGAAGAGGAGGAAGATTAGGGTTTAGATTTGGGTTTAGGATTTTTGTTTATGTTTTATTTTGTTTTTGGGGACGGTAGACCCTTAAGGTCACATCTTTGTTTATTTTATCTCATTTTAGGATTGTAGGTCCTTAAGGTCAAATCAATTTTTTTATTATTATGTTTGTTCTAAAAATAAAAATAAAAATACTGTGGAATCCGTGACCTCACAGGTGACGTTTATCCTCTGATAAAGGCTCGAATCATAGATGAATAATGCAGTATTTATTCGATCCCTTGGTTTATCATATATATACATTAAAAGTTATACACTAGTACTTTGAATTACATAAAAACAAATTATATAGAACATCCACTAAATTTTAGTAATTCTTTTTTGTTAGGAATACGTGCCCATGATTTGTGTTACATCCCCCTTGGTATGTGAAAAGTCAAAATGTTTTGATCTTCTTTATTAATATTGGTTCAGGCCAACTCTAAACAACATCATTAAGCTTGCCTATCTGATCATGTCATTGCATAATTCATGTTCTAGTCTTAGACTAAATATAATCATGCAGGTTTTTAAATCATATGTAGTTCAATAAGGATCTTATATTTTTAAATCACACCTAACAATCATCAAGTTTCAAACTAATAAATGAGATGCCATAAGAATAATTTCATGCATGCATTGAAGGTCTTTTAAATTAACTTGATCCATTCACTTTGGAATTTTCATTACTTTTAATTTTAGTGAAAATAATTGTGATTATTGGATAAAGTATACAAAATTTTCTAACTGTGTTCGAATTTACAAATAACTCTCCTCAACTATAGTTTATGCAATAAATCCTTGATTGGGGACATTTTGTTACAAAATACTTCAATACCTTAATTTTTCTTTTTCATAAAAACCATAATACATTTTTTTATTGGATCACACCATAAACTATATATATATATTACAAATAACTCTCCTCAACTATAATTTATGCAGTAAAATCCTTGAATGGAGATATTTTGTTACAAAATACTTCAATACCTTAATTTGTTTTTCATAAAGACCATAATGCCCTTTTTATTGGATCACACCATAAGATATATATATATATATATATATATATATATATGATACTAATTTGATGGCATACTTTCCATTAAAAATTACATAATTTCACATTTGATCTTTAGAATTAATTGCTTAAATGATGAATCCACGATTTTAAGTTGTTTAAATTAAAATTTAAGTAAATACTTTTAAGTGACTTAAGTAATTACATAATATCATTATTATATATCAATGGCCTTGTGGTCTGGTCGTATTTTCATTCCTCCCCAAATTGAAAGAGGTCTGGGGTTCGAGTCCTATATGACTCATATGGGGTGTGTGAGTTCCTTAACATTCAAAATATATATATATTATCATTGTTATATAACATGAGAAAGAAGATGTTTATTGCTTAAGTAATTAGTAATTTTTTCATGAATATATCTTATGATAATAATAAAAAATTAAGCTAAAATATTTTAAACTTAAGATAATAAAATTTATTATTTAAATTGACTTTTAATAGTAAATTAAATATTTTAAAAATAAAGTAGTTATAACTCTTCTTCTTTTTTTTCATTTGAGGATATATTTACTCTAATAAAATTAAGATAAATAATGTAAAAATATTTGAACAAGAAATTTTTTTATTATAATAATTTAAAATTTGTAAAAATTGATAAAAGAGTTGGATAATCTTTTGCAATAACATTGGGGCTGACAAATTGATAGTCAGGAAATTTACTTACAATTTGAGGCTTGGTTTGAATGGAGAGAATCGAAAAGATTAGGATGGAAAGGAAAGGAAGTGGCAGTAGCTTTCACATTTGGGTTGTTAATGAGAGAAAAAAAAAAATAAAAAAAAATTTTGAAGTGATGACTTATCCCTCCGAATTCGTCCGAATTAGATGGTACTTTTATAATATAAAAAATAACCATAATATTTTAAAAAAGAAAAGTAAAATAAAAACAAAAACATTTGGATTATAATTCAATGGGTAAATAATATTAAACCCTCCTCAACTATACTCTCTCTCCCAACTAACCCCCCTCAATTATGTTTTTGACTGTAAATCCCCCAAACTATCATGATTGTTACAATTCAGTCTCTCTCGTCATAACGCCGTTAGGTAAATTTAGGATAATTTGCACTCAAATCCCCTAAAATTTAGGTCAATTGCACTCATCCTCTGAGATTTCATTTTCCTTGCAATGACACCCCCTGAAGGGGTTAAGACCCCATGAAATGACTTCTGCCCTTGCTTTAGTGTAAAAAACATGTTAGCTAAATTAATGGACCAAACAACCCTTGTATACTAAGCTCAATTTGAAAAACTTTTCAAATACTTTGGATACAAGAATTTTTGAAATAAGGATATCTACATATAGGTAGACATAAGGATCACTAATTACAAATAGGTAAACTTTTACCTTTCAATTACTAATACATCAACTTAACTAAATTAATTACAAATGGGTCAACTTTTTTGTTTAAAGACTTAAATACCCCCAAAAAACTCTAATCTTCTTTTTCTTCTTCTCTCCCATTCCAAAATCTCCAAACACTCAAAAATAATAAATAAAATATTTCGGAAAAATTATAAATATTTTGAAAAAATTAAAATATTTCTGGAAAAATAAAATATTTCGAAAACAAAATGAGGAAAAAAATATTTCGGGAAAAAAAATGTTTTGAAAAAATAAAATAATTTTGGAAAAATAAAATATTTCAAAAAAATGAGGAAAAAAATATTTCTGGAAAAATAAAATATTTCGAAAAAATAAAATATTTTTGTTTATTTCTTTTTCACTTTTTTTTCTTCTTTTCAACGAAATGTGTTCAAGCCATAGACCTCTTGGTGATTACAATGCAATATTTTGGAGTCAAATGTGTCAAGAAGTATCAAGAACGAGTTGATTGAGTTGAATTTGTTTTGAAATTTGGTGTCTTAAAAAGTAATAAATCTTAGGTAAGTTATATTTAGTGCTTGTTTGGTAGAGGGAGTGGTACCATTTTTTTGGGTTTGGTTTGAAAACTGTGCACCACTCCATGTTTTGCATGTATGGTATTGGAGCAATAGTGTTTGAATAGCGTCAAACCATTGGACCCAAATCCATTATTTTTCACACCATCTCAATAGATGGTTTGGTTGGAGTTGGGTTGGTTTTCTCACACCAAAACTATTCTTTAACTCAAACCAATTCACTTTGGTGTATCATTGTTTAACCCAAACCAATTCATTTATAATATTATATATATATATATAAATTTGAAAAATTAAATATTTATGAAAAAATTAAATATTTCAAAAAAATCAAATGAAAAAATATATTTCATAAAAAATAAAATATTTCGGGAAAACAAATATTTCTAGAAAAAATAAAATATAATAAAAATATATTTATTAGTTTTTAAAAAAATATACAAATTATATGTATTTTTACTGAAATCTTTTATTTTTTCAAAATATTTTATTTTTTTGAAATATCTTATATAAAATATTTTATCTATAAATATTTCGAAAAAATAAAATATTTATGAAAAATTAAATGTTTTGAAAAAATTAAATATTTATATATTTTATTTTTTAAAACATATATATTTACAAAATATTATTTTAAATAAATAAAATGTCAAACTATTCCAAGTTACCAAATATGATTGGTTTCATAATTTCAGCTTATACCAACTCTACCAAACATGGTTTGGTTTTTCAGTTTCACTTTTTCTCACACCAAAACCATCTGCACCAAACATGGTTTCAGTTCAAAATAAAACCACACCAACTCCAACCAACCCAACTCCAACCAAACCAAAACCAAAAATCAACACCACACCGTCTACCAAACAAACACTTAGATAATTTATTTCAATATGACAGTGGACATAATCTGAATCTTACTTGTTTAGTATGAATTGCTTTGAATGCATGTCATAAAATATTTCGGGAAAAATATTTTATATTTTTGAAATATTTTATTTCCCAAAATATTTTATATTTTCCAATTTTTTTTATTTTTCGTGAAATATTTTATTTCCTATTTTTTTTTTGAAATATTTTATTTTACCCAAAATATTTATTTTTCCCGAAATAGTTATTTTTCCCGAAATAGTTTATTTTTTCAAAATATTTTATTTTTCCCGAAATATTTTTTTTCCTCATTTTGTTTTCGAAATATTTTATTTTTCCAGAAATATTTTAATTTTTTCAAAATATTTATAATTTTTCCGAAATATTTTAATTTTATTTTTGAGTGTTTGGGAATTTTGGAATGGGGGAGAAGAATAAAAAAAAGATTGAAGTTTTTTTGGGGGTATTTGAGTCTTTAAACAAAAAAATTGACCCATTTGTAATTAGTTTAGTTAAGTTGATGTATTAGTAATTGAAAGGTAAAAGTTTATCTATTTGTAATTAGTGATCTTTATGTCTACCTATATGTAGATATCCCTATTTAAAAAATCCTTATATCCAAAGTACTTGAATTTTTTTTCCAAATTGAGCTTAATATATAAAGGTTGTTTGGTCCATTAATTTAGCCAACATGCCTTTTACATTAAAGGAAGGGCACAAGAGTCATTTCAAGGGGTCTTAACCCCTTCAGGGGTGTCATTACAAAGAAAATGAAATTTCAGGGGGTAAGTGCAATTGATCAAAATTTTAAGAGATCTGAGTACAAATTACCCTAAATTTAACTAACGGCGTTATGACGGGAGGGACTGAATTGTAACAATCATGATAGTTTGGGGGGTTTACAGTCAAGAACATAGTTGAGGGGGTTAGTTGGGAGAGAGAGTATAGTTGAGGGGGGTTTAATGCTATTCACCCAGAATATAATGATAAATTGAAAAAGGGTTCTTTTCATTTCTCTCATATACTTATCCAAAATAAAAAAATATCATTTTATATTTTTTATAATATATCCAAACATGAATTTCAGTAATTACTATTTTTGCTTTCCTTTCCTCTCTCTAGTTAATCCACAAACAAGTAAAAGAGTTAGTTACAAAAAGTACAAATAATTTACAAAGTTTTTTTTTTTGTTTTTTTCTGACAATTCACTGTTTTCTTCTTTTTTAGCACATGTGGCAAGATTTGATGTTTGAATCTTGATTTCAAAACCTAAGGGGATAAGCTAATTAGTAAAAAAAATTCTCTTGTGGTCAATCCCAGCAAACTTTTCTGATAAATGTTTAATGCACACAGGACGAAGGATTGAATTGCATGGTTGTGGAATATGCATTAATAAGTACCCCCCTCTTAGGCTGTCACCAAGCCTGTAACACAATCGGTTTGGTAAAGTGGAATTGGAGCCTTAGAACATCTTCTCCAAACTTGAATCACTAAAGACTCTCACCTCAACAATAAATTTTTCCCAACCACAAACATACATAATTACATACATATATATATACAAATACCAATATATATACATATGCCTATATTTATACACTTATATATACACACGCTTATATATAAAAATATATATATATACTTATATATCATATATATATAAATATGAATACACATATACACAAATATATAATCACACACACACACCCACATATATATATATATATATATATATATATATATAAATTCACACATATATACTCATCCACATACATACATGTATATACACACGTGTATATATATATATATTCATACATATACTTGTATACTTATACTTATATATATTTATTTATATTATCTAATTTAATTTTAAAATTATGATATTTTACATTCAAATTAGATTGGGTTCGAAATTAATTCCAATTACACTTGAATTTAAACACTTCCAAACAATATATTTGGAATTGCATTTATGGAATTGAAATACCATGACATTCCAATTCCAAATCCACGCAACCTAATTATATTCAACCATGACAAACATATAAGGTAAATATCTAAAAATTAATTAAAACCGTGTATATATATTAAAATAAGCATTGTTTCAAACCATAGAACCAAATGACCTAATAGGTATGTAACGGTAAGTTAATTACAATGTTTTCATATTTTCATGAACTTCTGAATACAACATCAATTTTCTTATCACAAATTTTGTATTTTGTGTGAATTAATCATAAAAATTGACGTTAATAAAAGATTTTGTGCCCAAAACCGTAATTTGTTGTAATAATAGAGCCGGACGTTCAAAAATTAAATAATACTTAATACTACTAACTTGATTAAATGATGTGGTGTAATCATAGTGGACATGGTCCGAATTAGTTTAAACTATAATGAGAACTAAATCCTTCCGGTTCTATGGTTAAAAAATACACACCCCTATATATATATATATATATATATATATATATATGCGCATGTATATACACACAGTGTGTAACACACATTGCATCCCCATGTCACTAACCCTTAATTTAGATTAAATGATTGATGGGGTTGCCACATGACATTACATTCGTGATAACAAGGGAACCGTCCTGCCCATTACCTGCTTTATATAGTTTGCATCATTCTTAATTAATTACTACTCATAAAGTTCTAATATCAATTATCAAACCCTACTCATATATATTATACTGTCTTCATATATTTTTAATAATGCAGACACACCACGTGGCTTGATTCCCAACAGCCTGTTAGAGATTGAAAGTGATTCATTAATCTTTAAACTAAGCACACACCAAACAGGATCAGATAATTTCTAGTTGTACTTATTTTAATTATTCATGCTTTCATTAAAAAAATTTAAATTCCCATAATCTATTTTCCATTAGCGTTTGTCCGCTAATTAATCATATAATAATAAACATGTTAATTCTAATTTAGCAAGTAGACTTTTATTTCATACAGGACAATCAAACACCGTGTTTTTCTTTCCCAACCTGGCGTATATGTCATATACTAGTGTATTTTTATTTTTTAGTGTGAATGATCTTTCCACACTTGTTTGATGTAACATAAAATTAATTATGCAATATGTGCATAATTAATTGATGTTTTTTTTTCCCTATCAGTGTGTTACTATAGTTAATTAATTATTGTGAGGTATGGTTACATGTACGTAGTGGCATATAGACTAATGAATTTGAACAAGATCTCAACCATGTAGTTAATTCATTTATTAGCCAAGAAATTAACTCTACAATTAAAGGCCCGTCAAAACTGGCTATAAGGGTGAAAAAAAAACAACACAATTAAATTTGTTACAACTTTATTGATTGTAATAGTAATATCAGTCAGGCTAATGTGGTATCACAATTTAAGATATACAAATATATTTTTTACAGGCACAATACATAGTATCCCACACATATAAAAATAATATATATATATATATATATATATATGTGTGTGAAAACAAAAATTTGTCCAACTGTAGGTGCCATGTGTTCCTTGAGAGAACTGTTGTGTGACAATTATAATCAAATCCTTTGGACACAATAATACACTGCTTTTAGATCTGTTTAGTTTGGGAACCTAATAGTACAACCAGTTTAGAATGTCCTTCCTGTTGGGACTAGCTTTAGGTAATTTAGTTGGGTGGGGCATTCAGTTCCTTGGATCCCACATTAATTGATGTTTAGAGTGAAAAATCTAGAGAGAGACACACACACACATATATATATATATATATAGATATATTCTATATTTACTAGCCTATGATGTACCTTAATAATGTAATGCAAAGATATTACTAATTTATTACCCTGACCAGCTTTTGCTCTTTGTTCTTAGACATACAATGCTGCAATTAATCAAGATAAGATCAAGTGAATAGTTCTTACTATGTCCCTATTTGTTGATATTTAATCATCATCCAACACTAGATTCCATGTAATAAATGTTAATCATTTTGACCTCAAAAGTATCACTCACTTTATGAAGGTATTATAATGATATTATATTTTTAATTACTGAGTTATTTAAGCATATAAACATTTATTGAAACAAATATTATCTGTTAACATATGCAAATCGTGTAAAGATGTAGTAGTCTAAAAATATTAATCAAGATATTTTTATTTTCAGAATGAAAGAGGTAAAAAATTTAATCTTATCCCATCCAACTTTTGAAAAGACCAAAAATTCATGTCTGCTTGAATTATTAATGGTGGAGTCACATTAGATCCAATGGTTTAATTTCCCCAAATATAAGGTTATGGAGTTATTATTAGTAGCTAGCTCTGGTACTGAAGTTATAATAATATCATCGTGCACTCATTTAATTCCTTACAAATTCAAAAAAATAATAATTTAAAGGATTGAAAATTTTATTTTATTTACTAATTCCCAAAAAAAACCCTCATGTACACACTGTACGTTCGACAAAAAATCTAAAATTTAAAATTTACAAATGATTCTTTTATTTTTCTCTCCTGATCAATTGGGGTCACAAAAAATTTATGTTGGACTTTTAGGAGTTGGCTAGTGGATTATTAGGTTTGGGAATCATTATCCTCTGTGTGTGTATATACACAAGCAACAATAAACGAACACATTATTACTTAATATTCAAACTTATTGAAAGTTTGCATGTGCAATAAATTGTACTATTTCACTAAACTAATTGAAGTCTTGAAAAAGAAGTGGCAAACACACCAAACCATAATGCAGGGATTAATAAACTTTAGACATTTTAGAAAAAGAGTTATCAACTTAATGAGCAAAATGTCCCTCCCGGTTTGGTTTTGGTTTTCATTTTTGTGTGATGTTTATTATTTTATACTGTAGCTGTTTTTCAAATAAAAATATATTTGACTCTCGTGTTTTATTTTAAATAGTAAATTTTTTTTGTGTTTTTAAACCCTTTTTGCAAATAAAAAAAAAGATATTTTATTTTTTACTATTCACTCAAAATATATATGTATATATTTACGTCACGACCACAGCCACCGGTGCCGACCATCATCACCACTTCTATTTGCCTCAAAATACCACCACCGCCTCTGACCACCACCACCACCATTTTCGTTTGCTCCAAAATACCACATATACATATGTATATTTTTACAACAAAAATATGAATACTAATGTAACAACTTGCTCCAACACTTGGTATAATATTGTTCGTTTTGGGCCCAGCCCGCACGATTTTGCTCTTGGGCTCCTCCCAAAAGGCCTCCTACCAATTGGAGACAACACTGCACATATAAGTACATCCCCAGACCTCTACCCGGGCGATGTGGGACATCACAATCACCCCCTCTTGGGACCCAGCGTCCTCGCTGGTGTTACCCACGGGCTTGTGCATGCACCCACACTTAATTCCGGCCGGGCTCTGGCTCTGATACCAATTGTAACAACCCGCTCCAACACTTGGTATAATATTGTCTGCTTTGGGCCCAGCCCGCACGGTTTTGCTCTTGGGCTCCTCCCAAAAGGCCTCCTACCAATTGGAGACAACACTGCACATATAAGTACATCCCCAGACCTCTACCCGGGCGATGTGAGACATCAAACTAAACATGTTTCTGTTTTAGACTTCAGCACTCAACAGACACAAATATGTATTTGTGTTTTTTTAAATTATACAACAAAAAATACAAACAAAAACCAAACATGACCTTTAACATGTACGTAGCATAAAATGTATTTTCAAGTTGTGTGTAGCTTTCCTATTGACACTAAGAGGTAAGAACCTATATATATAGACAATAAAATCACCAAATCAAGTCCAAATCATGATGGGTGATATTGGTATGTATTGTCTGGTTGGTAAAATTTTTTAAAAAATATTAATATTAATTATTATATATTACCGATACTATTTTATATTTACTTGGCGGTTACACCTTACCGCCATCGTAACCGCAAACCATGGTCCAAATATATGTGGATGTCTAAGTTAATCATGTGCTTTCGGCAACAGCTAGCCAACTCGTCCTCCATAGAAATAGAGGAAGCCCAACATTGTGTAATCAATCTAAGAGCAGGATATATGTTGATACACCACATTGTAGCATGTGTAAAGCTTGCATGTGCATTGTCCTATTTCAACTCAAGTGCATTAAACTTCCCTAAACTAAATACTATCTCCCAAGAAACCCCCAAGGGGAACTATTCTTGTGCAATAAACCCCCTAAACTATCACAATTTTTTTTATAAAAAGCCCCATTTTATAAATGACTATAATGCCCTTTTTTTTAATTAAGTTAATATATTTTTATTAATAATAAATATTATGAAATAATTGTTGCGAATTTGATGATATAATCTCTATTCAAATTTGGCAAATTAACACATGATTTTTATAATTAATTAAAAAATAATGTTTTTAGAATTTTATAAAAAAAATTGAGTATAAAGTTTTTAAAAAATAAGTAATTATTCAAGACTTTTATATACATAACATGAAAAAAAATATTTTTATTATTAAAATAATTTGTAAATCTATTATGAATATATATCGCATTTTATAATTAATTTTAGAAAAAGAACAGTGAACTTTAATTTCATCTATGCAAAAATGTCTTTGTTTAACATGGAAATGACATAGGACTTGCAAAGAATTATTTCATCCATTTATAATTTAAATTGTTTTTGGGCTGGGTAAGTACTCAAACACACTTTTGTGCACCATTTATTCGAACTGCGGTATTACAATCATAGTTAACCGTATCGTCCGAAATTGTTACGTATTGTTTGGTTTGTAATATTTTAGAAAAGTGTCGATACCGTTATTTAGAGGCCGATATTATCCGAGTCCGTTAACGGCGAACCATAATTACAATATATATATATATATATATATATAATACAATGATATTCAAAAAATATATTGTCCAACACATTGCTCCCGAATAAGCAAATTAAGAAATGGTTAATTTCACTAAACTCCCTTGTATTATTGGATTTAATCAACTAACCTCTCATAGTTTCAAATTGTACCCTGCAGTTTTCAATTTGATCATATTACCCCCTCTCCGTCACTTTTTCGTCAGATTGATTAAATTTTGAGGAAGAAGAAGAGGATATAAAGGGTATAATGACCCATAAAACAAGTATAAATGGGTTATTTCAGGTATTATTTATAAATATAATGCTCACGTTAACCGACATGTGCCCATAAAACTAATCAATTTGACGAAAAAATAATGAAAATGGGGCAATGTGATTAAATTGAAAACTACAAGGGACAATTTGAAACTAAGAGGAGTCAGTTTATTATATTCAATAATACAGGAGGGTTTAGTGAGATTAATCTATTGAGGCCCTGTTTGGATTGACTTTTCAAACACTGCTTTTGGCTTCCTGAAGGAAAAAGCTGTTTTGAAAAGTGTTTGGCAAAAATTTTAGAAGAACTTCTGGACCTTGAAAGAGCGTTTTAAAAAATGTGGGGTACCAGCTTCTCAAAACAACTTTTATTTTTTTTTTTTTTCTACATAAAATCAGTAACAGAAGGTATGCCAAACAGTGTCTAAGAAACGGAATCATAACATTGTTTTAGCAGGGTTTGGAAGTAAAAAGCTCATACGATTTGACTAATGCCTATAGATATATATACTGCTTTTAACTTAATAAAAAAATCCTAGCTCGAATGTGCTTGATTCTAGTCCTTGAATGAGCTTGGGATATTAACATGTAATTCGCTTATTTTATTATCTAATTACGCATCAAGAACTAATGGTCCCACACTGATGCCATTTATACAATCAACTATTCCAATATATTGGTCAAAGATAATATATAACTCTGAGTATGTAATTTTTAATTTTTTTTAATTGTGATGTTCAGGATAGCTTACGCGTATTTTGACTAATTCACGGGATTCGTGCAAAGATGATCCCACACGAATCGGATAAGGCTCCTACTATGTCTGTGGTCATGACCCTAACAAATTCATTTTTATTTCTTCAATGTTCCATTCCATTGTGAAAGAAGTACAGTGTTAAATTAAACTTATATATGGGGTGAGAAAAGTAAAATGTTTCAATATATATGAACATTAACCAAGTAAATAATGGAAACCAGATATGTAATTAATCTTGAGGGGAATGTTACAGATGTGGGTGTTTCATTTTGGGCACATACCCAAAAGCAATCTTGAACCATTCTGAGCCTGGTTTCAAGTTTCAACCTGAAAATTGGATTCTTTGTGGGGCTTCTTGGGCTAATTTTAAAAAATTAGTTGAGAGGCCTATTAAGTACGGCCCGACTGAAATAACGGACCTCTTCTGGTTTTCCTGGTTATAAGGCTGTTAAAATCGGATTTCTAAGTAAGATGTTAGGTCATAAAATTGGAACCCTGGAATCGTAATTAAAATTATAAGATTCTATTAAATTATTAAAAAAAAATTTGTTTAACTTCTTAAGTAATAATCAAGGTTGTTAGGATCGCAATCTTAGGTAGGATTGTTGGAGGGTCCGTAGGATCGGGATCATAGAATTGTAAGTAGGATCGTAAGATGCTACCACATTGTTATAAAAATAATTCAAATTAATTCCTTAAATTATAATATCTCTATAATAGAACAGATAAATACTCAAAACACCAAATATAAACAAAAACATAACCCTAAAATTAATTTTGGAAATATTACAAAGATTATATACATATGGTCTTAATTACATTCTCTTATTAATCTTAAAAATATTAATTAATGTATAAAAATAATCAAGATAATATGAATTACAACTTTTAAAGTAAATTTTGTGAAGTATTACACAAATAATATATAAGTTTAATTTTCTATTGCATTATTAATTTTAAATAGAATTTGTATATTATTATATAATTAAAAAGATAAAAAAAAATTCTATATATATATATTAAAATACTGCAAAAGTGCAACAATAAAATAATTTACAAATTTCTTATACATGAGTGGATATATAGATGTATATATTAACATGTACTCGTTTAGATAAATTCAACTCTTTTTGAAAATTTGCTAAATCTCTTGGCTTTTATTAGGTAATATAAAGTAAAGAACAAAAAACAACAAAATATTTATTTCCAAGACTTGTAATAATACAAAACTCACTTTTTGTATTTTAAAACACATGAAAAAATTAGAAATAATTAAATACGTTAGACTTTTATAACTAAGTAAGTATGGATATGAATTAGAGATAATAAATAATAAATAAATACAAAAAGTATAGATAAGTATAAATTAAAAATAAGGTTAGATCGGTTATTAGTTTTTATTAGATAATTAGTTAAAAAAAATTTGCCCTTTTATATTGATAGCTCAACCCAAAATTGCATACAAATAGTAGAATCGTAATAGGATCGTACGATCCTACTGATCCTATGCCGATCCTACTGATCCTATAGCGATCCTACCCCATGAGCGATTTTTATGGGATCGGGATCGTTTTGGGTGGTAGAATCATAGGATTGCGATCCTAACAACCATGGTAATAATATCCCTACAATACAACAAAATATATATACTCAAAACACAAAAAATAAAAATAAAACATCACTCTAAAATTTAATTAAGGTGTTAATACTTGAATTATCCCACATTACTTCTACTTAATTATATGAATAGCTGTATATTTTTTCCAATATATATTAATAAGTAATGTTTATACTTTTAAGTTCACTTGTTTTAAAATAATTTTTCATGGGTGATATTTAGTATTTGAAAATATAATTTTGTTATATAAAATTTGAATATCATTTTGGCAGCATTTTATATGTTTTAAAATCGAAAGTCACTTTATTGGATTAGAATTATGTTAGGATTTCCTTAAACATTCGGTCATAGTTTGGGTTATTTAAATTATTAGATTTTTGATCGTCCAAGCCTCAACAACTATTCAAGCCTAAAAAAGCCCAAAACACCTGTGCGTAGTAGACTCCTGTACGATAATACGATTATATACTGATTCTATTCCAATTCTACCTAGCAATGTAATTTTAATGTGGTTTGGATTATTTTTGGGTCCTAGATTCATAGATTCGTACGATTCTATAATGTAGGATTGCGATTTTGACAACCAATAATTTTCCTTTTACATTTACATGAAAAGCTTAATTATTTATTTATTTTGAAAGGGTAAATAACAGTTTCACCCTATTGATAGTATAAATTACACCCGCATCCCCTCTATTTTCGCTAATTATAGTTTCACCCCCTTTAGTTTAGGCATTTGTTTCACTTTCACCCCCTCAACTCATTCTCCGGCGAGGTCAAACCGGGTCAACCAAAATTTGAGATGCGAAATGACCAAATTACCCTTATATGTGTGTAAAGACTTGTTTGCCCATCTAAAATGATGTGAAATGCCTAATCTACCCTCATCACTTATATATATATATATGTGTGCATAAATATATGTATATACCCATATACATATATGTATATATATGAATTGGGTATTGGACAAATTCAATCTATATCATAGAAACATAAATTGGGTCCAAGATCAACAAATACGTCATATAAGAAGCATGATTTAGACTAAAAATATCAAAAAATCAACACACCCATTTCATATATATGTAGATATATATGTGCGTATATATATATATATAGTTATATATGTATATATATGTGCGTGTATATATATAGATTGGTGTATATCTATCTATATAGTTATATATGTATATATATGTGCGTGTATATATATAGATAATTATATATATATGTGCGTATCTATATAGAGATAGAGATATATATAGATATATATGTTATTTTGTTTTAATTTTTCTTTAATTGAAAATGGACAATTAATTGAGTATGGGTAGGAATTGAGGTTTGATAATTGGTAGTTCATTTTAGGGTTAGGGTTTGATTTGAGGGGTTTAGGAGAGAGTAGGGGTGAGATGAAGAAAATGATGGAAGGGTAAATAGGTAATTTAACATAAAAGAATATTTGATTATTTAAAATAAATATAAAAAAGGGGTATAAGAGTAATTGCACATATCCGGTCACCGGATATGGGATTCAATGAGTGAAACTGTAATTACTAAAAATAGAGGGGGTGCGGGTGTAATTTACACTATCAACAGAGGGTGAAACTGTTATTTACCCATTTTAAAATTATATATTATATGAAGAAACTTATGTTATTGATCCTTGATTTTTAGATTTATGAGATCCAACAAATTCATGATTGTGTTAAGATTTTCAGAATTGTGATTTCATTTTTCTCTTTGAAATTTGAGTACTCCTGTTACTTTTTTCCCTCTTATATATAAGGCTGAGGCAAGCAAAGTAGTTTTTGGGAAAGGAGGGATTTTATTTGATGTTATTTTATTTTTATTTTTGTTGTATAAATGGAAATAAAAAATAATAGTTTACAAAAACAATATCTTGTACATCCCTACTTTCTCTTTCTTAATTTATTTGACTTACAATAATTGTGGGACTGAAACAGTTGTAACCCAAATAAAATAAAAATAAAAAATCTTTCTAAAAAAACCTTTAAAATTATTTTAAAAATTCCAACTTGATTATGTGCATTCAAATTTAAAAGGATCACTAAGTAATCAATGTAATTGCTTAAAATGTTCTACTCCCAAAAGACACATCTAATATGAGAAAAAGTACTCAGGAAATAAATATTTGTGAAAGAAATACTTCACAAAAAATCAGTGTCTAGTTTATGATTTGTGGATTAGGATTTGAAACAATCCTATATACCTTAAAAAAAAAAATTAGCACGCAATCATATAACAAGAGAGGGAGAAAAATGAAAATAGGCTCTGATTCATGATTTTTGGATTTAGATTTGAAACAACCATATATATATATAAATACAATATACGGGGTACATATGCTAAAAATAAGACATGCAATCATCTATACTTGGTAATCCTTATGGTAGCATAACTTGACATTGACATGCAGTAATGATGTACTATAAATTTTGTTATTTTAGGTTAATGTGTTGTAATATATGTCAAATGATACTATGCCACAATGGTATTTTGAAATATCTAATAAATATTTCAGTGAAATTTAATATCTTGAATTGTCACAACAATATATATATATATATATATATATATATATATATATATATACGAAAATGGTATTTTGCTCACAGATGAGTAAAAAAAATCATCCACACCCTGCATATTCATAGTTGGATGTGATTAGTGTATTTATTTATTTATGGTAGTTACCTTTTTGAATATCCATGATAAAGAAAGAAAGAATTTCTTAGTCACCAACGAGCAAGAAAATATCACTCTATATAGATAGATGCAAAGTAGGATCTCTTAAACTTTAGAACCCACATTTGAATTTCTCAAAAATTCAAACTTTTGATCTCCATAATATTCCCTAAATATGTTCAACTTTTTCCAAGGAAAATGGTGATGTGTTTTATATTCATTATATCTAGATTAGGAGATAAATGGAGGGAAAAAATATTTTACACGATACATTTGTCAGCCTTATACTTAGAGAAAATATTCACAAAAGGAAAACAAAAAAACCAGAAATGTATAGAGATACACACACTTTCTCATCACATCCCAGAAAATTATGTTACTGAATTTAACTTGGAATGAATATTAAAGGTTGGTACAAGTATAAATAAGCTCTTATGAGTAGTTAATTTTTGTCTCTCTTAATTAATTATATTCCACATAGTCATTTCGAGATGTTGTTCTCTCCTCTACGTTCTCATTTCTTTGAAAACCAATCTCAACCTCGTGTTTTGTATACTGAAAGAGAAATGAAGAAAGTTGATGGGTTTCAGATGATGTTTAGATGGCTTAAAGGCTCAAAATGGAGAAAAGCTTCTAAGTGGTAAGATGTGCTTCTATGGCTTTGATTATGTGTGTTTTATGTTCTGTACCATGGCTTTATTTATATTTTCATTTATCATATTGATATATATATATATATGCTTGACTTTTAGAGTTGAATTTATTGTTATCCACTTTTTGTTTTCAACTTCTTTGTTAATCTTGTGGTATATATAGTTAGTGAACTATGAGGTGTACATTAGTTCAAAATTAAACCTAAATCATATTTTTATGTTGGATTTAATGGGTGACAATACCTAACTCTTCAACCATACAAATGATTTGCGTTTATACAATATGAGAGTTTGGCGCCAAATCCAAATCCATTTTCGCCCACCACTGATCACCCACAACCCCCATAGCTTAAAGGATGAGTTTTTTGGTTTGTGTTGGTTAGTCATCTGTTGCTATGAAGACGAAGGTCCTTTCAATGCCTATTAGTCTTGGTTGTGAATGGGCTTTTATTGAACCCATATATGAATCCTTGTATTGTATGGGCTAGGCTGAGCTTGGACATCAGGTTGGGCCTGAAAATGCCCTTTTTCTTCTAACCCCATCTCTCTTTTTGTACCTATTTTTTCTCTTTAATGAATTCATTTAATTATCCAAGAAAGAAAAAAATATGAGTTTGGTATATGGTTGATCCATTGGCTAATAGGAAAAATGAAGACTATGAAGAGGGAGGAAAAGAGGAAGACAATAGAAAGTTTTTGCTTTTAATATCAAATTTAATTCTCTCAATTTTATTTTATTTTTTAATTTTTTAAGTTAAGCATAGCCACACACACAACCTCTAAATGAAACTTCTTTTCTTTTTCACATTAATATTTCCACTTCAAAAAATATTCTCTCTTAATTACAACATAGTGCAACTATACATTCCTTTAATTTCATCAATTACGCATTTCCATACTACTCAACCAAACAACCTAAGAGAAATATAGGTTGCGTTTGGAAAGCTTGTTTTTTGTATTTGTTTTCTATCTTCAAATATAAAAATTATTTTTGTATTTGTCTTTATTTTTTTCAGCAAAAAACTAAAAACAAAAAAACGTTTGGATGAAGGTGTTTTCACCACTTTTATTTGGTGAAAGTTGTATTTTATGGATTTGGTGTTTTCACTGTTTTTACCACCTAAACAGTGAAAAAACTCAAAAAACAACTAAAAGTTGTATTTGGTGTTTTCACCACTTTTACACACTATTCACAGAAAACAGTTTTCTTGAGGAAAAAAAAGTGAACAGTAAACGCGTTTGCCAAACGTGTTTTTTTTTGTCTGGTGAACAGTAAAAAAACAAAAACAGAAAATAGGGTATCCAAACGGACCCATAGTGTATGAAATGTATCCAACTAATGTATTATCATTTATTTATTTTTTTGAATTCAAAATATAATTTGTATTATTCCCACAAACATACGCTCAGTTTTGTCATATTCCTTCACTGACCCTTTCGAAGTCGAATATTCCCACTCACACCCCCTAAAATTTGAATTTTATCCCACTTTCACCCCTGCGCCTTGACACTATTAGTGGACGTCGTCACTTTGCTGATACCAGATACTAACTCTTATGTAAAATGTCCATGTTACCCTTAGAGTATATAAAATGACCTAAATACCCTCATATATTAAATTGAATATATATTTTTGTCCTTAACTTGTATATATGATTTTATCTTTATACCATTTACCTTATATATGAATATATACACACACCCTTAGCTCTAAATCGTTTCTTTTTAATTCATTTAATTATCCAAACCAATCACCAAAATATTACCCATATCAATAGTCAAGCAAAGGAAATGTCAGAACCAAATTGTTAATGGTGGGTTTAATTCAAAATTAAAGAAACAATTCATTTCACCTCCGCGGCTGCCACCAATAGCAGTAGTCCCAGATATCAAACTTCACTAGGACTTCTTCTTCTCATCTCAACATAGACCCGATTTGATATATATACATATATACACATAAATATATATACTGGATCATTTTGAATATATATATATATATATAAATGTGTGGAGGCATATATATAGACAAACTCCACTAGAACTTTTCATTTTCATCTCAAAAGAAATAGACCCCAATTTAATATATATATACATATATATAGATAAATATAAATATATATATTGGATTCGCCTTCATCCCCTCCTCCTTCTCCATCCCTAAATCGCGTAGTGAGGAAGGTGTACGGCGACGAAGTCCGAATCCGCGGCGCTAACGAGATTATCCTCCATCCAAAAAACAGTTACAAATAAATTTTTCCAAAATGAATAACAAAACATGCTTGAATCAAACACTAGTAAAATATTCGTTCTAATTAGGGTTCGTGACTGTGATTTCATTTTGAAGAAAAAAATATAAAATCATGCTAGCCACGGTTTTGTACTTTGTACTTCACCACTCCAAATGGTGTTTTTTACTTGGTCAAATTTATCATTAGACCTTACGAATTTAACTGAGCCCTTTGTTCTTGAGGTTATTCATCCTTCCAACTTATATATATATATACACACACATTAGACCTTACGAATTTAACTGAGCCCTTTGTTCTTGAGGTTATTCATCCTTCCAACTTATATATATATATACACACACAGAGGCGATTCTTTTCAAATTGCAGATTGATTTGTGAAATTGCTTTAAAGGAAAGAATTAGGGCTTTTTTGGTCGTTGAATTCAACGACAAAAGCACATGGCTTTTTGATATATATGCGTATATACATATATATTATATGTTTTTTGAAATTCTCAGTTAAACCTAAGGGGCATAACGGTCTTAGTATAAAATATGGTATTTTTAATTTTTTAATTATAAAATACAGGGGTAAAAACATAATTTTGCCTATAACCGTTAGTTAGTCTAACAACCGTTTAACTCAGGAGGTGTGAGTGAGAATATTCAACTTTGAGAAAATTCGTGTAAGAATATGACAAACTTCAGGAGTGTTTATAGAAATAACCCGTGTAATTTTTAGCAACAAAGTTGATCATTCCTTTTTTCAAAAAAAAATAAAAAAATGTTGATCCTTTCTCTCCGAGTTCTTCTATTTTATCATGAGTGTTATAAAATAGATTAAGTATCAATTAACTTGGTTGGTAAATTATGATTCATCAATTCAAAATATTACCTTGATCTTTATAGCAATAACCTTTTAATTTTAAGCTCACTTAATTAGTATATTATTCTGCTTATTGTTCAGCAAAAGGTTGATCAAGCAAGTTCAGCATCGTCTTTTGATCCAGAAAGCAAGGAGAGATTCCATTATAAGACAATCACGTCACGATATTGCTAAACTCCTCAAAACTGACTTGTTTGACATTGCATTGTCTAGAGTAAGATCCATCAGTTACATTATTCTTTTTTTCTCTCTCTATATATATGTGTGTATATATCTATTTTGTTTTTAAAAGTTAAGAATTACTCAATCACAGTCCTAAACCTTTCATTTAAGAGATGAGGTCTACTATATACTTTTTTTTCTTCTTCTTAATTTGCAATTAAATCCTGGTTGGAAAGACTATAATTTCTTTTGGACTAATATCACTAACCCCCTGTACTTAGGTTTAATTAGATGCAATACCCCCCAATATTTCTAAAATTCCACTACCTTCCCTTACCTTTAGCTTTGGTGTAACACTTAGCACCTTCCGTCAAAAGTCAACATCAGAATTGACTTTTTCAGTCAATAAAATTAGTTTTTCAACTGAACTCCCCAAATTACCCTTACCATGTATGCAATGTCAATTTTACCCTTACTTTTTAAAGAAAAATTACAAAAATATTCATACACACTTCATACCCTAATTGTGTTATCCCAAACATAGATATATTATATATTACTGCATATTATTTCTCAATTCATATATATATATAATATAAATATATTATCTCTCAAAAATATCCATACCCACTTCATACCTAATTGTGTTATCCCAAACATAAATTTATTATATATTACTGTATATATATATATAAATATATTATATATTACGGTATATTATCTCTCAATTCATATAAATAATAAAACAGTACAAAAAAAAAAGGCATATGCCTATTGAAAACGGCAAAGGGCCAGAAAACATATTTTGCCCTAAATAGAAAACCAAACGCCAAAGCTTTTCAGAGGCGATCAAATTGGGAGTTCCATGATTGTTTCATTAAAGATCCATCACTTCCTTCCAAGATGGTAGCACAACAAACGCTAAAGCTTTCTTCGATTGATCAAGCTATGGGGGTTGTGGAGGGGGTAGAGGCGGATGAAGGGTAAAAGTGGAACAAGGGGTTCAGGAGGGAGAGAGAGTATTGTTGATGGTATAGATATATATATATATATATATATATATCATTGTATAACATACTTATATGTATATTTGCACCGCCACCACCTTACCCACCGCCTCCTCCATAGCTGCCGCCACCACCGCCGCATCCTCCATAGCCGCCACGTCCATCATACCCGCCAAATCTCATCCCTTCACTCCACCCATCTAACCCCTCTTCCTCGCTCCACCTATCCAATCCCTTCACTTAGGGTTTTCTGTTGCTCAAAATTAGGGGTGGAAGGGAGATACGAACATTAATTTCGGTGGCTCAAAATTAGGGTTTTCTATGCTTTTGATTACCTCAACTGTTGGGTTTTTTCTATTTTTAATTTTTGCTTGTTCATGTCATCTGTGGAACCAAGCAGACCTATTTTGCACATTTATGTGATGGTTTGGAGTCTTTGGGTTTAGATATTTGGGCTCATTAAATATATATATATATATACACACACTAGTAACAAGCATGTAAATTTTAAATTACAATAAATTATAGGATTAATTTCATTTACATCTCTGAGGTTTGTCTTATCTTTATTTGGACCCTTCAGATTTGTATATTTTCATTTACACTCCCTATTTTTTAATATTCTTATCACTTAGATTCCCTGAATGATGACATCAGTCTGAATTTTTTTTAAAATTCCTAAACTATCTTCAATGTCTTATCCTTATTCTGTTTGGAAACAAGGATAGTGTTTTTATCAATTAGATCTCCTCCCATCATTTAATAATTTAATTTGTATTAAAATTTCAAAATATATATAAAATTTGAAACAATATATATTAAAATTTAAAAAATATTATAAATTTGAAAATAAATATAAAATTAAAAAATATATATAAATTTTGAAATTATTATTTTGATCAAAAAAGCATATTAGATTTCAAAAATAAATATAAAAATAAAAAAAAACATAAAAAAATTTGAAACAAATATATAAAATTTTGAAAAAAACATATAAAATTCAAAAAAATATATTAAATTTCAAAAAAAATTATAAAATCGAAAATAAATATAAAATAAAAAATATATATAAATTTTGAATTTTTTTTTAAAAAACATATTAAATTCAAGACAAATATATAAAATTAAAAAAAACATATAAAATTCTAATAATATATATTAAATTTTGAAAATAATTATAAAATTCAAAAAAAATATAAAATTTGAATATATATATTAACTTTAAAAAAAAAAACTAAATTCGAAAATAAATATAAAATTAAAAAAATATTTTTTAATTCTCTCTCTCTCTCTCACCACACACACACACACACGCACACATACATATATATATAGATCTATACATATATATATATATATACACACACATATATATATATAAGCCGTTGGCGCCGACCCCCTTCCACCGCCTCCCCGTCGGTGCCGCCCCCCTCCCACCACCACCTCCCCCCTCCCCCTATTTTCGACCGATGGATCTATATATATATATATGTGCGTGTGTGTGTGTGTGTCTGAGAGAGAGATAATAAATATTGAATAAATATTGGGGTGTTTGGTTTGATGGTTAGATTGATTCTTAGGGGGTGTTTGGTTTATGGTTTAAATTGATTTAGGGATTAAATTGATTTAAGGGGTGTTTGATACAAGGGTATTTTGGACATTTCACACCATGAAAGGGGTGTAAATGAAGATATGCAAACCTCAGGGGGTCAAAATAATGATAAGACAAATCTCAGGGGGTGTAAATGAAGTTATTCCTAAATTATAATTAAGATTAATAATTTTAAATATAAGAATTGAAAGATAGTACAAAAATCAGATTTATTAACTAAAGTGAAGGAAAACTCAAATTTAAATACTAAATATAATTATACTTTACCAAATTTCTTTGGTTACTAATACTCTAATCAACTTCATATAAATTCACATTGAAATTTTTTTACATAAATTAAACTTAATCAAATAACAATAATTATCAAATTAAATGCAGAGAAACAAAAGATGGTTAGATTAAATCACGAAAATAAATACCAAAACAAAAGGGAAATTGAAAAGTAGATAAAATTTAAAAGAATACAGAATAAAAAATTAAAGAACATAAGTTTAAATAAAAAATAAAGAACATTGTCGGCTAATTCATCTATATGATATTTTTTTTTAAAATATTTTAAATTCTATGAATATATGGTGTTCTCATGCTATTCCTAACTTTTTGTAAGCATAAATTTACTTCTTTGTTCCTATTTTTTTTTTTTACGAACTTTGTTGCTCTCGATGGCACATTTATTAGAGGATTAACTATATCCCTTTATGATGGAATTTATTTCCATCTTTATCAAACTGAGTTGAGGTGGATTTTTAAATACTAAAAATCATATTTTAAATCAGATAGAATTCCTTCTTATACTTACAAGTTTAGGAGTTTTATTATTTAAATTCTATTAATAAGTGATTGAGAGTGAAAAAAATATCCTAATTCATCTACAATATTAATATGTATAGTGTGCTTAAATTGTTTAGTTATATGGAATTCTTTGTTAAAAAGAAAAAGCCTGGAAAGAATAATTAAGTAGCAAAAGTTGTAATTGAGTAAACGGTTAATTCATCTATATGATTTTTTTTATAAATATTTTAAATTCTATGAATATATGATGTTCTCATTGTCGGCTAATTATGTTGAAAAATTCAATTTGAAATGAAATTAAAATTCTAGTCTTTTACTACCATTAGGTTTTGAGTTTATCAATTTCATACGCAATTAAAATCATAATCTTTCTAACTACAATTGGGTTTTGAGTTTGCCGATTTTAAGCCGAATTAAAATTCTAATCTTCTACTACAATTTGTTTTTTTTTTACTTTAAGTACGTAATTAAAATTAGGTATGTAAAGGCTATAATTATGTTACAATTAAAATATAATTTAAAATTAACAAATAGGGACTAAAACTCTTTTCACTTTAATATTAGTATATATATATATATGAAAAAATTGATTAAACCCTATTTAACAAAAGAAAGAGTTTTAAATTCTATGAATATATGATGTTACTGAATTATTCTAAAGTTTGGAGTCACTATTCTTTAAAATTTTAATATAAAAATACCTTGAAATACTGAAATATCGAAACACTTCACATTTTTAATAGTAGTATAGATATAGATATACACACACCCCACATATGTGTGTATATATATATATTTACGTTTTTTCCCCAATGAATACATAATATAATTTTTGTACCGAATGAATACATAATATAATTGTTGTAACTACTATTTACTTTATCAGTATACAAAATCTTATTATTCATGATTTGTAACTTTTTTGGACTCTACATTATTAAAACAGGTAATTAATAATTATCAAATAAAATTCTATTTTAATTGGTCCAAACAGAATCCTAATTCAATTTAGAGTTAAAATAATAATTTACGTCTAAAATTTTAAATATAAATAGTGAAACACTAAAATACTGAAACACTTGACTGAAAATTTTCACACTTTTAATAATAGTATAGATAATTATATATACATGTGCTATTATTAGCGAAAAAGAAAAGAAAGAAAGGATAAATAAGTTAAAGCTGGCATGTTGTTATAGAATTTGGGCTCAGAGGGCAAATGAGTAATTTACTTCAATCCTTAATATTTCACAAATATGTTTTTTGAGTTAAGGGCATGTATGTCATTTCACATTTAATTTTGGACTGAACACTATCCCTGTACTAACAAGGGAGGGCAGTGGGATTTCAGAAACATTGGGGGTAGTATCTACAATTATGCCTAAGTACAAGGGAAGTTTATGATATCTACCTTTTTAACTAGGATAAATATTCAAATGGTCATTTGGCTACAAGTTTTTTTTTTTTTTTTTAAGCCTACTGATATATTTGTCATAAATTTAGGCTGAACAGTTATACAAGGACCAAGGCTGCTTGTCTGCATATAATCAACTTGAGGACTTCTGCGATTGCATCTATGCCAACATTGGTGACTTTGATCAACACAGGTACTGTACTCAAATTGTACTTCATCTGAGGAATTTAATTTTTATGGTGGTGAAGTTTTAGTATATATCACTATAGTGACAATGAATGAATTTACTCATTTGTCGTACTTAAAGATTGTAGTAATATTATTCCGAGCGAGTCTTGTGACCAATTTTTATGGTGGTGAAGTTTAAAAGGGTTGATTTAGGTATGTTATACTTCCTCCTTCGTCCCTGAAATAGCCAGAAATTGTGTGACCCAATATAGATGGGTCGAGGGACTGATGGACCGCAAGATTGATGGGTCGAAGGGCTGATGGGCCCGTAAAAGTTTCTAGAAAATGAGTGATCCATAAGTCAGGGATTTGCCCTAATTATGGATAATAGAGTCAAAAAAAAAAAAGAGTTTATCAAATCCCATGATTCAAGGGATTGACCCATTTATCCAAATTATGTATAAATACAGGGTTTAAGGATGAATAAAGGCATTCAGTTTTTAACCTAATTAGTTGTGTATTTTTCTGCATCTACACAATTGACGCCGTCTGTGGGAAGCGCTTTTATTGAAATCTTTCTTTTCAATAGCTTCCCATTCTCTATGAAGAACTTAGATTTACACCATCCATGACGGTTATCACCCGTTCGCAGCAATCCGAGTTACCTCCGAATGGAGGCCAACCTTCACAAATCGAAGATCCGATCAGGCGAGCCTTGGAGGCTAGAACCGCCGAATTGGAGAGGCAGAATGCTGAGTTGGTGGCCAAATTGGCCCTGTTGCAAAACCCTCGAGAAACCCTAAATGGCGAACAATCTAACCAGCAGGAGCGGTCCGCAGGCCACCAATCAGAAAGGGACAACCACCACGCAAAGTCCAACAACGATCGGGAGGAACACGCATAATCATCCCTGCAAGTGCTTGGGATGCACAATCTCGAGGAGACTCTGACAATGAAAAAATTAGAGGAGATTATGATCAGATTCCAAAGGGAGGTGCTTAAGGATTTGAAGATTCAAACCCCAAACGATCTGGCCTCCGAGGCATCCATCGACGTCGTGCAGACACCATTCACCCTGGTGATCACCAGCGTGCCTTACCCGGAGAGGTTCAGGCTACCAAAATTTACCCTGTTCGACGGCACAAAAGATCCAACGGAACACATCTACCACGTCCATACAAAAATGAATGTCTACAATGAGAACGAAGCCTTACTCTGCAAAGTCTTTCCCACCAGCCTGACCGAAACAGCCCTACTATGGTTCAGGAAGCAACCACCTCGATCCATTGGAAACCGGCTCAGACTCTGTGAGTTGTTCATTGCCCAGTACTTTGGTAATAAAAGACAAAAAAGACCATC
Organism: Cornus suecica; assembly: GCA_963922005.1. Taxonomy (NCBI): domain Eukaryota; kingdom Viridiplantae; phylum Streptophyta; class Magnoliopsida; order Cornales; family Cornaceae; genus Cornus; species Cornus suecica. Next base: position 22,350,925 of record OY998239.1, on the reverse strand, counting down.
TCCAATCTATTTACCATGATCCAAGAAAAATGTGAATCCCTGAAAAGCTTTGTCTCGCGATTCAATGTGGAGATGTCCTCAATTGACAATTGCGATCACACTCAGCTGTTGACGCTTTCAGAATGGCCTTGATCCTTGAAACCAAGTTCCATCAGTCTTTGGTCAAGAGGCCACCAACAGACATTGGGGAACTTAATTCCAGAGCGTAAGGGCACCTCCGGATAGAAGAAAAGCTAGCCATACGCCAGAGAAGGACAACCTTTGCGAGCGTAGAGGTAAGAATGTTCGAACCTTCCAGATTAAAGGATCGGGTACCAGATCGGAAACGGCCAGGCACTCAACCTGCTCCCTCCCAATCCCAGAGAAACGCCAAAGATTCGAAGACAAGATCACTCCATTAAAGGTTAGCCTGGCCAAACTCTATTAAAAGACTAAGGGTAAAGGAATTTTCCGGTCACCACCACCCATCAGACAACTAATGGAGCAGAGAGACATGTTAAGACACTGTGCCTTCCATGGAGAGTATGGAAACCACGCCAAAGAATGCAGAAGCCTTAGGAGGCAAGTATAAACCATGATTGCGAAAGGAGAATTGATCGAATACGTTGCCAATGAGGGAACCCGATCAAATCAAACATCAAATACGCTCGTCAAGGGATCAACGAGTCAGCTTGTAAAAATCATTCACATGGTCCACGGAGGACCAAGCCAAACCGAAATGGAGGAAGCCTGTAGATCCCAAATGCGTCAAACCCAGAGGCTGCGAAGGGTTGGGGAAATCAGCGAGTTTCGAAGCCCGAAAGGTGATGCACTGATAACCTTCTCTTCTGCAGATATGCGGAACATTCAATCACCTCATGATGATCCCTTGGTAATCTCCCTTATGGTCTCAAACTGCTTGATCAAGAGAGTAATGATCGACCCAGGCAGCAGTGCCAACATAATCACCAAGTGTGCATTTGAGAAGCTAGAGATTAACCCCCGGGAGATAGTCCCTTCCAGAAGTCCAATAGCTGGATTCGATGGCAGAAAAGTGGAGCTAGTTGGGGATATTCAACTACCGGTAACGGCAGCAAGGCGCACGCTCAGAGAAACTTTTGTGGTGGTAGATGTCAAACCCTCATATAATCTCCTCACGGGCAAGGGCTAGATCCGTTGGATGTATAGAGTTCCTTCCACCATACATCAATTCGTGCGATGCAACGATCCAAACGAAATTGATGTGATTGACATCAGGGGAGATCATGTAGCGACCAAAGAATGTTACGTTGTCACCTTGAAAGGTTTGAGGAAAAGGACAGAACCAGAACGAGATTCACGGTCCAAGGCGGTACCCGATGATCAATATCAATTACAAGACGAGGGTGTATGGTCATCTATAGCAGTTGAACCTTTGCTAGAAGTTCAGATTTGCCCCGATCACCCTGAAAGGTTGACTTATATTTGTTCTGGCCTCAATCCACAAGAAAAGAAAGAAATGGAGGCCCTCTTACGCTCCAATGCTGACATATTTTTCTGGGGCCATATGGATATGACCGACATCGATCCGTCAGTAGCCCAGCATTCCCTCAACGTAGATCCCAGCGAAAAACCCGTCAGGCAGAAACAAAGACGAATGGGGGCTCACCTAAACCAGATCATAGCTGAAGAGGTTGATCGACTTCTCCAAGCCGGATTCATTAAGGAGGTACAATATCCTTCATGGATGGCAAACGTTGTTGTGGTTCAGAAGAAGAACGGGAAGTGGAGGGTGTGTGGACTTCACCGACCTGAACAGAGCATGCCTGAAGGATTGTTTCCTCTTACCAAAGATCGATCAGATGGTAGATGCCACCACAGGATTTGAGCGCTTGAGTTTTCTTGATGCATACTCTGGGTATAACCAGATACGAATGAACCCAGATGATGAGGAAAAGACCACATTCATCACTGAATTAGGTACATATTGTTACACAGTTATGCCTTTCGGACTAAGAAATGCAGGTTTTCCAGGGCATGATGGGATATACCATAGAAGCTTACATTAATGACACGGTGGTCAAAAGCAAGGCAAAAAGTGGTCACCTGACCGATCTGCAGCAGGTATTTGACACCCTTAGAAAGTACAAGATGAAGCTCAACCTATCCAAATGTTCTTTCGGAGTGTCCTCGGGCTAGTTCTTGGGATACATAGTTGATCGGACGGGAATACAAGCAAGCCCAGCATAGGTCAAATCTCTCATGGAGTCAGTAGAGCAGAAGTCTCGGAAAGAGATCCAAGTACTGACTGGAAGAATAGCAGCCCTCAGCCGTTTCATTTCTCGCTTAACTGATCGGTGCCGGCCATTTTTTCATGTTATAAAGGCGACAAAAGAAGAGGTCTGGGGGCCAGAGCAATCAGAAGCTCTGAAAAAACTCAAAAGCTACATGGCAAAGCCTCCCGTACTGGCAACCCCAGAAGTAGACGAGCCGTTACACTTATATCTAGCCATATCTATAACATCTATCAGCATCGCTCTAGTCAATGAGGGCAAGGGGTACCAGATACCAGTCTTCTACACCAGCAACGCCCTTGCTGATGCAGAAACCCGATATTCAAAATAAGAAAAGCTGGTACTATCACTGATCAATGCAAAATGACGTCTTCGGCAATATTTTGAAGCACATCCGATCGTAGTGCCAGCTGCAACCCCGATCAGATCCATAATAGCGAAGCCCGAGTTATTAGGGAGAGTATCCAAGTGGGAAATAGAACTGGGAATTTATGACATAACCTATGTCCCCCAAACTGCCATCAAAGGACAGGAGGTAGCTGACTTTCTATTGGAAACAGAAACTACAGACTCTTTAGAAGAAAATGAACCTGACTTATGGGTTGTGTTTGTAGATGGATCATCAAATATCAACGGAGCAGGGATCGGTGTAGAGCTCGTGACACCATATGGTACTAAAATTCAGCAGTCCGTTCGATTGGAGTTTCCCACCTCCAACAACGAAGCCGAATATGAGGTCCTCATAGCAGGAATTTAGTTGGCCCGAAGCCTTCAGGTACAAAAAGCAGAGATACAGAGTGATTCCCAATTGGTCGTACGATAATTGAATGGGGAGTATGAAACCCGAGAGCCTAAAATGGAAGCGTACAGGAATTTGGTATTAAAAGAGGCCGAGGAATTCCAACAGTTAACCTTTGAACAGATCCCCAGAAGGGATAATATCATGGCAGATCATCTGGCTAGCCAAGCCTCCGTAACAGGGGAAAGTATGACTCAAACAACACCAATGGACTTCATTGTTTGATAAAGCTTGGAGCCTTTCAAAGACGTGATGGTCATTCCTTGGGAGCCAAATTGGATGGACCCCATAACAGACTATTTGAGGACGGGCACGTTACTTAAGTCGAAACCAAAGGCCCGGAAGATCAGAATGAAAGCCACAAGACACGTTCTATATAACAACCAGCTTTATCGTAAGTCTTTTTCCGGGCTATATTTGAGATGTCTCACACCCTCCGAAGCTTCTGCAGTCATGGAAGAGATACATGCTGGATCATGTGGAAATCATTCCGGAGGAAGGTCTTTAGCCCATAAAGTTCTCACCCAGGGATACTTCTGGCCTTATCTGTTAAGGGACGCTGAGGTCTACACTCGACACTGTAAAAAGTGCCAATTTTATGGAGATGTCATTCATCCACCTCTGGAACTACTGAACCCAACAATTATCCCTCACCCATTTGCCTGATGAGGTATGGATATTGTGGGTCTTCTCCCACAAGCTATACAATCTACTACACATGTTCTTCTGGCTACGGATTACTTTACCAAGTGGGTGGAAGCCGAGGCATACTCCACTATCAAAAGTAGTCATGTTATAAAGTTCATTTAGAGTCACATCATTTGTAGATTTGGTCTACCCCGAACTATAATGATGGATAATGACACCAACTTGGATAACAGAAAAGTTCAAGCGTTCCTAGCAAAACATGGGATCAATCAGAACACTTCTTCTGTTGGCTATCCACAGGGAAATGGACAGGCTGAAAGGACAAATAGAATAATTTTTGATACACTCAGGAAAAAGCTTGAAGAGGCAAAAGGAGCCTGGTTAGAGAAATTGCCCGAGGTCTTATGGTCTTATCGGACTACTCCAAGACAACCAATATGAGAGACCCCTTTCGCCATGGCCTATGGTGCCGAAGCCGTTATCCCGACTGAATTGAAGGTACCTACTTTAAGAAGTCAAGCCTGGGAAGAAGGTCCAAACAATCAGCACCTAGCCCATGATTTGGACTTACTGGAAGAAATAAGATATGTTGTCGGGATAAGGCTGGCTGCCTATCAGCAATAAGTCAGGGCACGGTTTAATCAGAAAGTCAAGAGAAAAGAGTTTTAGGTAGGCGATATGGTGGTCAGAAGAAAGATTGGGATTATTGGCAAGTTACGGGAGACATGGGAATGACCTAATATAATAATTGAGGTCATCGGATGCGGTGCATATCGGGTACAGAAGAACGAGACAGGCCGCATCGAGCCCAATTCTTAGAACGCTTATTGGCCGAAGAGGTATTATCCTTAGGTAGTTTCTTTTTTTTATTAAATAGTAAAATAAAACTGTGTCTCGCATATGACACTTTTTGCTGATTATAATAAAGCATTTGTGCCGATGTTCGGCACCTCTGCTTCATGATTCTCAAGTTCTTTTTGAATAAAGATACATTCTATTTTTATAATCATATTTTATGAAAATACTTCATGTTTAAATAAAAAATTTCTTAAGTATTGAGTTCAAACCCGATTTGAACTAACCAGAGGGCAGAAACACGTCTCAGGGGGCCAGATGCCCGAAGACTTCATGTTTAAATGAAAATTTTCCTAAGTGTTGAGTTTAAACCTGATTTGAACTAACCAGAAGGAAGAAACATGTCTCAGGGGGCCAGATGCCCGAAGACTTCATGTTTAAATGAAAATTTTCCTAAGTGTTGAGTTCAAACCTAATTTGAACTAACCAGAGGGCAGAAACACGTCTCAGGGGGCCAGATACCCGAAGACTTCATGTTTAAACGAAACTTTTCCCAAGTGTTGAGTTCAAACCTGATTTAAACTAACCAGAGGACAAAAATAAGTTTCAGGGGCGATATGCCCGAAGACTAAATACTAGAGTAAAATTTTCCTAGCGTTTGTTTTTGGTTAGTCAAATAGCTAAACCAAAATAAACGAAAACGAGATACCATCAAATAAGGAAAATCCTTTTTCATTAATATAAATACAAAAATACAAAAAAAAAATATATCCTTCGAGAAGGGTGAGTACATGATGAAGTGTCAGGAACCTAAACCCTATTTAACTTAAGGGGAAAGTTAATATTATCCCTTCAGGAGGGCAGTAAACCGCTTCTTATTCTCAGAATCCGGTGGGTCATTGTAAGGAAGAGACACTCCCATGAAAGCATCAAACTCCTCAGTAGTCTTGAACTCCCGATCCGCCAATGGAATGTGCTCCATCTCGTGCCTATCTCACCACGCTCTGACCGATCGAATATCGTAGATTGTGACGTACCGTCTATGCATGTCCAGACCACCCAAATGGCACACCCATACCTTAGATCGCTCAAGAGCCGGAATATTATCTGACTCCACATTTTCGGCATCTATCTTTTAGTAGGCTACCTTTGCTTCGGCAAGTTCAACAGCTAAAGCCCTCTTCTCGGCCTCACCGGTCTCCAGAAGGCTCTTATGCTTAGATACACTCTGGCGAAGACCATCCGCCTCCCTAGCCAGAGTAATACGATGCTTGTTATTTTGTTGAAGTTGAACCTGCATCTTGGCCATTTCCCGGACATCGGACTCCAAGGAATTATTGTAGGCTTGGATCCCATAAAGAAGCTAAGCAGATAGGGGAAAGAGTGCATGTTAGTGCATAAGGAAGTGAAAATAATGAATTAAGATGAAAATAATGCATGTTAGTTACCAACCTCCATGGCCATCGTAGAGCTTTTTTGCAGAAGCTTAGTCCTGGAGATCTTCGACTGAGTAGCCCTATCGGCCGGAGTCTATATCCCTTTCGCTATAACCCGAAGAGCTTCTAGCTGGAAGATGGTAAGATGGTTGGGGCTGGTAGATGGTAAGGTGGTCAGCACAAACCGAAGTCCCATTGGGAAGGAGAAACTTTGGCTCCTAGGGAATAGCAGTACGGGGGGTATCCTGAGCCTGAGGAGTCTCACTCATTAAGGCATCAGTGGTTTGGGTTCTAGGTTTTTTGTTGGCCGCTCCCCCGCCTGTACCAGATCGGGACCTCATAATTAGAGCATTTGCAGGATGAGGCTGAGGTGGATCTGTTGGACTTTGTGTAGGCGGAGATATCGGGGGCGCTGGGGGTGCCGTCGAAAGTGGCAAGGCATCAACCAGATTAAGCCCTTCTGGAACCTGAGTACGTTTGGCAGAAAGGGGCCTGAGGGGCAAATCCATCCTGTCAACAGTAGTGTCCAAGTTAGAAATCGTCTCCAGGTTGGCCTTAGTCAGAAGAGTAGTGGCAGATCGGACATTGCTCTAGATCTTGGCCTTCAGAAGGGCTAGCCTTTCTTTTATGAGGGACAAGGGAATTTCTCTATCCTCATAACCTAGAAATCTATATACATATTCCCCCCAATGAGAGTCACAGAACTCTAAAAAACAGGAAGCTTTATGGAGGGGACGGTAGACAGGAAAATGAATAAGACCGAAGGTATGTGGGATCGGGAATGTCAGGGAGAAAGGGTAAAACCAATTGCCGCAAACAACTACCATTCTCTCTTTCCACCCTTTATAGGACTTTTCCGTACCAAAACATATACCCCGACCCTAGAAGGGAAAAATGTTGTATTTACCCCTACTTTCTCTGGCATTTTGGAAAAAATAGCAGAGAAGCAAGTCGGCTAAACCTAGATGAAGGTCCAGATCCATATTGTATAGTAAGAGCATGGACATAATCCTAAGGCTGTTTGGGTTAAGTTGAAGGGGGTGCAACCCTAACATAAAAAATGCGTAATGAAATAAAGGGTGAAGAGGAAATCTTAAGACTTTAAGATGAATCGCCGATAGCAAAATGCTACCTGGTTGAAGTCCCTCACTCTTAGAGAAATCTAAATAGCCTGGGTAAGGGGTCACACGAACATCACCGGGTACATTGGTCTCAGCCCAAAGATGTTTTACATCCACCTTAGGCCTTGTTTTCTTAAGAGGGGCAACCATGAAGGGTTCACAGATTCGTCATTATCATGAGAACCCCCTAAAGCGGGTGTTCCTGGATTCGTTGACGAACCCGGAAGGTCAGCATTTAGGGGAACTATTTTTGAGACAGGGGCCTCCTGACGAATGGAAGAAGGGCTATCACTACTGGTAAAGTTGGGGTCGGTTGCAGAGGACAGAACGACCTCCTCTACTGACCTAATATCGTCGCTATCGGACATTGTTTCAGAAAGGTAGAAAATACAGATGGGGGGTAGAGATGAAAATTAAAAAGAGGAAAGTGTTATCCGACTTACATAGCTAATAGTAAAGAGGCATGAAGAACGTCTGATTCCGATGGAGGTTCTTAATGCCGGCAGAAGAGATTGCAGGAATCGAAGAGAAATGAGGTCCAGGAGCAAAAGTTGAGAGAAAGAGGCAAGAGTGAAAGTTGAGAAAGAGAGGAATGAAGAAATCAAATAGTTTAGGGTGGGTTTTATAGTAAGAAAGGAGCATGCCAAAAGTCTACACGAATCCTGAAGGTTGCACATTGCACGACGAGCCGTTATGGTGCGAAAATTAAGGAAATTATGGCCTCGTGTTTTGAAATGCAATTAAATGTCAAATAAAGATGTGCCAACTCACCACCATCATTTCCCATAAAGGCATTAATGTATATGTGAGTATATATAATTTCGGTCATGGGCTATGAAGTGAATCATAAGCCCATAACCTCAGGGGCTTGTGTAATAGCCAGAAATTGCGTGGCCCAATATAGATGGGCCGAGGGACTGATGGGCCGAAGGGCTGATGGGCCCGTGGAAGTTTCTAGAAAATGAGTGATCCATAAGTCAGGGATTTGCCCTAATTGTGAATAATAGAGTCCAAAAAAGAAAAGAGTTTATCAAATCCCATGATTTAAGGGATTGATAAACTTGGGTAAATGGGCTTGACCCATTTATCCAAATTATGTATAAATACAGGGTTTAAGGATGAATAAAGGCATTTAGTTTTTAACCTAATTAGTTGTGTATTTTTCTGTATCTACAGTCCCAATTTGACTATTCACTTTTTCTTTTTTAATTGTATCAAAATAAGTATCTCATTTGAAAAATCGGTGCACTTTAGTTCGTCACTTTATAAATTTAACCTTTATACAGTGTAAAAGTAAATAAATTATAAACCGTCACATCACTATAAATCCACCATCAATAAAATTAATAATTCATTCATTATAAATACAATAAAAAATATTAAAATTCGCCAGCTTAAAAAGTTGGAATTCCTTAAAAGGTTATAAGTTGGGAGCACGCACGGAACCACAACAAGGCTTTGGGGGGCAACTATCCCCGTGATTTTTATTTTTGGTTTTTTTTAATGTTAATACGATTATTTTGAAGGGAATATAGGAAAAAAATGAGATTTGTCCTCCATTAAATTTTGAATTTTTTTTGCTTATTGCCCCTAATGTCATAGATTGTCCCCATTACAAATATTTCCGAGGGAGGGAGGGAGTAATAGATAGTTTATTCATTTTGAAATACTATATGCACAATTTTATGGTTGCAGAGAATTGTCAAGTGATGTTAAAGAAGCAGTGTCAAGTTTGATATTTGCAGCCTCAAGGTGTGGCGAATTGCCAGAGCTAAATCGAATAAGAATTCTGTTCATGCAACGTCTCGGCTATGAATTCGAAAGGGTAAATGTTGAATTACAAACTGGGAACTTCGTAAACTCTCAAATGAAGCTCAATCTAACAATAAATCCGATCATCGATGATGTGAAGCTCCAATTGATTAATGAAATAGCTAAAGACACCACACTAAGCTTGAATCCTCAAAGCAATGAAGAAAAACTCAAGACACAGCCACCCGAGGTTAGTATATGTATGAGACTGTCGATTAAATAGAGAAAGTACGGGTCTGTTTGGTATCCATCTCTGAAAATTATTCTTAAGAATTTCGAAAATAAAAAACTGTATTATGAGAACAAGAAAAGAGAGTTATTTGAAAGCAGGCTTTTTAGAAAACTGAAAACTTAACTAAGCAAATTTTTTGTATTTTTGTATTTTTTAATTTTTTAAAAATAAAAAATTATTTTCAGATGCATACAAAGCAGACCATTTTCCGTACTTTCTCTTCTTTTCACTAAATGTGAAAGAACTTTCTAATAGAGAAAAAGTAAAGTTATCACACAAATATACTTCAGTTTTGTTTTTACATTTTCATATTAGACAGTAGAAAGTAGAAAATATGCCTATCTATTTCACAATGATTAAATTATTTTGCTGGATTAACAAAACTTTCATAACATTGCAGCATCAATATGCCTATCCAAATGATATTAATAGCTACTACAACTATGATTTTGAAGAGAAAGCTTCAATATTTGAGGAGATGCGAAGGAGGATGGCGTCGAAGTTTTCTTTATTCACAAAAATGATAAATGCAGCTGCAGTTAAAATGGAAAATATGCAAGATTTATCGAAGAAGATTAATGCAGCAGCATTTAAAATGAAAAATATCAAAAATCCATCGAAGATGATTAATGCACCCGCAGTTGAAATGAAGAATATGGAAAATTCATCGACGATAATTAATGCAGCTTCAGTTGAAATGAAGAATATGGAAAATTCATCGAATAGGACTTCGTTGGATTCAGATGGTTCATCTCCAATTGAAGAGACCTCAATTGTGTATCTAGATGACAAGGAAGAGCTCAACATTTACAAGCATGAACTTCATAAGTTGGACTCAGAGAGTGTTACACATGATGGTTCAGATTGTGACATGTTGGTGAAAGAGAACTTGAAGTTATGTAATGAACAAGAAACAGTGTCTCATTCCTTTCAAGATGAGATTGAAGAAGAGGAAGAAGATGAGTCCGGATCGCGATTGAGCTATGTCCACCCTAAGCTTCCAGACTACGATGACTTAGTAGCCAAATTTGCTGAACTCAAGAAAGTGTATGTAACCAAAGGCCTAATAGCCAAACAGTACCGGAATTTACCTCTTAAATAAGAGGGTTCAAGCCTCGGTGGAGGCAGGGCGTGTGAGTTCCTTAACTTTCAAAAAAAAATATAGTGTCTTCAAAGCACAACAATTCAAATGGCCTAACACTTTGAAAATGGATGAGAAGTTATATGGGTTGTTGATCCTTTATAAAATTATAAGTTGATTGTTATAGTTATTATTAAACATGTCATTGTTCTGGGGTATTTGTACTCTTTAATTAAACCTTTGGTTTACCATTTTTATTTAGTTGGGTCTAAAATAAGTTAATGGTGTGAATAGAATGCTTGAATATTAGGATAAAGTGCAAAACCCTGAACTATGATCAAATTGGTAAATAACCCCTCTGAACTATAATTTGTGCAACCCCATAGCTGAAGGGTAGAAGACATAACTATTGAACCGGGGTCAATTTTGGGGCACTAAACCAACTGGGCCATTAGGCACGCACTATTCAATTATACTTGATGCATCTTTCTCATCAACATAAATTTTAGGATTATTCCCACCGACACCCCTCAAAGAGATCATAATCCCACACGGACCCCTTCGATATTGAGTATTCCCACACAGACCCCCTCTGACAAACGGACGTTAGTTTTATTGACCTTTTTATTGTGAAATTACTAATTTACCCTTCGATATATATATTTTTAAAAAAGGTAAATTGCAGTAGCACCCCCTAAGGTTTCACTTATTACATTAGAGTAATATATAAAGTATGAAATTACTCATGCCCAAAATATATATATATATATATTACGAAAATATATAAATATATATTACGAAAAAATATATAAATTATAAATTTCAAAAATAATATATAAAATTCAAAATATATATATAAAATCTGAAAATGCAAAAAAAATATAAAATTTTGAAAAATTATATTAAAATCTGAAAATATATAAAAATTTAGAAAAAAATATATAAAAGGGGAAAAATATATAGATTCAAAAAAATATTTATATTTCAAAAAACATACCTAAATTATAAATTTCAAAAATAATATATAAAATTTGAAAGAAATATTTAAAATTCAAAAAAAAAAATGTATTAAAATTTCAAAATATATATAAAATTCGAAAAAATATATTTTAAAATTTGAAAAATATTATAAATTCGGAAATAAATATAATATTAAAAATATATATAAATTTCGAAATTATTTTTTTTTGAAAAAAACATATTAAATTTCGAAAATAAATATAAAAATCGCAAAAAACATAATAATAAAAAATATATATATATTTTGAATTTTTTTAAAAAAAACATATTAAATTCAAGACAAATATATAAAATTAAAAAAAACATATAAAATTCAAATAATATATATTAAATTTCAAAAATAATTTTAAAATTCGTAAAAAACATAAAAAATTATAAATTTTGAAAATAAATATAAAATTCAAAATATATATATATTAAATTTCAAAAAAACTACTGAATTCTAAATTAAATATAAAATTAAAAAAACATTTAAAATTTATTTAATACTCTCTCTCTCTCTCTCACACACACACACACACACATACACACACACTGCACAACACACACACACACACATACCTCTGCACAACACACACACACTGCCGCACACATATATATATATATACACACACACACACACATATATATAAATCTATACATGTATAGACACACACACACACATATATATATATATATATATATATAGATCTATACATATATATAGCAACATCTATATATATATATATTACCCATATATATAGTATATATATATACGGGTATATATAGCATCATATATATATATGTATATATGGGTATGCAATATATACCATTCCAATCTTCATTCTCTCTCCCAATTTTTCACTTCCAATCTCTCTCTATATATAAATTAGGGCTAGGGTTTTAGGATACCCAAATTGAAGAAGAAGAAGGATATGTAAGTCATTTTATATCATTTTGAGGGCAAAATAGACAATTCACAGGGTGGTTAACGGCACAATTTAACGGCGTGGAGACGGAGGGGGTCTTTGTGGGACAAAATTCAATTTTGAGGGGGTCTGAGTGGGAATAGTGAATATCGAGGGGGTCTATGTGTGATTAGGATATCTTTGAGGGGGTGTCAGTAATATTTACCCTAAATTTTAAAATAATTGCTACTATTTTGATGACAAATCTCATTCATTTATGTAAATTTATACAAATTTTTATAATTAATAAATTTAAATAATGCTTTTAAGTCGTTGAAATTAAAATTGACTAATATTTAAAAAATGGTTACGTAATTACCTAGCATTAGTTATGTAGATCATGACAAAAAAATGTTTATTATTTAAGTTATTAGCAAATTCGTTTTGAATATATCTTATGAAATGAGGTTCTTATTTAACTAGTATAAAAATTCTTGAACTTAGGATAAAAAAAATTTATTATATAAATCGAACTAAATTATAATAATTTTTTCATGATTTTAAATAAATTATTTCACAAACGGTCATTTCTTCCTCAATCTTAATTTAGAAATTCTGTTACACATGCTAAAGAAATAAAACAATACTGTTAAAAATAACATAAAGTAATTTATCCATCAAATTATTGCTCCTCTGCCTCTCTCTTTGCTCCTCACTATATTTATAGGATTTTTCGTTCAACCAAACCCTTCTTATCAAGTTTAGATTTTAGTGTTCATCTCAGCTCCTTTTTCTCTTGTTTCTTTCTTTATTTTTGTTGCATAATTTGTCATCACTTGCCAACATTTTTTCCCAAGGGTCGGTTCTGCAACTCTAAATTGGAGCTTTTGATTTGGAATTGGGAGCTCTAATTCTAAATTCATTTTTCGGATGCAACAAAATATTTTGTAATTGGAATGCATTCCAATTCCAAATCCACATAATTTGAATTCCACATGAGAAGTTTGATTTCCAATTCCAAATCTTCAACCCAATAAATACTATCTCTCTTACAACTAATTTTTAACAACTACAAACATACATATATATTCACAAAGACCTATATATATACATATGTCTATATATTTATATTACTATTAAAAGTATGAAGAATTTCAGTATTTATAGGGTAAATTTCCTATGTAAATTTTGTGTACTACAAAATTTAATTAAATTGTATAACTTCAAGTAAAATCTTATTTGGAGAGAAAGTCCAATTTCAACTTGAATTATAATTACAAAATTTAATTTAACTCCAATTCAAATAGAATCTTATTTGGAAACACCATATTTATGTATGAATTATGTATTTAAATTTTATCACTAAAATCCAATTGTATTTTAATTGTATTAAACTTAAATTATATCACTAAATTCCATTTGTATTTTAATTGTATTAAATTTAAATTATATATAAATAAAAAAATCTTATTGACAACGTGCCTGCTTTAACTTATTTAATATATTTTTTGTTGAAAATAGTTTGGAAAAAACAGTAATTAAACCCAACTTTGAGCTTAAATAATTATGGGACCCGAACTCCGATTTTAACGGGACTAAGCACTAATGTGTTCTCCTTGGTGAAGAGGTCAAGTTGGTATAATTACATGTTCAAAACTATTCATTATTGAATGAGAAATTATCTCTCAAAGTGACCCACTTGAACTTGGGTAAGAATGTTTGTCCCACATTGGAAATAAAGTGAAATGTAAAAGTGTTTATATATGGTTGCATTGAATGAGTGACTTGAATAACTAGAGGCATGAGAGGAGAGCTAGACCATGTAAGCCTTAGCCTAACCACACACGCGCGTGTCGCCCGCCCGGTTCGGGCCGTGATGCGGTGGGTCGTCGGTCTACCCATTTTAATTTTATTTTTTGCCAAAACTGCAAATATCTCTTCTGAAGAGATACGTATACAGTTTTGTATGCAACCAGTGTATATACAGTTTAAACACATATTGGATTGGATACCTATACAGTTGAGATATCTCTCCATTCTCTCTCTATATATAGGCTATTGCAGTTTATTCAAGATACGCTTTTTATTCTCATTCTGCCAGAAACATACTCTCCATACATTCGCATATACACATATACATATACATAGGTCTGGTTTGGGTTTAAGTACAAACACAGAACTTGAGTTCGCCGATCTTCACCATTGCAGTGCTGCAACAGTGAAGGCGAAATTCGTTCTATCTTGGGAGGCATTTGTTCAGAATCCTTGAGCACCGTAGAGGGAGCAATTTTGCCTTAAGGAAACTGTGGTATCACACAGGGCTCGGATTATTTCTGTTCTTCTGCGATTATTGTATTTTCGGGTCAGTTTCCTTTAATTATTGCAATATATATATTTGTATGCATGATATATTTATATATATACATATAACAGAAGCATGTTTATTTAACAATCTTAAGGCAAAATTTTAATGTTTCATGTTCTGTTATAATTGTATATATTCTGTATATAAATAATTTTCGTATGTATATAGATTATTTCGGGCATAGATATATATTCTGCTACAGTTGCATGTTATTTCTATATATGCTTATACAAATTGCAGTATAAATTTCGAAATTGATTTGCTTTATATATAAGAATTGGAGTTTGCATATAACACTAATACTGTTGAGTTTGTATTACTTGAAATACTGTTCACTGAATATATAAGAATTGTATTGCACAGTTACGAATTTCATTTGGTTCATTTGTAAATTCAGTACAAGTTAAATTCTGACATTGTGTATCTATATATATATTTATTGTATTTCTGTCATAATACATAGATACATTCTGTTAGTATATACTCATATATATATACCATAGTATTCTGTTATATATATAAACCACAGTAGTATACACTGTTTCAAAATTGATAAATACATTTACTGAAATTGAATTCTGTTCACATTCTGATATATTTACTAGCATTTGTAAATTCATTATATACTGATATATATAGTATACACATTCTGGGCATTAATATTCTGTTATATATATATATACTGAAATTATATTCTGTTATATATATATATATATATATACTGATATTCTGTTATACATATATACTGAAATTATATTCTGTTATATATATATATACTGAAATTGTATTCTGTGATATATATATATATATATATATATATATACTGATTCTGTGTTATATATATATATATTCTGATTTTATATTATGTTGATATATATATATATATATATATATATAAATTCTGTTAAATTGTATACTGATATATAGATTTATTCTGTGTATATACTTTTATATTATAGATTCGGTTTTTATATATATATTATATTCTGAAAATAGTTTATATATAAATTGAATTATATAAACTGTTAATATAATTATATATATAGGTTTTGAATAAATTATATATAATTGTATACTGGACTTTTTACTTCGGAATTTTATATATATATATATCATTCTTGTTTGTGTTATTATATTTGTGTGAGATTGTTATTATATTATTGTGTGGGAAAAATTAAACAGTATATTAAGCAGATTTCTATTTGTGTAACAGAAATGGCTACTGGTAATCCAACCACAATATTTGTCCCACATGGGGAGAAGCCTGAAAAATTCAATGGCTCTGATTTTAAGCGTTGGCAACAAAAGATGTTGTTTTATCTCACTACTTTGAATCTGACCAAGTTTTTAATGGAAGCAATTCCATCAGTGGCCAAGAGTGAAACTGATAAAGATAAACTGGCTGCAGTGGATGCATGGAAGCATTCTGATTTCTTGTGCAGGAACTATATCCTTAATGGATTAGATAACACACTGTATAATGTATACAGTGGTGTGAAAACTGCAAAGGAATTATGGGAATCATTGGATAAAAAATATAAAACTGAGGATGCTGGCACGAAGAAATTAATTGTCGGCAAATTCTTAGATTTTAAAATGTTAGATTCCAAAACTGTACTCAGTCAAGTGCAACAGATTCAAGTGCTTCTTTATGACATTCATGCATAAGGTATGTCTCTTAGTGAGTCATTCCAAGTGGAAGCTATAGTTGAGAAACTACCACCACTTTGGAAAGATTTTAAGAACTACCTGAAGCATAAACGCAAGAAGATGACTCTTGAAGAGTTGATAGTTCGCTTGAGGATTGAATAGGACAATCGTAAGTCTGAAAAGAAAAGTAGTGCATGGCATCCTATGGAGTCAAAAACAAATATTGTGGAGGAAGGATCATCTTCAAAGACTAAAAAGAGAAAGTTCAGTGATGAAGGTCCAAATAAAGGATCTAAGAATTTCAAAGGCAAGTGCTTCAATTGTGGAAAGCTGGGACATCTCTCTAAAGACTGTCGAAAGCCAAGGAACTTCAGGAACACTAGACCCCAAACGAATGTGACTGAGGCAAATCGACTTGCAAATGATGTAGGCGATATGAATCTTGCTGCTGTGGTTTCAGAGTGCAATTTGGTGGGCAATAACAAAGAGTGGTGGGTGGACACTGGTGCTACTCGTCACATCTGTGCCAATAGGTGGATGTTCACTGCTTATCAACCTATGAAAAATGGAGAACAACTCTTTATGGGTAATTCTTCATCTTCTAAGGTAGAAGGTAGTGGAAAAGTGATCCTGAAAATGACTTCTGGAAAAGAGGTGACTTTGAATAATATGTTACATGTGCCGGATATTCGCAAGAACCTGGTGTCTGGATCTCTGCTAAGCAAAAATGGCTTTAAATTAGTCTTTGTATATGATAAGTTTGTACTTACAAAGAATGAGATGTATGTAGGAAAATGATATCTCAGTGATGGGCTGTTTAAGCTCAATGTAATGACTGCTGTACCCACAACTAATAAGATTAATAACACAGTTTCTTCTGCTTATATGCTTGAGTCCTTTGATATTTGGCATGCTAGATTAGGCCATGTTAATTATGATACTTTACGTAGATTAATTAATTTAAATGATTTGCCTAAGTATAAAATTGACCCAAATCATAAATGTGAGACTTGTGTAGAATCTAAATTAACAAGGAAATCCTTTCAAAAAGTTGAAAGATGTAGTGAGCCTCTAGAACTAGTGCATACTGATATATGTGATCTAAAGTTCTTGGAAACTAGAGGAGGAAAAAGTATTTTATTACTTTTATAGATGATTGCACTCAATATTGCTATGTTTATTTGCTAAGAAGCAAGGATGAGGCTATTGATATTTTCAAACAATATAAAACTGAAGTTGAGAATCAACTTAGCAGAAAAATCAAAGCTATAAGAAGTGATAAGGGTGGTGAGTATGAATTTCCTTTTGAGGAGTTCTGTAAAGAACATGGAATTATTCACCAAACTACAGCTCCCTACTCACCTCAATCGAATGGTGTAGCTGAAAGGAAAACCGAACTTTAAAAGAAATGATGAATGCATTTCTGTTAAGTTCGGGAGTACCACAAAATTTGTGGGGGGAAGCTATACTTTCTGCTAATTAGATTCTTAATAAATTGCATCAAAAGAAAACTTTTAAAACCCCATATGAGTTATGGAAATGCTATAAGTCTTCCTATAAATACTTAAAAGTGTGGGAGTGCTTAGCAAATGTGGCAATTCCTAAACCTAAAAAGGTGAAAATAGGACCTAAAACCGTGGATTGTGTATTCATCGGTTATGCCCACAATAGCAGTGCATATCGATTTCTTATTAATAAATCTGAGATTTCTGATATACATGTCAATACAATAATTGAATCAAGGAATGCTACATTCTTTGAAAATGTATTTCCATATAAAAGGACATCAGATTCAAGCTCACAGAAAAGGTCATTTGGTGATATGACTCAAGATAGTCAGGAACCTATAGACGAAAAATCTATAGAACCTAGACGAAGCAAAAGAGTAAGATTCACTAAGTCTTTTGGGCCAGATTTTTTTATCAATCTGGTAGAGAATGAACCTCAAACTTATAAGGAGGCCATGTCTTCACCTGAAGCAGTTTATTGGAAAGAAGTTGTGAATAGTGAAATTGAGTCCATTATGCAAAAACATACATGGGAACTGGTAGATCTTCCACCAGGCAATAAACCATTGGGATGTAAGTGGATCTTCAAGAAGAAGATGAAGGCTGATGGATCAATTGACAAATATAAGGCAAGACTTGTAGCTAAAGGCTATAGACAAAATGAAATGTTGGATTATTTTGACACTTATTCACCAGTTACTAGAATAACGTCCATTCGCATGCTAATTGCTATAGCAGCGTTAAATGGTTTAGAAATACATCAAATGGATGTAAAAACAACATTTCTAAATGGTGAATTAGATGAAGAAATATACATGGAACAACCCGAGGGGTTCATTTCTCCTGGCCAAGAGAGAAAAATGTGTAGACTTGTAAAGTCGTTGTATGGACTAAAGCAAGCGCCAAAACAATGGCATGAGAAATTTGACAGTGTCATGATGTCAAATGGGTTCAAAATAAATGAATGTGACAAGTGTGTTTATGTCAAGACTTATCATAATACGTATGTCATTTTATGTCTATATGTAGATGACATGCTTATTATAGGCAGTAATAATGATGTAATCAATTCTACTAAGCAAATGCTAAAGAGTAGATTTTACATGAAAGATCTTGGCATAACTGATGTTATTTTAGGAATTAAAATTTCTAGAACATCAGAAGGACTTGTATTATCCCAATCTCACTATATAGAGAAAATGTGTGACAAGTTTAAAAAGTATGGGATAAGTCTAACACGAACACCTGTGGATGTAAACGTTAAACTTTCTACGAACAAAGATGAAGGTATTTCACAATTGGAATATGCTCGGATCATAAGAAGTTTAATGTATGTTATGAATTGTACTCGACCTGACATAGCATATTCTGTGAGTAAGCTGAGTCGATACACAAGTAACCCAGGTAAATGTCACTGGAATGCAATACTAAGAGTTTTGGGATACTTGAAGTATACTCAAAATTATGGTTTGCATTATACGAGATATCCAGCTGTACTTGAAGGATATAGTGATGCTAATTGGATTTCTGATTCCAATGATTCAAAATCCACTAGTGGATATATTTTTACTCTTGGAAGTACAGCTGTGTCATGGAAGTCCTCAAAGCAAACATGTATTGCTCGGTCCACAATGGAATCTGAATTCATTGCATTGGACAAAGCTGGAGAAGAAGCAAAATGGCTTCGTAATTTTTTAGAGGACATTCCAAACTGGCAGAAACCAGTGCCAGCTATTTGTATACATTGTGATAGTCAATCTACGATTGGAAGGGCTCAAAATCACATGTATAATGGTAAGTCTAGACATATCCGTCGTAGACATAATACCATAAAACAATTGCTCTCAAATGGTATAATATCCATTGACTATGTAAAGTCTAAGGATAATATAGCGGATCCGTTAACTAAAGGTTTGACAAGAGAGCAAGTTGAAAGATCATCGAGGGGAATGAGCTTGAAGCCTCTGGGTTAAAAGACACCATAATGGCAACCCAACCTAGTTGACTGGAGATCCCAAGATCTAGGTTCAAAGGGACAACCGAATTGTGCGTGACTTAGTTAATAGCACTGTGGAGATTAAAACAAAACTCCTTCCCATTCCTATGATGAGACAGTGCATATTTTAGGGTAAGCTATGCTTTTAATGATGTCTATGACTTGGAAAAATCCAAGTGAGGAAGAACTCCTAATAGAATCACCTATGTGAGTAGAAGGGGCCGCTTCTAGGAGAATTTTTGAAGGCGGAATTCTCTGACAAATACTCATGAAACCAAGTGGTGTCCAAGGCCAAAATGGACACAAACGTGAGAACCAACTGTGTTCGAAGGGGAATCGTGTGAAGTCTATTGTCTTGGTTTACACAAACAGCTGACAGTTCAAGGCATCACGTCCACTGATTAGCCAGTAAATCCGATAGTCTTTCACAAGGGAAAGTTCAAGGCTCTAAGACTACTTATCCTGATACAATAACCTTTCATTGTACTCGAACTAGTGTCTGCATATTCATCTGCATTTTTAACTGCTAATTTCCATTCATGTGGGGGATTGTTGGAAATAGTTTGGAAAAAACAGTAATTAAACCCAACTTTGAGCTTAAATAATTATGGGACCCGAACTCTGATTTTAACGGGACCAAACACTAATGTGTTCTCCTTGGTGAAGAGATCAAGTTGGTATAATTACATGTTCAAAACTATTCATTATTGAATGAGAAATTATCTCTCAAAGTAACCTAGTTGAACTTGGGTAAGAATGTTTGTCCCACATTGGAAATAAAGTGAATTGTAAATGTGTTTATATATGGTTGCATTGAATGGGTGACTTGAATAACTAAAGGCATAGGAGGAGAGCTAGACCATGCATGAACCATGCAAGCTTTAGCCTAACCACACACACGTGCGCGCCGCGCGCCCGCCCGGTCTGGGCCGTGGTCGTGGCGCGATTCGGTGGGTGGGTCGTCGGTTCTACCTATTTTAATTTTATTTTTTGCCAAAACTGCAAATATCTCTTCTAAAGAGATACGTATACAGTTTTGTATGCAACCGGTGTATATACAGTTTATACACCTATTGGATTGGATACCTATACAGTTGAGATACCTCTCCATTCTCTATATGTATAGGCTATTGCAGTTTATTCAAGATACGTTATTTATTCTCATTCTGCAAGAAACATACTCTCCCTACATTCGCATATACACATATACATATACATAGGTCTGGTTTGGGTTTGAGTACAAACACAGAACTTGAGTTCGCTGGTCTTCACCATTGCAGTGCTGCAACAATGAAGGCGAAATTCGTTATATCTTGGGAGACATTTGTTCAGAATCCTTGAGCACCGTAGAGGGAGCAATTTTGCCTTAAGGAAACTGTGGTATCACATAGGGCTCAGATTATTTCTGTTCTTCTGCGATTATTGTATTTTCGGGTCAGTTTCCTTTAATTATTGCAATATATATATTTGTATGCATGATATATTTATATATATACATATAACAAAAGCATGTTTATTTAACAATTTTTATTTTTGATTCCATTCTCTTATTACAATTTAATTGTAATTAATAATTCTAATCCTAATTGAATAAAAAATAATAATACTAAATCACATCTACAATTGTATTTAACAATCCTAATTCTAATCTTAAATCTATACTATTGTTTTATTTTACTATAAAAAATGTAAAGAGTTTCAATATTTATACGGTAAATTTTATATGTGATTTTTCAATCCAATTTCTATTTGAATTATAAATATAAAATTTATTTGGATACTATAACTCTAATCCAATTTTCACTTGAATTATAAATCTGTTTTAGGTCTATCCCTAGAATAGCAAACAATCTGGTCCTCTAATCAAATCTCAAGTGTGTAAATATACTCTTGCAATGTACAAACTCTTGAAGTTTCAATCTTGCCAACCAGCGCTACCCGAACTATCCACATGTGTGATGGTTATGCAAAGTAATGGATGCTTCTAAAACATTAGTGAAAAAAATTCTTTAATTTAAAGTAAATTAGAGAGGATTTCAGAGTTTAATAGTGTGGAATTTTAGAAGGTTCATTACACTTATTATATGTTGGCCCGAAATCATTATATAAGTAATAGTTTTTTCCCTCTTCTTACCATAGTAAGTATAGAACTAAATGAAGTTGTCAAATTCTAAAGACAAAATTATAAGATTCTAATAATTATACACTTTAATGTGGATTTAAAGCTAATTATCCGATTTAGAATGTATCCTGATACATTTATATGATACTCAGACGCATATATCAGACACATATAAAAGTGTAAGGAGCTTCCTATTTTTTAATTATATTTGAATTCCAAAATCTTGAAAATAATGTTAAAATATATTATTATTCACTATTTTAGTCAATAATCCCTAATAATTCAACTCTACTTAGAATTCTATCCCTAAAATCCCTAATATTTTTTATAGGAATTGTATTTGTATTTGTAATTTAATTTAATAGATATAGAATTAAAATTGTAATTATATTTTAATTTCAATAACAGTAACATGATTAAAATTCGTATATCAACCATCCTCTCTATATATATAGTCGAAAGTAGACCTGTCAATGGATTGGATTTTGACCCGAATCCGATCCGATTAGCCGGATTTGGATTAGAAAAAAAATCCGATAATCCGAATACGATCCGAATCCGATAATCCGATTCCTTAACAAATTGGATTTGGATTTGCCTAATCCGATCCGATAATAACCCGATCCGATTAATTTTATATATACACATATATATTATGTTATTAATATGTAAATATTAAATAGTATACTAAATTATGTTTCAATTTTTTTTTTTGCTTTTTCATTTTTATGTTTTTATAGTCATGTATTATAAGTATTGATTGTAAAATATATAATTTAGTGTTTAATATTCTTAAAAAATAACATAAAAATTAAAAAAAATAATAATAATTTTTTGTAATTTTTTTTTTACCTAATCGGATCGGGTTATCGGATCGGATATCCGAAAATAAACAAATTCGAATTTGGATCAATTAAGTAAAAATCCATCGGGTTATCAGGTCGGATCGGATCGAATTCGAATCGAATCAGGACAGATCCGATCCGAATTTGACTCGTTTAGAGGTCTAGTCGGAAGGCCTTGTGCCCCAGAAAAAGATGGAGATGGTACAGAAGATATTAAGATTTTGGACTTAAGCTCGGAGTGGTCTTTAGTATAAATAAATAAAAATTCCTTTTGTACGTTAAATATATGATGTGTGTGGGTGTAGCAATTGTAGTATTCTACCTCATGTTTAATTCATGAATGCAAAAATAAAATTTGGGTTAATTTTATTTATATTTCCTGAATTTTGTTCAAAATATATTTTGACCCTCTAGCTCTGCATAAATGCATTTAGATCCTCTAATTAAACAATTTTTTATCATTTGAACTCCCTGATCCCTTTTGGGCGTTGACTTAGAAGGAAAAGACAAGTTTGCCCTTTCCCAAACAGCTCTATTTTAAGTTTAAATCTATCAATTTGCAGGAATAAAAATATCTTTATTCCAATTTTGGATTTAGTTAAAACCCAACCCAAACACTCATCTTCTTCAATCCCTCTTCCAAACCAAACCCTAACCCTAATTTTCACACACCTATACACACACACGCGCACATTCACACACACACACACACATATACACACATGCAGCCATGGATGCCCCTTTCTCTCTCTATATATATATACACACACACGCGCACACATATACATATACATATATATATATATACACATGAAATTGGAATTGGGTATGTGGGTAATCTAATAGATCGGATGAAATTGCAATTGGGTATGTAGGTAAAACTCCTTATCTGTCAAATTTTGAGTTGATTAAATTTTCCTTGAAGCTTGCATTACGTGAAGATGCGGATTGAATTTTTCCGACTTCAATTTTCAGTATGGAAAATTTTATTTCGCAACTTTTTCCCTGTACTTTTTGTTGAAATTTGTTCCAGTTGTGTTCAGTTTTTGAGCTTGGAATATTCTTCAACTCAGGTCAAGTACATGAGGGAAGAGTGGAAGTGATGGCATTGTAGAGGAAAATTGAGATTGAAGTGGGGGGCATTATAGTTATATTTTCATTTTATTCAACGGCTAAAATATATTAATTGAATTGATAATTTGTATGAAAAATATATTAATTGAATTGAATAATATATTAAAAAATATAAATTTATTATTAATTTTATATGAATAAAGTATTTTTATATTTTATTTTCATATTAAAATAGAAATTTGTATGTTTGAATATTACAATGGACAAATTAAATATTTCATTTACATAAATAGTAAAATTAAATTTATTTTGGACCAAAAATTGCTATTTATGTGTATAATTTTATATTTTTTTGAAAAATGCAAATATTTTATATTTTTATTTCAATTTAAAATATAATATATATATAGGAGGTAGTGGTGGTGGTGGTGGAGAGAGAAAATTTGATTAATTGAATTGAATAATGTATTAAAAAATATAAATTTATTATTAATTATATATGAATAAAGTGTTTTTATATTTTATTTCCTTATTAAAATAGAAATTTGTATGTTTGAATATTACATTGGACAAATTAAATATTTTCATTTACATAAATAGTAAAATCAAATTTATTTTTGGACAAAAAACTCATTCTCTTATTTGGTACACAAAATTGAAATAGGAATGATCATTTAAGTCACATTCCCTTGGAATGTTCATTCAATCAAAAACCATTCTTGGATATTCCACGCTCCACCCTATGGAATGCCCATTCCATTCCCACTTAAAACTACTTTTTTTTTTACTTTCCCAATAAAACCCCAAAATAACATTTGCAAAAAAAGCTATACATACATAGAACTGATACATATATATATCAGTACAACTGATATGTACAACTAATATACAACCCAAAATATATATACAATGCTATCTCCCCGATACATCTCTCCGAAATTGGTATATTTTTTTGTGATTTCCATAGCACTTGACAAATCTCTTTATCTATATCTTTTCTTTTTCTATCTATTCTATTTCCATATATATCTTAAGTATATTCTATATCTGTGCAAAAATATATTTTATTATTATATTAATCTATGAACAAATCATTTATGATGCTATTTGCATTAACACAAATACATCTTTTGCTTATCTTTACTTTTACCTATCTTATTACAATATTTATACGTATACTTGTTGATAAATTAAGTAAATAAAATTTTATTATAAGAACTCTTTGCTATCTAAGACTCCTTAGATATTGCATAATAATAAAAAGATAGAAACCATACCAACGCACAAATGTTACAATGGTATAACTTCACTCCTCAATTGAGGAGGTGAGAGGTCCGAGCCTTCTATGAGGTATTGTGAGTGTGGTGTGTGAGTTTCTTACCATTCAAAATAAAAATCACTACAAAAAAATTAAGAATATATCACAATATTAAGTGGTATTTTGGACAAAGAACATTTCATTCCAAGTTAAATGATGATCAAACCAAACAGGGGAATGACGCAGCATTATAGTTGATTAGATGACGCTTTTCATTGGTTTGATAGCTAGATAGATATTTAGTTTAAAAATTTATAGTTGATTTGTTTATCAATCAAATACCACTGAAATAATTTTATTAAGTCATTCGTACCTGTTCAGATATTTTCATGAATGGCTTTAGCGTTTTATGAAGAAATTTTAGTGTTTTTAATTTATGAATATATATTTTAAATTCAAATCCAACTGTACTTACAGTTTTGAAAATTCTTAATTCAAACACAATTGTACTTAGAACTCTTTGAGATTGAGAGTCTATTTGATAAGGATTTATTTTTATTTTTATTTTGTTTAAATTATATTTTATATTCAAACTCTATTGTTTCGAAACTCTATCTTTTTAATCCAACTATAATTTAATTTAATTTCTTATTTTACATATACTTGAACTCTTTGAGATTGAGATTTATTTTATATATTTCTATTTCTATTTCTATTTTATTTTTCAAAATTATATATGATCTAAAATTCAATCATACTTAAAGTTTTCAGTCCCTATTTTAAATTACATTTTATTTTAATTATAATTGATAATTTCAAATTATATCAATTACAAATCTATTTTGTTTACAACTCTTTTTATTGTAAAGTTTGCATCTAAATTACAATTCTATTTTTTTTAAAACACTTTTCATCATTTTGTGTTTATGTATGAAATTGTGAACCCCACCTACTTTTGAATATAGTTTACGTAGACACCATTGCATTTTGATAGACTTTTACGATTTTTTTTTTAACCGGCAAGCAAGCTTCAATTACTCAGAATCAATAAGTACATTCTGAGTTTACAATCTCCTTCCATCTAGCAACATATCTATCCTCATTAGTACAATTAACCACACCAGACTTTTGATGAAGAAGAGCAAATTTTCCCAACTCATGAGCCGCTCTATTAGCAATTCTTGGGGAGAAAGATTTCCGAAAACCTTCATGAGTAGATAACAATTTTTTCATGTCTTCCACAATAACAAAATCAAGAGGATGGGCACAAAGATTGTCATTTACTATGTGAACAATCGTTTGAGCATCAGTCTCGAAAACCACATTTTGGAAATGTTTAGCCGCAACAAGTTTCATTGCTTCAAACAAGACCATTGACTCTACCACCATAGCATTACGATCATGAGGTCAGAAATAGGTTGAAGCTAGTATATCATGTCCGTCAGGTCCATGTTCTAAAATTCCACCACCACATGATGAAGAATGATGAGAAAATGCTACATTAGTATTAATCTTCAGCCAACCTGGATCCGAGGGCACCCAATGTGAAGACGGAGAAATTGGGTTACGTCCTGAATGCAAGATTTGAGTTAGTTCTTGGGCATTAGAGAATTCTAAATAAGCTAACCAACCTTTGTCTGTAATGCACTTTGCTGAGCGGGAGACACCATTAAAAATGAACTCATTTCTAGCTGTCCAGATTTGCCAATGAAAAAAGGTTACAACAGCCTTGGACTCCTCTGCTTCCCCAACCCTTTCCCAAGTTTCGCAAAGCTCTTTCCACCAACTTAACCAATTATTTGATATCTCCGGACAAAAATCCAACCCAAAATGAGAGATTTTCCAAACTTGTTGCACAATAGAACAACGCAATAAAATATGTTCTATGGTTTCTTCTTCGGCGAGGCATATTGGGCAGTAAGGATTGATTAGTATGCCTTTTGCTGCTAGTTGAGACCGAACTGGCAATTGGTTACGGGCACACTTCCACAACAAGTGCTTCATTTTTTATGGATTTCCAAAAGCTTGGTGATGACGATGATAAATCATTCGAGTGTCGCATGTCATAGGCTAGATGGTAAGCCGACTTAACTGAAAATTTTCCATCTTTGGAAAACCCCCAAAATATTTTATCTTCTAAAGGAAATTGGGGCAGTGGAATTTTAATTATGCGATGATAATATGGAGGATCAGTAGTAGACCGAAGGAGGTCCTCTTTCCATTGCCTGGAGTTTGGATCAATAAAGTCTACAACTTTTGTCATTTAAGAGCGGATTGGAGCTGTTATATGGACAGTGAAATCGCCTTTTTCCGGAATCCAATTATCACCCCAAAATTGTATCCGATTGCCGTTCCCAACCCACCAACAATAGCCTTTCATAACTAATTCTTTAACACTTAGAAGGCTCTTCCATGCCCAAGAAGAATAGTTATTTGGCTGGGCATGCAAGAATGAGCAATTGGGAAAATATTTTCCTTTAAGTACCCGAACCATAAGGCTGTTTTCTTCGGTTAAAAGACGCCATGCTTGTTTCGCCAACATTGCCTCATTAAAAATCTCTATATCTCGAAATCCAAGACCCCCAACAGCTTTTGAAGCACATAAGTCAATCCATTCAATTCATGGGATTTTATTTGCATCAATATCACCTGCCCACTAAAATTTGCGAAAGAGGGTGTTCAACTTTGAACAAACAGTAGATGGAATCTTGAAACATGACATTGTATAGGTTGGGATGGCCGAAAGAATTGATTTTAAAAGCACTTCTCAGCCTGCCGGTGAAAGAAAAATGTTTTTCCAATTTCGAATTTTGCTTTCAACCTTGTCTTCTAGATACTGAAAATTTTGTTTTTTTGATCTTCTTATCTCAAGTGGAAGCCCCAAATATTTTTGCTACAGACCTATTGTAGATAAACCCAGTAGTGATGTTAATCTGGTCCGTTCTTCCGAAGGTGTGTTTCGACTGGAAAAAATTGACAACTTCTCAAAATTTATGGTCTAACCTGAGCACTTTTCATAGTTGCACAAAATTTGATGAAGCTGATACAATTCAGAGTCAGTTGCCTTGCAAAATAAAAGGCAATCGTCGGCAAACATCAAATGTGAAAGTGGTGGAGCTTGGACACCAATTTTTACCCCTGTTAGGTGTTTATTTGAAGAAGCATTGTGGAGCTTTCTGCAAAGTCCTTATGTACAAAAAATAAAAAAGTATGGTGACAGAGGACATCCTTGGCGGAGTCCTCTTGAGGGGAAAAAATAGAAGAAGGATCACCATTAATCACAACTGAAAAACTCACTGTTGATAAACATTCATACATGAGAGAAGTCCATTGTTGTGAGAAGCCCAACTTTAACATGACAGAAATGATGAAGTCCCATTCCACGCAATCATATGCTTTGCTCATATCTAATTTCAATGCTAGGAATTTTTTTCCCCACGCTTGCATTTGAGATGATAGATGACCTCATGTGCTATGAGAATATTATCAGAGATTAGATGATTTAGAACAAAAGCACTTTGTGGTTCAGAGATTAGGAGGTTTAAAATCGGCTTCAGTCGATTTGCCAGTGTTTTGCCAAATATTTTGTTGATAACGTTGCACAGCGAGATGGGTCAAAACTGGGACACGTTAATAAGATGTTTCACCTTTGGAATTAAAACAAGGTTTGTATGGTTTAAGCTATGAAGAAGCTTACCAGATGAGAGGAAACCGTTAAAAGCATTTGTAATATCCTTCTTCACTACATCCCAGTAGTTATGGAAAAACAATGGTGTAATATATTATCTGCTTTGAAGGGCTAAACTTTTTATAGCGGGAAACTTCTACATTATCCATTACTGATAGAATTCGATCATAATTATATTCATTCTTTAGCTCTTATATTTTTTTATATATTCTAAATTTCTGAATTATTAATTCATCCGAAACATAACTAATATTTGTTTAGAGATATAGGTAACGTATATCTATATATATACTATATATTATTAAAAGTGTGATGAAATTTTGATGTTTCAGTATTTATAGTCAAATTTTCATATGCGATTTTTCAATTCAATTTTTACTTAAATTATAATTACAAAATTTAATTAAATTCGGTAACTCCAATCCAATTTGTATTTAAATTATAAATATAATATTTAATTGAATTCTATAAATCCAAATCAAGTATAATCCTATTTGGAAGCACCAATACTTATATATATTTAAATTTCATCACTAAGATTTAATTGAATTTTAATTACATTATATTATATATATATATATATATATATATATTACAAATCTGATTGGAATAACATACTAAAATTTTAAATTATTTTACAATTGAACTAATTTTTTTTAATAATATATATATTTATATTATGTAGACTTTAATTACGT
This sequence comes from Cornus suecica, assembly GCA_963922005.1. Taxonomy (NCBI): domain Eukaryota; kingdom Viridiplantae; phylum Streptophyta; class Magnoliopsida; order Cornales; family Cornaceae; genus Cornus; species Cornus suecica. The sequence goes on along the minus strand of OY998239.1, from coordinate 22,321,638 downwards.
GCTTTACACGTGCTTTTTCACTAGTATATATATATACAAACATATTTTTCAAATATAGATATACACACAGTGCCCAGGGGCGGAGCCAGAATTCCAACACAGGGGGGCCAAAATCTCCTACAAAAGTTGGGGGTCCAAAATCTCCTATAAAATTTGAGCTCGCCCATTTTTCAAAGAATAAAAATCATCCATAATAGAATCTATAGTTTTTTATGACTTCACTATTGTATCAAATGGATTTTAGGACTAACTAAGCCCGCTTACCCTAAAATTTAGTTTATCTATTAGTCACTTTAATATATTTTTAACTAATTATTCTAACAAATGTTGTCACCATAAAAATATATATGGGTAATTTGTATATGATGTATATGGGTATATTTATTTAATAATATTGTGTGTCTGTTAAAAAAATTTCTAACACGAGAAATCGAAGTATATATATACTTTATTCGATATTTAATATTGAATATTAAGAGAGAATTAGTTAAATATAAGTCTACTCCCAATTTTCACGAAACATATAATATGAGAAAATAAATTATTAACTAATTGACCTATCCTATAACAATTAAATAAAAAAAAAACAAAAAAATAATAATAACACTCAACACCCAAAACTTTAAAAAAAATAGGCAAGAGATGAGTCAATAGATGAGAATCGGCAAGAAATAGGCAAGAGAATCAAATATCTACAATAAAATAAACATGTTAACCAACGCGTGTGTTAATTTGGGCCATTTATAAACTGATTAGTGCTCGTGTCGAGCTCAATGTCTGGGCTTTTAGACAACCATTCCAAACTAACACTCTATATATCACATTGTTAAGATTCATATATATATACAAATATGAATACACATGCATACACACAAACTCACACATATTTACATACATACATACATACATGTATATCACATGCACATACATCTACATACACACATATATTCACATCATATATATATTCAGAATTTCATACCTATATTTACATATTTAATCTATCTATATTGTCTAATTTAATTCAAGTTTTATGGTATTTTACTTTCAAATTGAGTTTAGGATTGAAATTCACATTCAAATTGAGTTTAAGATTGAAATTCAACTACACTTGAATTCCAAGATTTATCGAACAATGTATTTGGAATTGCATTGGTGGAATTGCAATTGCAACTCCAATACAATTCCAAAACAGCACAACGAAATGGACCCTAGTAGTTAATTTTATTTGGAATTGCATTGGTAAATATGCTTTGTATATGTTTTGAAAGTGAGAAGATTTAGTAGTTAATTTTATTATTATTTGAAAAGAAATAAAAAAGTTATTAATTAATAAAATTAAACATAATAAACAAGTATAAATTTGGATATAAAATATGTGTAATATAGCCACTAATCAAATAACACCAATTGTTACTAATTGACGTGATATATAATATATTTCTTTTTGCTTAATTTTACAGAGTAAAAATTATGTGATTGAAGGGTAAATATCAGAGAGAATACATAGAGTGAGAAATAAATAAGGTGATTAAGAGTTTCTGTAAAATTTAATTATTCTAGAGTAATAGATGTTGATGTACGTAAATTATACAAGGCCTATATATTAGCATCAAACCTTCGCTGGTTTCAATTTTGATCAAATATTGTCCACTCCACTATAAAGATTTTTCACATACTCTATTTTCGACTCCAAACAATAGCGTTTTAGTATTTTATTATTATAATTTTAGCTTAATATCTCCAATCAACCAACCTCCTCGTTCAACTAGATTAATTCGAATGTTTTGAGCTCTTGTCTAAGGCATTCCCTTGGGTTGAAAATCGTCTCACCTAAAATGTATATTTTTCTAGTTACGGAATAGAACACGTCAATAATATGATATTATAATTAATTTTTGCATAAATATATCATTATATAATTTTACTTTTTTGTAGCAACGGGTTAATGGAATATGTAGTGATTTAGTATTCGAATGAAAGAAATCTTAAAGTTGGAATTTTTTTATAAGAAATTTTCTCTCTTTTGGTGCAAAAAGTATAACCTAGGACTAATTTTCCCTATAATAATAACCCATTCTTTCTAACCTTTTCTCAAGGGTTAAAGGATAATTGAGCGTCATTTATTTTCTTTATCAAAGATAATAAATAAAATGGCAATGCTTGCCTATATTTTACGGTAATCAAATGATAAGTCTAAACTTTATCCAAGATAAGTGTCAATATTTTTATCTCATGGCATTTACAATTACAATGGTTGTGATAGATAGATATAAAATTGTAAATAGAGATCGATCTTCATATTTATTTTTCACTTGCTGCGTATTTGAGAAGCTAAACAAATTCTGATTTCGCATTAATTCATCATGTTTTGTGGGCTGTTCAGAGGAAAGAATCAAAGGAAAGCTAATAAATGGTAAGTGTTTATGGTGTGAATATACATACATATTATTCATGTATTTTGTGTTGGTTGTGTGTATATATATCAATATACCATCCCTCCATTTTATTTTATTTTAATATATATATATATATATATATATATATATATATTTTGTATACTCGATGTTGTTATAGCTAAATAAGAATAATACTTCTGTCCTCCGGAGAGGATGAAAAAAGTGTTCACAATTAAACAAGTAGCTAAAATTTATTAAAAATTAAATTAATGTCAATTTCTCTTTTTATGAATTTTATACAGTTAAAAAAATATATAGTCTTTTGTTCACAATATATTGGACCATATTAATAGAAAAGACAAACTTCCTCCTCCAGAGAGAATCCAAGTATTATCCCTAAAATAAAAACCATTTCTATATATAGAGGAAATAAGCTATATATATGTAAGAATTAGAAAATTAACATGCATGATCACTCAATCTTATGCAAACCTAATACATGCTAAGGAAGAATACTTTAAGAATATAAATGATAATAAGGAATCCTGGTTGATTATTGTTTTCTATTTATCGTGTTTGATATATAATGATGTTTTATCTCAAACGCTGCTTTTTTTTTGGGTAGACGACATTATATCGAAGGTAAATACTAAATATGTATTCTAAAACTAGTTAATTAAAAGTTAATTAAATTTCAATAAGGTTAATGTAGAAATTCTATGCATGAGTTAGCTGAAACGTGCATGCGGATAGTTAGTTGGTCACCAATCTTTACTTACCCACAAAACGTGCTAAGCGTGCTAAGGGTCTGTTTGGATAGGTGGTTTTGGGCCTGATTTTGATTTTGGTTTTTGATTTCAAGACCAAACCATGCTTGGTTGGTGGGTTTTGGACTTTTTAAAACCAACCACTAAAACTATGGTTTTAGCCTACCAATTTTGACTTTTCTCTCTCTCTCTCTTTCTCTCTCTCTATATATATATATGGCCGAAAATATGAATTATTTTGAAAAAAATAATATATAATATTTGGAAAAAAATAATTTTATTCCCAAAAAAAATTAATTTTCGGAAAAAAATTATTTTTCCCCATTTTATATCCTTTTTTTTCTAAATTTTTAAATTTTTTCAGTATATAATAAAATTATTCAGAATTTTATATATTTTTTGGAATTTAAGATATATTATTTGAATTTTATATATAATTTTCACATTTTAAAATATTTTTTTCTATTATATATATATTTTTTGGAATAAATAAAAAATGTCAAATGTTTTCGGCAATTTTAAATATTTTTTAATTATATATATATTCATTTTAATATTTTTTTCCAATTTTATATATATATTTTTCATATTTATATATTTTTAATACATATTAGTATATATATATAATTATACCAAGATCAAGACCAACTCCTTACCAAACATTATATATAGGTTTTAGATTTACCTAAAACCACCCAAGACCACCAAAACCAAAATCACAAGACCAAGACCAAAACCAAGTTCCCAAACGGGCCTAAGGAAAAGTTAATTAAATTTCAATAAGGTTATTTATTATTTTTTAAAATTTTAAAAAACCTATTGTAAAGTGTTTTTTTTTTTTTTGAAAGGAACCTAATGTAAAGTTGGTTCTCTTTAAGAAGTAATATTTGGAATATTTCCTTCATTTATCATGTTTGACTACTGATTATATATATTATGGTTAATCTTAAATGTTTTTTTTTTTGGTTTTGTTTTTAGCATTAATTATTTTCTTACTCAAGTTTATTACCCTAATACGTACTAAGAGATCGAGAGCAAAAACTTATGTAAAGTTGACAGTTCACACTAAGAATAACATTAGAATGTTTTCTTCATTTCTCGTGTTTGATTAGTGATCATATTATGGTTAATCTTAAATGTTTATTTATTTGTTATTATTATTTTTTAACTTCCTTTGTTAGTTTAGTTAAATCTGCTAAGGTGATCATCTAGCATACATTATTATTCTCCTTAACTGGGGTTAAAATTTAATCTAGTTAGGTGATCATCTAGTATACGTGTTATAATTTTGTATGCATTTTAACATTGGTCCTTTTTGAAAACTTATTAGAGATTAGTCTTATTAGTCTTATTTTATGTTGGATAAATTATACTTTCATTCCCTCTTGTTAATATAAATTACACTTTCACTCTCTTATTTCGTTAATTACACTTTCACGCCCTCAAGTATGTGAAAAGACCAACATACCTTCCTTTTATATGTGTATATATATTTCAAAAAATATATAATTTTTTTGAAATATGTATATATTTCGGGAAATATGTATATTTTGAAAATATATATATATTTTCCCGAAATATATATTTTTTCCCGAAAAAAAGAATTTGAAAAAAATATTTCGGATTTTTTTTTATATATTTCCAGAAAAACATACATTTCGGGAAAAAAATATTTATTTTCTTTCTTTTGGGAAAAAATATATATTTCGAAATATATATATATTCCCGATATATATATATATATATATAGTTTGAAATATATATACACATATAAAAGGAAGGTAGGTTGGTCTTTTTACATCTTTATGGATCGACAAATAGATCATCACACACATTTAAGGGTACTTTGGTCATTTCACATCTCAAAATTTGGTAGAGGGGTGAAAGTGTAATTTACATTAACAAGAGAGAATGAAAGTGTAATTTACCCAACATAAAATAAGACTAATATGACCAATCTTTAATAAATTTTAAAAAAAGGACCAATGTCAAAATACATATAAAATTATAGGACTTAACTAAAAAAAACCCTATTTTTAATAATCAGAGTGTTCGGGACTTTTGCCCTTATTAGAATTTGTGCAAAGCAACCCCTTCACACTGATAAAATAATTCGTGACCATGCTCCTAACAAATTATTTGCACCCGATAAAAATTAAACATGAGAGAGTCACTTTCAATTGGGTCAACTCGTTCGGATTGATTCCATCCTGCAGTTAGTTGACTATATGGTTAATAATGGACAATTTTGTTAAGTCCAATTTTTTAAAGTTATAAGTTAATTTGGTCAATTTCAAAATGTTCCTTGTAAAAAATTTATACACCATACTCTTTTTCTTTTATTTTATTTTAAATTTCTTTACTGGTTAAAAATTGTCAAATGGTTTAAAAAATTCTTTAATGGTGCAGCAAGAAGTTGATTGAGAAACTGTGGTGCGAACTAAAGATTGAAAAGGGTAAGAGGAATTTCATCGTAAGGCAATCATTTGCTGATGTTGCTCAGCTACTCAAGGATGGCCAACATGATGAAGCCTCTAATAGGGTAACTAATTAATTACTCTCACATAGTTGTTTTCGTCTTGCCATTTTATTGTATAACATGATTTTCATACAAATGAAATATTACGGGCTGTTTGGTTTATATATCTGAAAACTGTTCTTGAGATCTCTGAGAACAAAAATCAATTTTATGAGAATAATAAAAATGACTTCTCTGAAAACTGCCGATTTTTGTTTTCATGAAACAAAAAACTGTTTTTTAAAAATGCAAACCAAGCATGTATTTTGTTCTCTTGTTTCACAAAATTTAACAAATAAATTAAATTACTCTATTTTGTAGGTTGAGCATCTCTACAAGGACATGTGCATAGAATGTGCCTATCACCAAGTGGACCAGTTCAGTGTACAAGTCTACAGAAATCTCCATTGTATAAGCAAAAACAGGTGTATAATCCTCCATAAAATCTGTTGTGTATTTCATCTTTCAATTTATGAATTTGTTCGTGATAAATATCTTCATAATTTAATTTTAATCCAACATTTCGTTATCGTTTAAAAAAATGATGGTTTTTCTAGTCCATTCTGTGTCTGATATATAATGTTGGTGACATTAATGCTGCAGTGAGTTGCCAACTGAAGTGAGCAAGGCTATATCAAGCCTGCTATTTTCTAGCTCAATGTGTGAGGAACTTGGTGCCCTGCGTTCGATACAAAAGCTATTTAGCAACCGCTATGGCGATGAATTTGTGAAGACGAATGTTGGACTATTGCCTGGAAATCTGGTGGACGAGGAGGTAACTTATCAGTCTTATTACTACAAGTCTAGTTATAAATCTCATGCACATTATATATATATATAATGCAGATGAAAGAGAATTTTCGTATGGATTCAGTACCAGATGATTTGAAGTTGCGGTTGATGAGTGCGCTAGCTGATAAGCATATGATAGAGCAAAGGCCTTGGGAAACCAGGCAAACGAGGAAGAGCTCAGATTGTGAAGCTTCGATGAGCTTTTCGTATGATTCTCAGAACAATTCAGATAGTACAAGTGCAGAAGAGGAATGTGTCAGAAACAGCTCTAACCATAAAGATCAATACATTGCAGTTCAATTGGAAAATCAGGAAGATATATCGGACTGGAATGGTTCACCTCTATTTCAAGAGACCTCAAATGTCTGTGTAGATGGCACGAAAGAGCTCAGTACCCACAAGCACGAGCTTTATAATTTGAACTCGTTGGAAGGAAATGTTAGCTTCAAGAGTTGTGTCACGAGGACGAGTTTAAGCAAGAGACTTGATGCAGAGAATACAGCGTATGACGAATCAGAAGATGAAATCGAACGAGTAGAAGAAAAGGCGGAATTTAGACCTCGTTCAAGGCATGTCCACCCAAAGCTTCCAGACAATGAGAAATCAGTAATCGAATCTGCAGAACTGAAGAAAGAGTCTCTAAAGAGGAACAATTCGAATGGCAAACACTTTGAGATGATGAGGAATAGCGAATCAAGTGATTCTCAATCAGATTGTGACAGATCGGTGAGCTTTCCATGTGACTCTGAGGGCGGTTCTGATTGCGAAAGTGGCTCTACTAGCTCTTATGGACTGGATTTTGAAGACAGTTCAGATAGTGCAAGTGGTCACAGCAGCGCATCGGAGGTGGATTCTGAGGATGAGGAGAGAACATCTGTGGAGACGACATATATGGCAGATAGAAATTTCTGAGATAGAAGCATGAATAATAAACTAAGAAAAGAGAGAATTTTTTATATAGTCGAAGGATTGCATTATACACACAAAAATAATAATGAATAAAGAATACAAATGACACAAACAAGACTCGCAAACTTATTAATCCAGAATAGAATACCAAGCAAACGATTACCTGTTTACACCCTGGTGTACTGTAATCAGATAAATTACAAAGTGACTCCATTATATGGCAGCAAAACCCATGGCCTTATTACGCGCTATCCAACTTCTTCCATCCGGGGAGCTTGGAGCACATTGGCTGGTCAATCAAACAATTCAATAGGTGAATCAACACCCTGCTACACTATTCGAAGAGAAGAACTATCCGATGTTGTTGTAACACAATCGTCTCGCATAGAATCAACACAGCTTGATAGGATCAATTCACAATATGTTTCAGCTTTTCCGACCAAACATTAGAAGCTTTCTGAACCCTTTGGCAGCTTTAGGAGAGTGTTCACCATTGCTCCATTTCTTCCTGGAATACATTGGTTCGGGGCTCATTTCAATATTTGGTGGAGGAGTTGACACTTCTATCTCAGAAATTTCAGGAGTGACAGGAACTTGTTCAGTTGCAGCACCATTCTCAAACACAGTAGAGTTTAAAGAATTGTTTGGAGATGTGGGCAGAGCACGTGCAGTCATATTAGTGATACATTCACCACCATTTTCTGGAACTGTTATGTCTTCATGAAGAACCATCGGACCTTTCGATATCACCTCATTGTCAATCCTACCGCAGCACTTCTCATCCAGATTCTCTCTTTCAGAACTCATATCTCCCCCGTTCTTCTCTATTGAAGACATGCTATGTAACTCCTTAATTTTTTCAGAATCTTGAGTTGCTTGGGCAGTGCTAACCTTTACTGATTTTGGAGTTATGGCATCTACATGATCCTTCTTCTCCTTGGCATCCGAGACAGAAGAACGCAATTTCTTTGGAATATCTTTTTTATCTGAAGGGCCAACGTTGTTAGCACTTTGTTTCTTGTTCACAGCCCCAGCAACCCTCTGTGACAATGTAGTACCCATCACACCATTTTCCTTCAAGGCTGCTTTTTTAGGTTGATTGGATTTAGATTCAGCTGATGACAATTCATGACTTATCCGTGCAGCTGCAAGACGATCAATGGTGGAACTGCGAAGGACAGGTTTATGTAATTTCTTTGCCTCTTCAACTGAAGGTTGCCTCCGTGGCTTCTCATTTTTGACGGAAGCTGTAGCTGTCTTCGTCTCTTTTGAGCTACTCTTAGATGTTGCTGGAGTAGAACCACCAGCAGTACTTCTTTCAGCAATTCTCTTCTGACGTTGAACAACTAATTCTTCCATTTTCTTTCTCTTTTCTTCTTCCTATGCATAAGAGTGGCAAAAATATTTTAGGCATGATAACAAAGAAAATTAACCAAAGCAGTCCCAGACTGGCAGAGTGCATGAGTTGGAACGATTTCAAATTGTTTCAACACCATTTCAAGCATAAAACCAATACGACGTGTTGCCTAGAATGAATCCATCACCACTAATGACAGTAGGAATATGTAATTCCATTTCACAGAAAATAAATAATCAAATAATTCTACTTCAAATGAGAAAGATAAAATCATTAAAATCTCAAAAAGTATTTTTATGTTTTTTTTAAAAATATATATATAAAAAAAGTTCATTTCAAGTGAAATGGAAATAGAAAGAACCTTTTGTAAATTAAGTTAAAACACAATGAAAACATTCTCAATTTCATGGAACGTTGAAGCATTCACTGAATGCATGTTCAATACCTTCTCGGATTTGCTCTTTTGAACTGTGGTTCTGCTTACAGGAGATGGTTTCTTGCCCCTTGAAGTTATCTCAGATTTGCTCTTTCCAAGAGATCCAGTTAACGCTTTAGACCTTGTTTCTTTATTTGAAACTTTTGCTTCAGGAGCTTCTCTAGTTTTACTGTTTGTTGCCTTTCCATTAGAGGGAAGCTTAGCCTCAACAACTTCAGTTAATTCACCGTCAGAGGGCCTTTTAACAGCTTCAGTCAATGAACTGTTATTTGCGTAATCCATTTCAGGATTCCAAGATGTCACCATTTGCTCAGCAGTAGAATTATTTCTTCCGAGCACCATGTAAAGGTCATCCGGCTCATAATCACGTGTGGCCTCAACCTTCTGCTGTAAATTATCCGGTTTGCTGTTTTCTTGTTGGGTAGCTCCAATAATGTCTGAGACCATGCACATGTCTGTAGTTGTTTGAGAATCATATTGGTAACTGCTGGATTGGCGAGCTTGAACCATGAAAGAGTCGTCAACGAAAACATCCTTCTTAATTGTCTGACTCTGGTTGCAATCACCCCCGTATGATGAAGTGTGATCTCCATCGAATATATTGCAGTCTATACTTCTATCCTGAGCTGCTGACATATTGGGTTGGTCACTGAGGAACCAGTCCCCTCCTTTTTGGATCTTAGCACTGGAGGATTCAGTGGCGCAATCAGAGAGAGTGGCCCTTGAATATTTTTCTGATTCTTCAGTTCTCTGAGAAAATAGCAACTCCTCATAGGAGCTGTCTCTGTTCTTAATAACTGGTCGGATATTCTCTCCTGCTTCAAAATTTTTTATGAGGGTAGTAACTTCATAACCTGTATCCCTGTCGGTCACAACAAAGGAATCACTTGGATTGGCATGATGTTTTTTCACTTCATCCATATCCATGTTAAATGCAATTGGAATTCCTTCCCCACAGTTCTTATTTCCAAAATACTCTTCCTGGACCTCAACAGGGTGCAACTCTATACCATTAGATCCTGAATCTGCATCCTTCATAAGAATGTTCTGGAAAATGTCCCAGTTCTCATTTTCTTTTTTTTGTACAGAATTATTTTCATCTACAATGTTTTTTTGGACAGCACCATTTGATCCATTAACAATGCTATGTTGCTGGTTCCCTTCTCGTTTCCTATTCACATGGGACTTTGATTTACGGTGTCTCTCCAATGACCCAACAGCTTCCTCCACCTGCTGTTTAAGAGATTCACCATCGAGGAATTCATCCTCAGATGAATCTTCTTCAGAGATACTACCATTTCCCCCATCTCTCTTTGATGTGATGTAATTAATATTACGAATAACGACCTTCCCCGAGGACTTTTTCCCTTTCTTTGTTTTCCAGTGCTGCTCAGTTGAAGAATGTTTTTTCCCATGCTGCATATATTCATCTGAATCACTCTCAGTACCGGAGTCACTGGGTTCAGTGTTGTCACCCTGTTCTGACATTTTCGGCCCTTTCCCATGTGAAAATCTCTCTCTATTTCTGGAAGATGATCTACGATTCCGATGGTCATCTGGTTCCCCCTCTACATTTGAAGGCCAGGGCGTATTCCCTGGATAGTATGGAGGGGCCACCTGCATACCCTGAAAAGGATACCCTTGATATGGGGGCATTTGTTGAAAAAAGGGACCTTGGAAATTGTGCATGTACTGAGGAAGCTGGTTTGGCCATGACATTGGTATTTGAGCTTTTGCATCTGTCGTATGCATCTGAGAAGATGTTGGCAAGCTATTATCTGCAATCATTGTTTTAAAAATGAAGGATGAACCATTACTATACTGGAAAGAAGAGTTTTACTAACTTTTATCATTTCTCACATTCATAGACTTGCATAAAAAAGATGGTAAATCCAGATATATCACAAGCTAATGTGAAAATAATTAGAGACCAAGCTCCATTCAACAGATCGATAACATACTGCAGTATAATGCTTTTGTGGCATGATGGAATGAAAACTTTTCCAGGACTTCATGAACTTTGGCCAGCGACAAACTCCTCTGAAACCTTATACAATGAATCTGAATTCTGTTTCTCCTCCACTGATGCAACTCAACCACTTACGAAACCCGAAAAGATACCCCAATAAATAGCATCTAACCGAGGGTATAATCATGGTCCTTCATCTGGTCCAAGCCTAAGTTCTATTTTCTCCAAACTTGATTTCAAATAGGCGGGCCATTTAGAGATCAGTAGGATTAAGGGTTAGGGCTGCCTTCAAATTTATCGAAGGTGATGAGACATTCATCTGGCAACCCAAAATATCATAGGTATTCTGGTGGAAAGGAAAACAATTCCACAAGAAATGGCTCTGAACCAACTCATGAGTGATAGTTCAGCCAGGCCCATATAGGCAGGCAATGGGATTAAAGCGAGTGAAGGCCTGAGCTAGAGTAAGAAAGGAAAAATTTTAAGGCTACAAAGTTACTTAGCCATCTCTATAAAGGAAATGGCTTCAATAAATCAAAATGTCTCACTTATGTGCAGGCTCTAGATTATTCACCATCCAGGGTCTTAAAGAGTGAATTTAGTCCTCTCTCCTTTACATAATAATAAGGTATGCTTCATAAATCCAACTAAACAACTGGAGCACTGTCGGCCCTTACTAAGCATTGTTGCCAACCTGACCAAGAAACCAAATGTCAGGGACCTAGGTGCGGTTAAGTTCGGGTTGCTCGGCTAAAAGTGCACTTGGTTCTAGTAGAAAGACATTTTCTCTGGAAATACGCATAAGAGTTGTTTGTTAGAGCTCATCACGAGGTGCTAGCACTGATTTCTGATTCCTCCTGGCTCTCTGATGGTCCACTAAGAGAAAGTGTCTCCATCTAATAATCCAGGCCAGCTACTTTCCTTGTTATTTGTCAGACTCGACTATGGATATTTTCTATTTTTTGTTCATCACCAACTATGTCACATATTTAACAAGATATACAATAAACCAAGAAAATTACCTTTTCATCCATATAGTGCTTATAAATTATTATTGCTTTATAAGTAATTCTGTCTTTTAACATCTTTTACACTACGAATATTCCTGGTAATTTATAAATGACCCTCCAGCCGCCCAGAGTGAGAATTTCTTGGTCCGCGCTCTGATGCAATGTGTTGTTCACTATATGTAATTGTGGGTGTAATTCATGCTCTATGGAATATCTCAAATGTACTTACTAGTGATGGAGCATGCTTCAGATGCATATTTAGTCGTGTTGTGTATATGGTAGTGTATAAGAGGAGACGGGAATGGGGTGGGTCACGAAATATATGGATAGTGTCTCTCAGTTGTGGAGAGAATTATATTGTATTAAATAATAAATACAGACCATAAAGATGGCAAGAGCCCCCTACCCCCCCCCGGGCCAAAGGAAAAAGAGGATATTCAACCATACCTTGGTTGATCTCTGAACTCCCGTGACTTATGGTTGAGTCAGATATTGACGTATCTATAGAGGCATTCTGCTTCCTGCTAGAAAGGCCGTCATCATGAATATGTATGAAATCTTGATTATGACCATTGTCTTCAGCAGCCAGAATGATTCCAGATGTCGCCATGTATGACAATTCCGCTTGAGAGCATGCCTGCATTGCTACTACTTCATCCATCCAGAGCCTATCGTCATTCTTTTTCTTGCACAATTCCATGAAATTTACGCATGCTTCCCTACACAAACTCAGTTGTTAAACCTTACACACAATACAAAAGGACTTCTTTCTTTTTCATAATTATGCAATAGAACGGTATTATGCATGTGCAACCAAAGAGGAAAAAGAGAACTTTCATTAAAGCGAAAAAGAATCCAGAACCTAGGATGTAGTGTACAAACTTCCTCTCCAAAGCTCTAGACATTATTCAAAATGTCAGGATGGAAATTTGAACTTCCTGCCTAAATCTCAAATTTAAGGATGAAAATATGAAACTGTACACCATATGAATCAATATATACATATATATACAGATATATTCAAACCATTTAATCAGTAACATGCTGCTTTCAATATACATGACAGCATCGCAGTAATTGAAATGATGATATATTGTACTTGACATCAATTTTATCAAAATCTTGATACTGATATGGACAAATTTTCTGGGCAAAGTGATTTTACATCAAAAAGAGTGAGATGGCATTCTTAGATGAAATAACTGTAAGAGAAAATTTCCAGGTTATAGTTACAATGTTTGAACTTCAAATCCAGAAGCAAAATGAGCTTTTGAATATATCATGATGTGCCTTTTCACTCGGTTATAATTCTGCCTGTCATGTTAAGTGTGTATCTTCTCATCGGGTCAGAAGCATGGAAAAAGAAGGGTCTGTTAGGTAGCTCAGGTATAACATGAATAGTTGAATAGTAAAGATAATGAGTAAATGCTAAGATATTCTCCTGAACAGCTACCGGGTGCTTCAGAGAATCGGCATGTGTCCCACAATTTACAAGTATGGATGCAATTTTAACTTTAAGAAATGGAAGAAACATGCTCAATCAGTGAATATTTGGATATTAGAGCAACAAATATGATCCAGTTATTCTGGAAACCTGATCTTGGTGCCAGTTAGGGCAGATATGCCTGATGATAGACATTTCAATGCGGAAACCATGTCAGTGAAATAAAAGGAAGAAAAACTTAAAGGATCAACTGAGCACCAAAAAGCTAATGCACCATCTGATAAATTTTCCATAGTAAATTCCACAAGTGGTTGATTGAGGTCATATTTATGATAATCATTCTTCTCATACCTTAAGCGCGAAGCTCCAAAAGCATCAGCAAAGGATATGAGATCATCTATATAGTCCAGCTCAAACCCTGCAACTAAAGCACGAGCATAGGCCATTGCCTGCTCTTTCCGGAGCACTGCCTTCCGAGTCTCCAGAACACGTTGAAGACGAACTCTGTTCATCATCAGCAGCAAAAAGTTACGGAAGAGAATATATAGCGCTGTAATTAGTATTTACAGTCATTATGTATGACCAAGTGAAAGAAGAGATGATTTTACTTTGAATTTTCTTCCTGTACAGCATCACTGGTTCCATTTGATTCACCTTTTGACTAAAGTTTAGGATTACAGAAAAGGGCAGAAGTTATCAAGTGAACTTCTTAGAAATATTAGAAGCTGACACAGTCCAGGGTATAAGAAATGACTATATACCTTATTGGAAGGGCTCAACTTCTTGGGATACTCATCAGAAGCTGACACATTCCCTGCATATTTCAAGCTAATGAAGATCAACATTGAAGGTGGTGACCAATCTACAATCTACAAGAATATAATTCTGTATTTTGACATCTATCACACAGTAAAAGGTCTCCCTTTATTGTACACAAACTACTAAAAAGTTGTGATTCGTCATCGTTGCCAGCACAAAGGACAATCAGTCGAGAATATAATAATGACCATTATGACAAGATTTTTCCCCCGAATTTTTTTCTACACACCGACCCCGAATAAATTTTTAAAAATTTTCAAAAGTATAGATTGAAAAAAAATATTTTTAAATGCGTTATGTTTACCCCTACTAATTACGGTTTTTGTTGTGTCTACTCGATAAGTTGTCTTTTTTTCTTTTTCTTGATAAGTAATTCTTCAATAAATTAGAACCCTGGTAACAAGGGAAAAGGAATACAAAACCCAGTCACAAAACAAGCTCATGGGTAAATAATAATTAACAAATGAGTAGAAATGATGAGCATATACATTAATCAGATGAACATAATCCACCAGCCAGTGAAGCCAGACACACACTTTAACAGAATCATTATAGAAAATTAACCTTCAATCATACCTTCTGTCTCAGCATTTAATTGAACACTCGACTGAACCGAATTCTCAATCTGCTCAATCTCTCGCTCTATTGTAACAAATCTCTCAAGAACTTCAGGAGTGCTAACAAATCTCACAAATCTAAATCCACAAACAAAAGAAAAAGAAATTGAATCACAAAACAAAACAAACAAACAAACACCGATCAACTTCATCAATCCATTACAATTAACAACAACTCAAGCAAATTGACACTGATATACAACAAAAACTTCGTTTTAAATATCAATCTAACATCAATAAATCCAACGAGAACAATATAAATGAAGCTCGATTTGCCAATCACTAGCACATTGTATCGCATAGATCTAAATTACTTATACATATATATATAGATTCATATATATATATATATATATACAATTGTGTTCAATTAATCACCTCTCTAAAGTGGCCTTGGTGAACCAAGAAGCATTGGAGATTGTGGAAGGCGGTCGCAGAGTAACCGAATAACCGCCTTTTTGAATCTGATCTTTCGCGGACTTGAGATGCGAAAGGAATGGTTCAAGCAATCCAGAAGCGAGCTTCTCGTTCGCGCCAGAAGCGAAGATCACCAGATCACATCTTCACACAACGGAAAAACACACACAATCAACACAATGAGAGAGCAAAACACCGTGAATTTCACAAACTGTGTGCGAAATTGAGCAATTGATTCACAGTACCTGGTTCTGGTGGGCGTGAGCTGAAACAGCACATAATCGAGACGAGTCCTGGAGTCCATCTAAGAATTACACACAGTCACACACACACACCTACACAGAGAGAGAGAGGGGGGGGATATGGTTTTATTCAAACGTGGGGCCAATAAATAAGTGCCGACACATCTCTGTGTGGAGATGATGAATGCAAAGTGTTTGATGCGGTGCTGGTGAAGTGAGTCGGTGAAAGTGAGAGTGTGTTTGTATGTATGTATGTATATGTATATGTATATGTGTGCGTGAATGTGCGTGTTTGTTCAATCTCAATCAATGGGTTAGTTGAGAGGTCGTTTCGTTTGTTTTGTAAGCTTGTACTTGAAGAGATGAGAAAGCGAACTCTTCTCTATCTATTAGTGCCTTTTTGCTTCGCTGTTTGGCACTGTGTAGAGTGAGAATGTGGGTAAAGAATAATCCAGTGCCTGACACTTCCCACCAAATGTAGCCAGAGCAATCCTCCAGTTTTTTAAGGGCGCGTTTGGAAACCTAGAAAATTATAACCACTTCACCTGAAATTTAGGAAAAAACTTCAAACTAATAACCTCTTTACCTAAGATTTAACTAAGATTTAGGAAAATTTTAAACAACGACGATTTTGGGAACTGGTATTACAAAAAATAAACTTTTAAAAGGTATTTTAACAAAAAAAATATACCACTAATGAAAAAACTTTTTAATGGACAACTTTGAAAAATAATTATGCATTTAATTAGTTAATATACATGAATGACTAAACCCAAACGGATTGATCTAGTTGGAAAATACTTGGGATTTGGTGCCTCAAGAAATATGAGGTTACATGTTCGAATCCTACTAAGTGCAAACAATTCGTTAAGACCACGACCGCGGACATAATCAGAGCCTTAACCAATCCGTGTGGGGAATTGTCTTGCACGAATCACGTGGATTAGTTGATGTTGCGCGTAAGCTAAGTTGGCTCGGACACCATTGTTATAAAAAAAAAGGATTAATTTCAATAAACCCCTAATCAACTAACCCCTCCTATATTCGAATTGCTCCATATACTTTTTAATTTCACCCCACCCTCAAAAAATATATATAAATCTCGAAAAATTTATATATAATTCAAAAAATATATAAAATTCGGAAAATATATATAATTCGAAAAATATATATATTTCAAAAAAAATATATGAATTTCAAAAAATATATATGTTTCGGAAAAAAAAATTGAAAAAATATATAAATTTAGAAATATATATATATATTGGTAAAATGTCATATATTTCTAATGAAGTGAATCAAACTACTTACCACCAACATCAATTAATGGTCTTCTTTTATATATATTTTTTCGAAATATATATATTTTTTTCAAAATTTATATGATATTTTCGAAATTTATAAAAAATAATTCAAAATTTATAAATTTGTTTCAAGTTTTATATATTTTTCGAATTTTATATATTTTTTCAAATTTTAATATATTGTTTTCAAATTTTATATGTTTGTTTTTGAATTTTATATATATATATTATTTGAGGGTGTGGGATAATGTGATTGAAATTAAAAAATATAGAAAGAGTTAGTTGATTAAATTTAATAATAAAAATTTATTGAAATTAACGATATATATATATATATATATATATATATATACATGAATGACTAAAATGTTTCAGACTTTTGATACCTAACTTGGTAGTAGGTCCAAATAGTGGCATTTATAAGATTGATTTTAGGTCCCAAATACATACATTTGGTGTAACTATATAACGATTGATTGGGGGAGTTTTACCATCAATTTTAAAAGGAAAACATTTCATGATTACCAAGCGAGTCAGCGACCCAAACTTTGCTACTAGATATTTTATTTGCTCCTTGTAAAACCAGAGAAAAAAACAAATAATTATTTATCTTTTCTTCGCGAAAAAATAGTAATGTTTGTGAATATTCTCAGCAGACCTTGTTCATGGGTGGATTATTTGTATTTCTTGACAATTGACTCAACTGTAAGTGCATGTTACATCTTATCGTTTGATAAGTTTCTTCCGGTTTAAAATATTTTTTGGAATGCGACAATAAAATTATATAGTATCGATATTTATTTATAAAATTGATATTATCCGAATCTGTTACGCCGTTATTGTGACTATAATCAAAATTGATACTGCGAAGGCGAATTATTATTATAAGTCTTTTTTCATGTCAATTTTTTTAAAAATATAATAACATTAAGAATTTGTCATTATAAAAATATAATAACATTTAAATATATATATATATATATTGCGTTTAAAAATAAAATGTTTGGCTCTAGCTAGATTAATTTTAAGTGGAAGCCATTTTTATGCAAGTTGTGATCTTATCTTATTAACCATGAAGCCATAAACAAGTAATAGATGGTCGGGTGGTACATAGTTTTCACATTTTGAAACCCTAACTTACTTCAGTGTAATGATTATTTTTGTTTTTGGAATCTTACTGTTAAAGAGGGGAAAGTGAATAGAATTTAAATGAGTGAATGTTAGCCTAACTCATTAATTTAAGTTTTTGAGTCGAACCGCGAAATATCTATATGTTATAGTTGGTATCTGAACAAAACTCAGTCTTTCATCCGGTGTCACGCCAAGCACCCGCTTGGAGTCTGCATCCCAGGCGGGAGTCCGGGTCCAACCTCGGGTCGATAGGGTGGTCCGACAATAACGAGGGCATTGCGCGGGTTCAGATGGGGGAGAATATTACAGATGTGCCCATTTATCCCACATCGAATGAAGAAGAAAAAATAAATGAAATTTAAATAGATGTATATTAGTATATCACATTAATTTAAATTTTTGGATCGAATCGCGAGTCATCACAAATTATAGCTATAGATGGACAATAATTTGATGCTAGATAAGGCAGTGATTAATGTTCAATTATAAGAACTCACTATCAAGAGCTGACTAAACATCTTTTGAAAGGATATCCAAATTTAATTATTAATTCAGCTGTCATCTGCTAGCCAACCACTTCATGCAAAATTATCTATATGTATAATATGCTACAATAGTACTTGATATCAAATGGATGATTTTTCTTGTATTTGTTGATTTATATATGTTGCTCTTGTATCAATCATTTTCATTTTTCTTTCTTTCTTTTTCAAAGCCCACTTGAAGAATCATTTTAGATAGGGTTAATAGCAAAAAAAACCCTCAATTATACCCTCTTTTTAACTAAACCTCCTAAATTAACTTTTCGTGCTAAAAACCCCCTCAACTATAGTTTTCGTGCTAAAAACCCCCCAAACTATAGTTTTTACCGCACAGTTATAACACCGTTAAGTTAATTTGCAATCGGATCCCCTAAAATTTCTGTTAATTTCGTTCGCCCCCCTGAGATTTCATTTTCGTTGCAATGACACCCCCTTGAAGGGGTGAAATGACCAGAATGCCCTTGTGTTGTCTCTCCTATTTCATGATATAAATATCTAGGTGGTGAAATTACCTCCATGCCCCAAGATGAAAATCCTATAATATTTGGGAATATTTCCAAATATTTTTTTCAAAATAAAAGTTAAAGAAAAGAAGTTGGAAATATTTCAAAACTTTTAAAAAATAATAATTACTAATTAATATGCATTACTTGAAGTGTAACTCTAATGAATATTTCTATATATTTTTAAAGTTGCTTCTTAATTTAAATACAGACAGGGAGAAAAAAAAAGATAACACTACAACAAAGTCCTCTAGTTGATGGAACCAACAATATGGCTTAAATGTATCCCACAGATATATTTTCTTGCAATTTTTGGTATCCCCAGACCAAATTTATGTCTCCTGCAATGTCATAAATACAGTGCAATCAATTTACAGAAATTGCAGCCAATTTCAGTAATTTAAGATAAGTTGCAGAGAATCAATTGGGTGCTGACAATAATTATGAATCTATACCAGGTGGTGTCATCTTTCATATGTGGAAATTCACTTATTAATAGTCAGAATAGTCTCTTTCAAAATTTATTCTTAAGCAGGGACCTCCTATATGATTAATGATGAAGGAAAAGATAAAAAAATAAAAATAAAATAAGAAAAAAAACTATTCCATTTACTTTCATGGTGTTTTCCAACTTATGAGCTTGAACATATGCTTTATGCAATATAAATGCTTTCACTGACTATCCAAATACAGCAACAGTTTTTAGTCACTGACCAGCATGAAAAAAAAAAAAAAAAAATATTTATAACCCCTTACTCTATATCTTTTGAAATATTCATTAGAGTTACACTTTAAGTAATGCATATTAATTATTAATTATTATTTTTTAAAAGTTTTGAAATATTTCCAACCTCTTTTCTTTAACTTTTATTTTGAAAAAAATATTTGGAAATATTCCCAAATATTATAGGATTTTCATCTTGGGGCATGGAGGTAATTTCACCACCTAGATATTTATATCATGAAATAGGAGAGACAACACAAGGGCATTCCGGTCATTTCACCCCTTCAAGGGGGTGTCATTACAACGAAAATGAAATCTCAGGGGGGCGAGAGAAATTAACATAAATTTTAGGGGATCCGAGTGCAAATTAACTTAACGGTGTTATAACTGTGCGGTAAAAACTGTAGTTTGGGGGGTTTTTAGCACAAAAATTATAATTTGGGGGGTTTTTAGCACGAAAAGTTAGTTTAGGGGGTTTAGTTAGAAAAAGGGTATAGTTGAAGGGTTTTTTTGCTATTAACCCTTTTAGATATCTATTTTGAGGGGCCACTTCATGGGTGCATCATTCATGAAGCCAAAAACCATTTAACATTTTAGATTTGCACCTTATGGTGGATAATATTCTAAATTCAATTACAAAGTCTGTCGTCATATTATTGTTCGCATGTCATGATATCGGTTTTTATGTAACTGTAAATAGTAAAACTCATCCGCCCAATTTCAGTAAATTGTATTGACAAGCCCATGTAATTTAGGTCCATGTTTTTAAAGACTCATTCAAATTATCAAATTCATTATTTTAGAAGAGTGGGTGGTTAAAAGGGTCATGATTCCATGACCTCACAGATATAGGGGCACGGTCACCAGAATTAAGGAATGATGAGCCCTTCAATTTTTGTATAAATAAAGCCTAAGGGCCATGAATAAAAGGTAGAAGAAGTGATAAGCAAAAATTCACACTTACAATTGGCGTCGTCTGTAGGAACGAAGTTAGTTCTCTCATTCGTTTCCATCTTTAGAATTCTTTTATTCTCACTCAGCAAATAACCATGGTATCTACTCGATCCACGAACAATGACGCTCGATTCGAGGAGGTAATGAGACGACTGGAAGCTGTAGAATAGAGAAACGCCGTCTTCGAACAACAAAATGCCGAACTACTCCATCGGGTGGCTCAGGGGCCATTTTCTCTCCCAGGTTCTAATCCAGCCGAGGGAGCAAACCAACAAAGGAATGCAGGAGTAAAGCCCTCCAATTCTCAACATGGGCAAGATGCGTCAGTCACTCGGACAAACAAAGGACTAAGGGAAGAGGAAGAGTCCTCCCATCCCATGACGAATGAGGCCCCAACGGCGCATATCCCTACCTTGAATGACCTACACGAAATGGCAGCCATGATCCAGAGATATGTGATGAAGGATTTGAATATGCAGACCCCAGATGATCTAGCCATCCATGCAACAACTGACATGACTCAATCCCCGTTTACAGAAGAGATCGAGATGACTAAATTCCCCAAGAAGTTCGTGTTACTAGTCTTCATACTTTACAACGGTACGAAAGATCCCCTCGACCATATCTACTAGGTGCAGACAAAAATGACCGTATATGGGAGAAACCAAACGCTCTTATACAAGGTATTCTCAACCAGTTTGACATAAGCACCCCTCCTATGATTCAGGAAGAAGACCCCCGAGTCAATCAGTAACTGGAATGACCTCTGCAGACGTTTCATCGCTAAATACTTCGGCCGCCGAAGGCAAAGAAAGACGATATCAAGCCTTTTCACCATGACACAAGAAAAAGGGGAGAGCCTCAAGAGCTTCCTATCCAGGTTCAACGTGGAGATGTCCTCTATCGATGATTGCGACCAATTGTAAGCCGTAGAGGCGTTCCGTATGGCGGTCATCCCTGGCACGAAATTCCACTCTTTGTTAGTGAAACGCCCACCCAGCAATATCGGCAAACTCAACTCCAGAGCCCAAGGCTACCTCAAAATATATATTAAAAAAAAAGGCGCTTAGGCAGAAAAGGGCCTTCCTAGTAACTGTGGAGGCAAAATCTAAAGAAAGAATGAAGGATCAGAAGCCTCAGCGACTCGGACCATCCTAATTAACCTCATCTTCCAAACAACTTGACAAATGCCAACGGACAGAGGAGAGGGTGACTCCGCTCAAGACCAGCCTGGGGAAATTTTTCCAAGAAAATAAAAGCATGGGAATCTTCAGACCCCCTCCGCCGATCAGACAGCCGATAGAGCTGAGAGATATGACCAAACACTGAGTTTCCACAGTAAGTATGGGCATCATACCAATGATTGTAGAAACCTCCGAAGGCAGGTAGAGGCAATTATCGCCGAAGGGGAGCTTGTAAACTACCTGATAAAGGACCAACCAAGGTCAGACAGATCAAATCAGGCACCACGGAATAACCCTGCAACAGGACAACCAGTTAGGGTCATCCACATGATCCAAGGAGGTGAAGAGGATGTTGAGTCCGAGGGAAGCCGAAGATCAAAACTACGCCAGGCACACAAACTCATGCGTGTTAGTGAAATTTATCAAACATCCATCAGACAAGAAAAATCAAGAATAACATTTTCAAAGGCCGACATGCAGAATGTTCAGACACCCCACGAAGACCCTCTGGTAATTACTCTTCTGGTGGCTAACTGTCTGATCAAATGTGTAATGATAGATCCAGGCAGCAGCACTAACATCATGACCAAATGGGCTTTTGACAAGATCGGGATCAATGTTTCACAGCTATGTCCGGCTCGAATTCCTTTGACTGGTTTTGATGGACAACGAGTGGAGCCAATCGAAGTAGTCCAGTTATTAGTATCAGTCGCACCCAAATGGAATAGATGTGACCGACATCCCCGGAGATCAAGTAGCAGCAAAGGAATGTTACGCAGTAACCCTGAAGAATCTGAGTCCTAAAAACAAACAAGCCATGGAAGAGCCAGATAGGCCCCCGTACAACGAGAAATATCAATTACAGACAGACCCTTCAGATGAAGGTCAAGAAACACAGACAACTATCGAACCCCTGGAAGAGGTGAACATCGGTCAGACTGACCACAACAAAGTCACATTCATTGGTTCATTCCTCCAGAGAGAAGAAAAGGATAAGCTGACCCAGTTTCTCCAATTAAATTCAGACGTCTTCGCCTGGTCACACCTTGATATGCCAGGCATAAATCCCTCGGTCGCTCAGCATAACCTGAACGTGGATCCGAAGATTAGACCAGTGAGGCAGAAGCAGCGGAGGTTTAGTGTAGAAAGAAATCAAATTATCTCTGAGGAGGTGGGAAAGTTATTGAAAGTTGGATTCATAAGAGAAGTCAAGTATCCAACATGGCTTTCAAATATAGTGGTGGTCAGGAAGAAGAACGAAAAATGACGAGTTTGCGTGGACTTCACCAACCTGAACAAAGCCTGCCCGAAGGACTGTTTTCCACTGCCAAAGATAGATCAGATGGTAGATGTCACAGCAGGATACGAGAGACTTTCATTCCTTGATGCATACTTCGGCTACAACCAAATTTTGATGAATCAGGCTAATGAGGAGAAAACATCATTCATCACCAAAAAAGGTACGTATTGTTATAAAGTAATGCCCTTTGGACTTAAAAATATAAGTGCCACTTATCAGAGACTAATCAGAAGAATATTCAAAAGTCAAATGGGGAACATGGTCGAGGCCTACATAGATGACACAATGGTGAAAAGCAGAAGGAAAGAGGAGCACCTCCAGCACCTCGAAGAAGTGTTCGATGGACTCAGGAAATATGGGATGAAGCTCAATCCTGCCAAGTGTTCATTCGAAGTCTCATTCGGACAATTCCTCGACCATATCATCAATCGAATAGGAATTGAGGCCAACCCCTCATAAGTCAGGACTCTGATAAGATGTAAAGAGCCAAAAACACATAAGGAGGTCCAGATCTTAACCGGAAGAGTAGCTACACTGAGCCGATTCGTCTCCAGATTGATAGACAGATGCAAAGCATTCTTTCAAGCAATCAGAGGAAGAAAGAGAAACATATGGGGACCAAAGCAAGCCGAGGCCCTTCATAAATTGAAGCAATACCTTCAGAATCCACCAATCCTAGCCTCTCCAAATCTAAGGGAGCCATTATATCTCTACCTGGCAGTATCATCAGCTTCAACCAGTGCATCATTAGTGACGAATGAAAAAAAATGCCAGAAGCCAGTCTTCTTTAGTAAGAAATCTTTATTTGATGCCGAAACAAGATATACCCTAGCAGAGCAAGTCTTTCTGTCACTGATCAATGGAAAGAGATGCCTAAGGCACTATTTTGAGACTCATCCAATTGTGGTGCTAACCACCTTACCCATAAGAGCCATTATGGCTAAACCGGACTTGACTGGGAGAATCACTAGATGGGCGTTGGATCTTGGGACATTCGACATTACATATGTACCAAGAACAACCGTTAAGGGTCAAGCTTTAGCTGATTTTCTACTCGAAGTTGAACCTGGATCAATTTTGGTCGAGCTAGATGAACCCAAGTGGACCCTTTTTGTAGATGGCTTAGTCGGATCTGCGGGGTCAGGAGTTGGACTCGAAATTATAATGTCAGATGGAACACGTATCCAACAATCAATCCGTCTGAAGTTTTCTGCTACCAATAATGAAGCTAAGTACAAAGCACTCTTAGCAGGGCTACGACTAGCTCAGAGCCTCTGTATCCGACGACTATGGATATTCAGTGACTTACAGACAGTATTCAAGCAAGTCCAAGGCAAATACGACGTGGGAGAAAAGTTGCAACCCTAGAAGAATCTAGCTCAGATGGAGCTAGACTGATTAGATCAGTACACCCTCAACCAGATCCCCAGAGGGGAAAATGAAAATACAAATCGACTGGCTAATATGGCGTCAATCAATGATCAAAATTTGACCAGAGTCGCCCCAATCGACTATCTTGATGTCCCGAGCATCCAGTAGCCAGATACTGTATGCATAATACCATGGGAGCCGAGTTGGATAGACCCCATAGTAGAATATCTAAGGAATGGAATTCTTCCAGACAATAAGGCAGAAGCTCAAAAAATCCGCATGAAGTCGGCCAGATATGCCTTATTGCATGGGCAACTTTACAGAAGATCATTTGGGGGCCCATACCTTTGGTGCCTCACACCTTTGGAGATATCAACAATAATGAAAGAAATCCATGAGGGATCGTGCAAAAATCACTCTAGAGGGAGAACACTGGCCTATAAAGTCCTAAGTCAGGGGTATTTCTGGCCTTATCTCTCTCAAGATACAGAAACTTATGTTAAAAGGTGCAAGAAATGCCAGTTCCACGAAGACAACATCCATCCACCTCCAGAATTACTAAATCCCATGTTCAGCCCACATCCATTTGCGTAGTGGGGGATCGATGTTGTAGGACCACTGTCGATGGCCCTCAAATTAGTAAATCAAGCTCTTATAACAACCGATTATTTCACAAAATGGGTTAAGGTAGAGTCCTATTCCACCATCACCCATAGACACATGATCAAGTTCATATGGATGAACATTATCTGCAGATTCGGGGTGTCGAGGGTGATAGTAATCGATAATGGAACGAACTTGGATAATCGGTGGACCAGGCAGTTCTGTAGTGAGCATGGAATTCAGCTAAAAACTTAATCAGTGGCATACCCTCAAGGCAACGGTCAGGCCGAGAGATCCAATAGGATAATACTGAATACCCTAAAGAAGAAGCTGGAAGATCTTAAGGGCGCGTGGCCAGATAAACTTCCAGAGGTACTCTGGTCCTACAGGACTACATCAAGACTTCCCACAGGGGAAACTCCATTCTTAATGTCTTATGGAACAGAGGCAGTCATTCCAATAGAGAAAGTGGTGTCGACCGCTAGAACGGAACTATACCAAGAAGAACTGAACAGCCAACAACTTGTTGATGGTCTAAATTTGCTCGAAGAGAAATGAGACCAAGCCGCTATCAGACTAGCCGCCTACCATCAGAGGGTCAAGAGTGCCTTCAATAAGAAGGTCAGAAGGCGCGAGTTCCAGATGGGTGATATGGTTCCAAGAAAAAAGATCGGATTATTCAGCAAACTCAAGGATAATTGGGAAGGGCCCTACACAGTCACGAAAGTCAAAGGACGTGGCGCCTACCGACTTAGGCATAATGATGGCCATATGGAACCCAACTCATAGAATGTCTCACGGATGAAGAGGTATTATCCTTAATAGTCCCATCTCATTTTTTGAATTAAATAAATAGGCAGAGGTGCTCAGGCCTAACTTTATTTTTTAGTTTTAAATTTCCAAGTTTGTTATACTGGTTGTGCCAGATCATGTTATTCTGAAATTCCTTTATCACAATAAAATGTCATCATCCTTTATTTTATAATGAGTCGGAATAGCAAAAATTACACAAAATCGAATAAATTCCTAAGTATGGGATTGACAGAGGTGCAATAGCCTAACCCATACTGATAGGGGAATAAAATTGAATAAATTCCTAAGGATGGGTTGACATAGGTGCAACAGCCTGACCCATACTGATAGAGGAATAAAATTGAATAAATTCCTAAGTATGGGGTTGATAGAAGCGCAACAGCCTGACCCATAATGATAGAGGAATAAAATTGAATAAATTCCTAAGTATGGGGTTGACAGAGGCGCAACAGCCTGACCCATACTGATAGAGGAATAAAATTGAATAAATTCCTAAGTATGAGATTGACAGAGGCGCAATAGCCTGACCCGTACTGATAGAGGAATAAAATTGGATAAAACCTAAGTATGGGATTGATAGAGGCATAATAGCCTGACCCATACTTAGGATTGACAGGGGCATCATAGCCTGACATATATAGAATGAAATAAAAAGAAAAAAGCTTATACACACAACAGGTCCGAGGTAACCAACAAACTATTCATTAAAATACCCTTTAGGATCAGTTCAAAAAGTGCCTGAGGGGCCTTACACAATAGAAAATGTAAAAAATCCTAACTATGACTGGGGTCACAAGCCCCCCTTCAAGTGAGTTAACCAATTCAGTTTGAGGGAAAAATTGAACAGAAGAATCAAGAGGATTAACTAGCAGCCATCCTTTGACAAATTCGCTGAACAAGTTCTCGGCATGGTCAAGCTCGGGACTTGCATAAGGTTATTTCACCCCCAGGTAGGCATCCATGGCACTCGGATCATCAAATTTCCTCTTTGCAGGATCCTTCAGGGAAGTGTTGTAACCTCGACACCAAAACTCACCAGTTACGATCTTGTTGAGATCCTTGTAGCGATTGGTTATGCTAGCGCCACCAGCCTTGCACATTTCCAAAGCAGACTGGGAGATGCCAAGACTGTGCTCCAATTTCTCATTGTTAGAGACCAGTTTAGCCTTCTCACTAGATAACTGGGCATTATGTTCCTTCTTTCGAGCAAGCTCGCCCTCAAGTTCGCCAACTCTGGAAGGAAGGTCCCCCAGCTAAACCTTCAGCGCTTCCTCACTGTATTTGCTAGCGGCCAAGTCATCCCTGAGGCGCTTGATCTCCACAGCGTCATCCTCATGCCTCAAGCATAAGGCGTTTGCACTAAAAAGAGCCTAAAAACATCAAAGTTAAGGTACATTGACAAAAACAATGAAAAAGAAAATTACATGGAAAGGTATGAATACTTACCCCTATTAAAAGGCCTGGAGTCTTAGCAACCAGCTCCTTAGGTTCAACTTCCTTCTGAGCATCTAGTTCCTCAGGAGTCCAGAAGTCTTTAGCCCTGGCGACCATGGCTCCCATCGAAAAACATTTATGACCCACGCGGCGAGAGGGGCTCTTATTTCTCCTTCTTTTTGAGGGTCCAGTCTCTCCCTCAGGTCTAGACTGTGTTGTAGACGACTGAATTAGTTCAGGAATGGTGGTCTGCATGAGGGCAGACCCAGATACAGCCCCCGCAATAGTAACGGTTACAACATGAGACTCAGATGACAGAACCACACCTGATTGGTCAGGGTAGGAGCTGCGACTTCCTCAACTCATCATCATTAGCAGCAATAACCGACCTGATGAAGTTTGACATCCTGAATCTGGCACCTAACCTTGAAATACCTGCAAATTGGCAGGAGTAAGGTCAGCGCACAGACGACGATCAGACCAGACCTGAAACCTTAACAAATCAAAATGGGCCTCTACATCCCGAACCACTATATCACTACTATCAAAACCTAAAAATTTATATACAAAATCCCCTAAAAGCTTATCACACCCAGAGCAGAGGCAGGTTTCCTTATGCAAGAAAGAAAAGGGCTAAAAAGCAACCGGCCCTAAAGACCGGGGGATTAGCCATTGCTGAGTAAAAGGATGAAACCAAGCCCCTTTAACCAAAACCATCTTCTCCTTCCAATACTTCTCTGTCTTTAACGTCCTAAAGCAGATGGCCCGACCCTTAAATGGGTAGAAGTGGTACCTTCCCTCACATCCAAACAAATCTTTAACCCTGTAGCTCAGAAGTAGATCTGCCAGACCTAGATCCAACCTTTTGTCCCGGTTCTTCAAGATCAACATAAAGATAATCCTGAAAAAAATCGGGTTATCTTAAAGGTAAAGAAGACAAAATGGAACAAGGGATGAAGTGGAAATCGAATCAGCCTGATCTGAAGCTCAGACATCAACACCTCGTTCAGATCCACACCATCTCCTCTTCTGAAATCCAGGGAGTCATCATATTTTTCCAGAATCACCTCCCTGGGAATTCTGCAATCCTTTCTAAGCTTTTTTATATTTACGGACTTTCTCTTAGAGGGTTCAAGAGGATCGACACTAAAAGGTTCAGGTGCAGAGGATGTTCCCTCAGGTAAAACAACAGAGATAGATGTCCCTCTTCCTCTCGCTTGCGCTAGAGGGAGGATCAATGAGCGTTGGTTGGAAGGAGAAGATGAAGAAGAGGGGTTGACTGAAGGAGGACTCAGACTCTCAGATCCCTTATACTCATTAGGAATCTGACCCCCAGTTGAAACGGTATTACTGCTGCCAGACATAATGGATAGTAGAATACTTACTGAGAATATTGCGGCAAAGATTTGAGGAACTCCGACGAAAACACCCAGAAAACGGCAAGGAAATAGTAATCTCTTAGAGGAAAAGTTGTTTGATTTGCAAGGATAAATCAACAAAGTGAAGATTGAAGTGAGATTATATCGAGGAGGGAAGAGGCACAATAATGGCAGAGGCGCTCTAACTTCCAATGCACCATACACGGAGAAAGAGGAAGGGTCATCTGTCTTTTTCAAATTTCAAAAGGCATACGCCTTCTCATAATGATGACGCTGACATCACCAGGAGCAGTTGGATGCTCTAGAAAATTCGAGACATGCCTAAATGTCAGATTCGAATGGGGCCAGTATAAATAGTAAAAATCATCAGTTCCAAGCCCAATAAATTATATTGGCAAGCCCATGTATTTTAGGCCCATGTTTCTAAAGACTCATTCAAATTGTCAAACCCACTCTTTTAAAAGAGTGGGTGGTTAAAAGGGTCATGGATCATGACCCCATAGATATAGGGGCACGATCACCAGAATTAAGGAATGATGAGCCCTTCAATTTTTATATAAATAATGCCTAAGAGCCATGAATAAAAGGTAGAAGAAGTGGTAAGAAAAAATTCACACTTACATTAACGAATTCAAAAATAATTGAATTTAAAAATGAGCATCGATATTTTGTAACTATTTGTATCTTTTAAAATGATTACGAATTAGACGATAGTCACAATATAATTAACGTATCATACATGATTTATATATATATTACATTGAAAGACCAATAAAATTGTGTTAGGGTTCTGATAGTGTATCTGGTTAGCAAATTTGTGAAAGAGGCGCAATCATTACATTAAGATACTTATCAAAGTGATTTACTTCATTATATGTATAACCCCCACATTTACTAATACACATTTGGATTCACATGATCACTTATTAAAGACAAGATAACCTTTATAGTAGCTAGATAGTAAAATATGAATATACATGACATGTCACATGTGATGTGGGTGAACATATACATACGGATAGGTGTATATTAATCTGAAGCACATGATGAGACAACTATCAACCTTTGCTTAGCTGGAAAATTTATGACCTTATGTCTATTATGAGAATGACCAAACACCCATATTTGGGATCACATTTAGACTATTTAGTGGGTCCATGCGATGTTTTCTTCTTTATTGATATTCTGTTTTCATACAACCATGGATTTGTAATGTCAACAACCTCCACAACACACCACCTTATATATATACATATATATTTATATAAAGAAAAAAAAAAACTCATTAATTACCACAGAAGCCAAGAGCACACTCATTTATGTTCAGAGTGCATCTCATTCATTTGTCAAGTCATGTGCGGTCCAGGAATTTCATCCAAGATAGGTCTATGATGTACCAATGTTTCCCGAAAAATTTCAGGTTACTGAGGATGCATTATGCTGCTACGTGGTTTTAAAATTGTATTAGAATTGCAATTTTATGAAATTTTAATTTCATCAATACAATTCAAAATTCACTGTCAGATAAGTCATGAAATTCAAGTGTAACTAGATTTCAATTTCAAACTCAATTTGAATGGAAATTTCAATTATAAATCCAATTTGAATGTAAATTATTACAAATCTTGAATTAAATTATATAATATATATAAATCTAAGTATATAAATATAGGTATGACATTACGAATATATATTCATGTGTATGTATTATGAATGTATGTGGAGTTTTGATACATTATGCAATATATCTACTTAGAACCAGCTATCTCTTGGTGTAGTATGAATTTGCTATGCATATATACAAACATAAGTAATGCATGGATGGCCACAATACATTACATGCAATACATGTATATGTATAACACATCCTATATATCCATCTCCAGCCTATCACATGTCGGGTCCCGCCAATTATTTTTATCAACAGAGTTTTGAGTAGAGGGCGGGTACAACAATGAATTTGGCATTTTCATGAAAGTAGACCCTTGTATGTATGCATGTGAATATGGAAATATGTATCAGTTTATTTGTGTGTATATATATATGAGTTAATTTCAGTAACTTTATGTGATTTTAAAAAAGATTATTTTGTCCTCTTTCTATACAGAAAACGTCATGCACTTATCAAATTGTATCAGTTTGTCTCATTCCCTTTAATTTTGGACCAAAATTCCCTTGAGATTTAATGAAAAATTATTAAAATTCAAAAAAACATATAAAAAATTAAAATATATATATATAAAATTCGTAAAAAATATTAAAAAAATTCGAAAAAATATAAAATTCGATAAAAACATATAAATTCAAAAATATATATATAAAATTCGAAAACAATATATAAAATTCAAAAACATATAAAATTCGATAAAAACATATAAATTCAAAAATATATATATAAAATTCGAAAATAATATATAAAATTCAAAAAAATATAAAATTCGATAAAAACATATAAATTCAAAAATATATATATATAATTAGAAAAAATATATATAAAATTCAAAAAATATATATATAAAATTCGAAACAAATATATAAAATTCATAAAAATATTTATATATAATTCATAAAAATCTATAAAATTCATAAAACAATATATAAAACTCGAAAAAAGATATAAAATTTGAAAAAACAATATAAAACTCGAAAAAAGATATAAAATTCAAACAAAAACATATAAAATTCGAAACAATATATATATAATTTGTAAAAATGATTTAATGATTTAAAATGCCCCTGGGATTTAATGAAAAATGATTTAAAATTCAAAAAAACATATAAAATTCAAATATATATATAAAATTAATAAAACAATATATAAAATTCAAAATATATATATAAAATTCGAAAACAATATAAAATTTGAAAAATATATATATATAAATTCAAAAAATATATATAAATTTAAAAACAAAACATATAAATTAGAAACTAATATATAAAATTCATAAAAATATACATAAAATTCGTAAAAAATATATAAAATTCGAAACAAATATATAAAATTAGAAATTTATATTAATTTTATATGCTCTTTTCAAAATTTATATGTTTGTTTTTGAATTTTATATATTTGTTTCGAATTTTATATATTTTTCTCGAATTTTATATTTTTTCTTCGAATTTTATATATTTTCCGAATTTTATATGTTTTTCTCTAATTTTATATTTTTTCTTCAAATTTTATATATGTTTTTCGAATTTTATATATATTTTTCTAATTTTATATTTTTATCGAATTTTATATATATATTTCGAATTTTATATGTTTTTTTGAATTTTAATCATTTTTTATTAAATCTCAGGGGTATTTTGGGCCAAAATTATAGGGAAGGGGACAAGCTGATACAATTTATTAAGTGTAAGGAGGTTTTCTGTATAGGAAGAGGGTAAAGTGATTTTTTTTGAAACGAGAGGGGGTTTACTGAAATTAACTCTCTATATATTTATATATAATGGTGTGTATATATGTATAGTTATGTATTTGTGTGTATGCATATGTATTTATATTTGTATACGTATGTGTGTTGGTATATATATATAGATGGAGCATGTTTGTGGATATAGTTATAAATTTGTGCATATGCATAAGCCTATATATATATATATATATATGGATGCATGTTTGTGGTTCTGAAAAATTAGTTGTCATAAAAAGAGAATGGTATGTTTGTAATTGTGAAAAGTTAGTTGTCATAAAAAAAGAGAATGGTATGTTTGTAGTTGTGAAAAGTTAGTCGTTATTTAATGGGTTGAATTTTTTTTAAAAAAATTGGTATTAAAAATCACAACTTCTCATTTAGGATTCATTTTATTGATTTGGAATTTGTGGAATTGGAATGCAATTCCAAATCCAAATCATTATTGAGCAAACAAACAATGGAATCTTTGGAATTAGAATGTATTCTCAAATCCAAGGCCCAAAACGGTGTAGCCGAATGGACCTGAGGATCGGTTCGGCAACGCCGAATTGGAGTCTTAGATTTGAAATTGGGAATTCCAATTCCAAATTTATTATTCGAATGCAAGAAAATATGTTGGAAATTCCAATTCCAAATTCACTTATTACACAATTGAATTTCTTATGAGATGTTGTAATTTTCAATTCCAATTTTTTTCTAAATCTTCAACCTAATAAATATTTTTTCTCTGACAACTAACTTTTTACAACAACATAGATATATATTCACAAAGACCTATATATATATACATATCCTTATATATATATATATATAGACAAATATGAATATACATGCATACATACAAACTCACACATATTTACATATCCACATGCATACATACATGTATAACACATGCACATACATATATATAACACATATATACACATGCCTATATATTTATATTCATAATTTCATAAATATATTTACATACTTAAATCTATCTATATTGTTTAATTTAATTCAAGATTTATGATGTTTTACATTTAAATTGAGTTTAGGATTGAAATTCATATTCAAATTGGGTTTGAGAGTGAAATTCAATTACACTTGAATTCCAAGACTCATCTGAACAAAGTATTTGGAATTGTAACTCCAATGTAATTCCAAAACCATGCAACCCAACGACACCTGAGAAATTAATACTCCCTCCGTCCCATAATAGTTGTTCAATTTGGATTTTTTAACATTTTATTGATTTGGGTTGACTAGTGTGCAATTTCCAATTTCGTCCTTAATGATATAGTATTATGGTGAGATCCAGTATTTGTTTAAAGTTAATGAAAGAATGGTAGTTGAGAAAAGTGGAATGTTAAATTGCATTGAAATTTGAACTGGACAAGTATTTTGAGACAATTAAAATTGTAATCTCACAAGTCACGGTACAACCCCCACTTAAAGTTAACCAACTAAAAATCAATATAATATTTACCCAATATCATGTGTTATGAAGGTTGACCTAGCTGTCCATGTGAGCATAATAGTCTAATTATTTGGTTTATGGTGTGTGCTTTCCTTGAGTCATGGTTCTTAGAAATGTATTTGACTCTATAGAAACAGAAATTGGCATGTTCGTTTGCATTTTGAAAAATGATAAAGATTTTAAGCCAAACAATTAACAACTCTAGAATTACTTGAATTACATACTGATTAAGAGAAGGCATATGGTATCTGTCACGAATTTGACTTTTTTCAGTAAAATACCTTCAAGTACCTTTGGGTGAAGTAATTCAAAATGATTAAAAAGATTTAAATGGTGTATTATAGGAATAAAGGAAAGAAAATTCATGTGACTGATATTGCTCTTTAAATGCTTTAACTAAACCAATAGCATACATGTATACAAATTGGGTACATTTTGATCCTCGTTTATTTTCTTGGTTATTGTAGATTTAAATGGTGTATTATAGGAATCGCGATTCTGACAATTTTGCGTAGTGCCGAGTTCTCTTCATTTTTTATTTAACTTTTGCTTTTACTATATTATACTTTCATTACCCAAAGGTTTTAGTAGAAAGACATTTAACACTACGCAAAGTTGTCAGAATTGCGATCTTAATTCGTAAAATTTTACGATTTTGTACGATTTTGCCAGGATTCTATTACACTTAAATAATGGGTTGACAGTTAAGCCCTCCATATGAAAGGACTAAAATCTTAATGATTTTGTCCAATATCCCAATATATGACCCAAACTTATAATAAAATAATTAAAGGCCCAATGCATTAGAAAATTTTAAAAACTCTAATATAATTTAGACTTTTAAATTAAATATTTTGTTATTAATATTTTAAAAAAAGATTTGATACGATTAGGTAGAATCTTAAGGTTCTATGATTCCGATTTTACGGCCTCCAATGATCCTACTTAGACTTTCGATTTCAACAACCTTGATCAAAAGTAAGTAATTGAAGTATTGAAAATATTTGAGGTGGAAAGAAATCCAAATTTAGATTCATTGAAGATTTGGGCTTGGAGGACCAAGTGATACAGAGTATCATATATGGTCCCCTCAGATAATTTTTACCAGCCCCAAGGCCCCAACCCAGTTTTATCATCTCCTACAGCTGTATATACAACTTTAGGCCCAATTGAATTGACCCATAAATAAATTAAAATTGGCTCAGCGTATACACCATTTAAAAAATATTGAGATGATACGATCAGCTTGGGACTGGGTTAAGGCTCGAGAGTCTTGGTAATGCCACTAGCACAACCTATGCTACTTTGTATAGCTTTAATTTATTGAATATTCAATCTTGATTACATTATCTTCATTTTAAAGGAATTAAGATATGTTTGGTATCTATTCATATAAATTGTTCTCGATAATTTTAAAAATAAAAAATTATTTTATGAGAAGGGAATAAGAAAAGAATTCTCTGAAAATAAGTATTCTTACATAGCCTGAATCAAGTATTGCCCTTTTAATCAAGTAGTATTATGAAAACAATTTTCAGACTACTCAATCAAGTTGGAAATGTCATATGCGTTCCCTGAATTTTGTAGCTTTCCTTTACTCCAAGGTTAGTATGTGTGAATATACTATTTGATTGTATGTTTCTAATAATTTCCTTCCTCGTGGCCGGAAAGACATGGATAATAAATTTGCATCTTTCTTTTGTAACTATTTTGAATATGACACCAAATGATTTTAGTAATATATATATATATATATATATACCAAAATTTATTGGACTACATCAATGGTAGAAGACAAGTATTGTGCCTAAAAACAAATGTATCACAATGCTACCAATTTACAATGAAGCCGTTGCTAAAATGACCCAATTGACCTTTAAAATTTTTAGGGAAAATTATATAAACTATCTCTGATCTATGATATAATTGCATGTGATATTCCTTACGTTTCAATAATATCATAAATTACCCTTAAAACCAGCTCTCGTGTAACACATAACCTCTTCCGTTAAAAGTTAACTACGGAAAATTTTCTTTTTGGTCAATAAAACCTATTTTTGAAGTGAACTTCCAAATTTTGCCTTATATATGCATGTTCCAATTTAACCCTTACTTTTACATAGAAAATTATTTAAATATCCTAACTTTTTTTACCAAATTACTCTCACAAATTCATTTAAAAATATATAAAAATTGAAATTACTTGTTCCAAAAAACACAAACATCAATATTTTAGCAAATTTCATTAACATAAAAAAAAAAAATTCATATTTTGGAACATAAGAAGCAGATGATCAGATATTAAAATATGAAGAAAAATGCACATATGAACCCGCCAATCTAAAACATGCATGTACTGCATCATATATATATATATATATATATGCTTCACGTGTACAACAGATGCAAACAAATAATTAAGGATCATATTATATGTCACTTAAATCATTACTGCTCAATGCAAGATCTAAGTTATAATGCTATATATAAATCATATAATTAATGCCAATAAGTTAACCATTTATAACATCTTATGTGCATTGCTATATTGCACGTACCATTGCTTCAGCCTGGGGCACTGAAGTCATATATATACGTAGACATGTCAATGGATTGGATTTTGACCCGAATCCGATCCGATTACCCGGATTTGGATTGAAAAAAAATCCAATAACCCGAATACGATCCGAATCCGATAATCCGATTCCTTAACAAATTGGATTTGGATTTGTCTAATCCGATCCGATAATAACCCGATCCGATTAATTTTATATATACACATATATATTATGTTATTAATATGTAAATATTAAATGATATACTTAATTATATTATATTTTAATTTTTTTTTCGCTTTTTCATTTTTATGTTTTTATAGTCATATATTATAAGCATTAATTGTAAAATATATAATTTAGTGTTTAATATTCTTAAAAAATAACATAAAAATAAAAAAAATTAATAATTTTTTGTATTTTTTTTTTACTTAATCGGATCGGGTTATCGGATCGGATATCCGAAAATTAACAAATTCGGATTATGATCAATAAAGTAAAAATCCATCGGATTATCGGGTCGGATCGGATCGGATATAAGCTTATCGGGTTCGGATAGAATCAGGACAGATCCGATCCGAATCCGACCCGTTTACAGGTCTATATATACGTCCTTGGTGTACGTGCGTTGCCAAACGCATGCAGGAGGGCTTCCGGATGATGATTGTGTCACTTGCTCGAAATCAACTTAGATCATTTGCTTATGTTTCGAAAAAAAAATTCATATTTTGGAACATAATTTATAATTTTTGCAAAAAATTTATTTTTCGAAAAAAATTCATATTTTGAAACATAATATATATTTTTTCGTAAAAAAAAAATTCATATTTTGAAACATAATATATATTTTTCGTAAAACAATCATATTTTGGAACATAATATATATTATTCGCAAAAAAATTATTTTTCGGAAAAAATCATATTTTCCGAAATATATATATATTTTGAAATTTATATTTTTTTACGAAAAATATAATTTATAGAATCTTTTTATTTAAGCTTCTGGGGTTTAAACTAATATTGATGTTAATGGAATTTGCTAAAACATTGATGTTTGTATTTTTTGGAACAAGCAATTTCAATTTTTATATTTTTTTAAATGAAATTGTGAGGGTAATTTGGTAAAAAAAGTTAGGTATTTAAGTAATTTTGTATGTAAAAGTAAGGGTTAAATTGGAACATGCATATATAAGGGCAAAATTGGAAGTTCACTCCAAAAATAAGCTTTATTGACCAAAAAAAAAATTTCCGTAATTGACTTTTAATGGAAGGGGTTATGTGTTACACGGGAGATGATTTTAAGGGTAGTTTATGATATTATTGAAACATAAGGGATACCACGTGTAATTATGTTATAGTTCAAGAATAGTTTGTGTAATTCTCCCAAAATTTTAAGGGATTTTGTGATTTTTAGGACTATTATGATTAAAAAAGAGATCATGGTAGTTTAGTAATTTTGTTAAGAGGGTTTTTTCGTCACATGATCATATATGACCGGTTGACGTTAAAATTGACATATGGGACATGATATGTGTGAACGTGGGACCAGGATCCTCTGCCTTACATTGGAGTAGCAATCACAAAAAACAGCAGCGTTTTGGGATAAATTTTATTATTTAACTTTGGCTTATTTTTAGCCTCAACCATTCTTTTTCCAATCCCCCAAGCCATTATACTATTCTTCCACCTCTCCTTCCCGCCTACATATTTAAGTTTTCCCTTCCAAATACATTACTTCAACAACAGTTTGTTTGACCTCTATTCACTTGCTTCTACCCTCAAAAATTTGTCTAGCTCCACTTGTTTCTACTCTCAAAAATCTGTCCAGCTCCAATCTCATGATATATCTTCTTGCTGAAATCCAGATTTGCATTTTATTTTTCATTTCATTCTATCTTTTGTATTTTGTTTGTTTTTCATTTCACTATTTTTTTTGTTGTAAATTAGTGGACTTATTCGTAGAATAGAAGCCTGAAAATGAATGACTATATTAGAATAGCTTAGTAAAATATTATAAAATAGAAGACTTAAAATCGAGACAGAAGGCTGAAATTCTAAGAATATTATAAAATAGAAGACTTAAAATCGAGACAG
Source organism: Cornus suecica (assembly GCA_963922005.1). Classification (NCBI taxonomy): domain Eukaryota; kingdom Viridiplantae; phylum Streptophyta; class Magnoliopsida; order Cornales; family Cornaceae; genus Cornus; species Cornus suecica. The sequence goes on along the minus strand of OY998239.1, from coordinate 22,283,173 downwards.
AAGACTGAAATTGTAAGAATATTTCAAAATGGAAGACTGGAAATGGGGCCTGTATGTTTTTTTTTTTGTTTTTGTTGTTTTTTATATGGTAATTTAGTATTTTGAAGAAAATATAAGCAAAAAATGAGATTTGTCTCCACTAAATTTATTAAAAATTAGGGTTATTGGCCCCAATTGTCCCTACTGCCATGGATTGTCCCCAATGAAAAAAAATTCTCATGGCTTATGTTTTTCAGCTGCTCAGTCCATGTTTTTTATTAATTTTTTTCATATTTGTGTTAAATTAAGATAAACTATGGCCCCGTTTTCGAAGTGAAAGAAAGCATAAGTAAATCTAAAGGAAGATGTATGTGTAATAAGTTCATCAGAAGTTGAATTTACAGGGCTCAAGTCCGACTCAACATTCCTACTATTCAAGTAAGCTTTTAATTTATGAAAGAAATTTGTTTTTACTTGGATATTAAAAATATGATTGATTATTCAAATTGGTGATAAGTTTCATTATTTTCATTAGAAATGAATATCAAAAGGAAAATAAAGCCACCCTCATTCATAGTAGAAAGACAAGCACAAACGCCTCAATCATAACGCCATGAGTGATGTTGAGAGGAAACCATATATTGATGAATACAATAAGTTGATGACTAAATTTAAAGCAAGAGGTATGACTTGCGGGAAGAAGAATGTCGTTCAAAAGAAAATCCAAGAGGTAGTATGTCTCAAATTGTATTTTTTTTTAAAATTTTGTTAGCTAATGTATATGCATATTGAATGATTTAATTTTGTTAATTTTGTAATTACAGGACTATCGTATTTCATGCATGTCAATACCTGCTTTTTTCTCTATAGTGTCTAAATTGACAGAAGAGTAAAAGAACACTATATGTGGGGCTGGATTCGGTAAACTTCTGGACTTAAAGGTTCAACACTTAAACCAGGAGCTTTGCGAAGACTTGACAAGAAATTTCGATCTCATATTATGTCGTATGCACATAGATTCAAAGTTTGTGAGCATTACAACAAATGATGTGGTCGAGATCTTCGGGTTACCCAACGGTCCTATTCAAGTGCCAGACTCAAAAACAGAGGATTACAAATAGATTTTGAATGGGCAAAACAAGCTGGTTACTTGAAATTTGGTGGACTAAAACTCAAAATATTAGGAGCCAAGATTGGTGAGTGGTGTGAAGGAGTGGAGCAGAACGATGATTTTGTGAGGTTGTTTGTATTGTATACATGTGGATCTGTATTGAGTCCACTCACCAAGCATCACACACACCAAAAATTCTTAGAGGATGTTGACAATGTGCCTCTAATTAAAAACTACAACTGGGCACAATTGGTGATTGATGACTAAATAGCCGGGATTAAAAAATATCAGAATCCAAAAAAAGGCTTTAAGGATCTGCACTGGAAGTTTATATCTCCTACAGGTTTGAACACTAATAAAAATTTATAGATTTAATTTTTTTACAATTAAGGTGATTTATGTTGTTTGATAAAAGTGAGGTTTTATTTTCTATGACCAGCTTTTGTATCTTGTTCGTTTTGAGGTTGATGGACCAAGACCGAAAACAGACATCCATATAATCTCATCTTGGACTGACGAGATGGTGAAAGAGCGTTTAAGGTATGAAATGCAGATATTTGGCGGCTTCGGAAGCGGAAAGGTAAGTGTTTACATCATATGTAATATACATTATGTTTGTAGGCATTTAATTATTGAATATCTCCATCTACAGATCATTAAACGTATTTCGTACTCGACTGAGAGCAAGACTCAGGACATTGATGGTGAACTTGCCCATTTTCTCTTTAATTGAAACAAATCACCTAACCATTTATTGTCAATAACATCAAAGTACATCACCATATCATTCCACTCGGACAAAAAAATTTATTCTTTATTGACACACTTCATGAATCGAAATAAATATTTTTTTATACCAACCTCATAGCGAACTACATGGCCGACGTGCTTCAAAGCATTTTGCATGATGTGCCATATACACAGATAATGTGTTGTCTTTGGCATGACAATTTCTAGTGCTCTACTCATCGCATCATCTTGGTCGGTTAGAATTGTCTTTGGAGCTTTGAGAGACATTGCTTATAAAAAAGTCTCAAATAACCAAATGAATGACTCCACTGTCTCATCATACATCAAGGCACCACCAAATACCACAGTTTCTCAATGATGATTCAGGCCAACAAAAACTCTGAATGATCAATGAGCATTATTCACCTTGTATGTTGTGTCAAAAGTTACAACATCCCCAAACAAAGAATAGTCTATTATCATTCTAGCATCCGCCCAAAATATATTGGTCATCAAATTATCACAGTCTAGTTGGGTGTCATAAAAGAAAAAGGGGTTTTCTAAAAGTTCAGTCTTAAAATAATTCAATATGCATGATGCCTCTCCATGTTGTTGTTGCTTTTGTCGCTTTGTTCTCAACAAATTTTTAAGGTCCAATTTTGTAAAACCTAGAGCATCTGTTGCACCTGCTTCTTTTGCCATAACCTCAAAAGATGAGCTAACAGGTATCCCATAATTATCAGCCAACGTTATCTCAGCTTCTTGAATTTTAGATATTTTTCGTTGTGATCGCAAGAATTCGGTGCAATCACCCCTGACCAACTCATGATTGTGTTCTTCAATGAAACCATCTACCACCAATTTCTTTCCTTGTCTATCATATTTTACATGAAATGAAGCAAGACATCCCGTACGCGTCTCTGCCCTGTGTTCATTGACCAAACAATCCCTCTTATCCTCAAGCCTTTTACCTTGCTTACAACAAACAATTTTTGCACTGGTGACATGCCCAACTTTCTGATATCTATTGTGTTAGTCACTAATTAACCCTAAAGGGGGGGGGGGGGGGTGAATAGGGTGTTAAAAAATAATTCTAATTCTTTTCGAAATTGGAACACACTTTAAACAAAAATCAATTTCTCAAAAATCAAGTGGATGATTCAATTTAAACTTCTCTAACTATTAATTTCAAGACAAGATAGCATACAAGATATTTAAGCAATTATAGCATGCAAATAAATCAAGTAAAGAGAAAGAGATAGAGAGATTGACACCGTGATTTTTTTGAGGTTCGGTAACTCCTACTCCTCGGCTCAAGAACCCCTTCTTGAGACTTTTCCCGATCCTTTCACTATTGCCCTTCCTTCACAGGTGGAATGACAAACCTTTACAACACAAGCCTCTCGAGTTTGTCTCTCAATCAAGAGAACAACCCTCTCTTGAACAATCGGTGGACTTCACTTGTCCGAGATTACAAATTCGTATCTAATCAATAAAATCACTCAAGAACAAAAATGTTCAAAACCCAAAGGTTTTTATGGAAGATAAATCAATATAAGCTCAAGTGTTTTTGGTGATTTTACAATAGCTCTAGAAATGTATTCTCAAAGGATATGATCAATGAATGGTATTTGGAGAATAAGAAGAGATACTAGAGGTTTTGATTTTCAAAGAAACTTTGAGAAAATCAGATTTTCAAAGCTTGGTTTCAATGGCTTTTGTAGAGAAAATTTCTGCAGAAAATTTGATAGCTTTCTTTCTCTTTGTGTTTCAATCTCTTAAAATGTTCAATATACACATCTCATTCTATATATAGCATTGCATTAGGGTTTTGAAGAATGATTATAGTATTTGAAAGACAAGAGCCGTTTGAACACCATTGAACACAATCCACAAAACATGGGAAATATTTTCTGAAGAATCTGCAGGTTTTGAGGATCAACTAGTCGACTACTTTTTATTTTAGTCGACTAGATTGAGTTCTAGTCGACTACAATGATTCATCTAGTTGACTAGAATGAGTTCTAGTCGACTACTTCTTGTAGTCTAGTCGACTCAAGGTTCTTTCAGTCGACTCTTTTTGATGTGGATGAAAAACCAATAATTACTGATTGATTTAGTCGACTACTAGAAAATACACAGGGTGAATCTAGTCGACTATAACTTGAAAAACATTTAATAAAAATATTTTTCTTTCCGTTTAAGTTCGGTAAAGTGTTTTTCATTCCATTTGAGTTCGGTTCATTTTATACTTGAGCTTATATGATAAAATCGACACATAAAATTACCTTGTTACAATGATCGCTCCCCGACCTATCTACCCCGAGTCTTGAGTCTTCGATTTTCGCTTTTGCCGTTGAATTAATTGATTTTCCATTTGCGCTTCAATTTCTTTCACAGTTTTTCGCTTTAAATCAAGCTTTCTTTCCGAGCTTGTTTTTCGAGTCGTTTCCTTTCCGAGTTTGATTTATGAGTCGTTCACCTATCTTTTGCTGAAAATAAAAAGTCGATAATTTATTAGTATCAAACACTCTTCAATGGTTTGTTATCATCAATTTTGGAATTGTTTGGCAAAAGTAAATTTCAAAGCCAACAATCTCCCCCTTGATGATGACAAAACATTTTATGTTTGTTTGGCATTTGGCGAAACATCAAGTGATGCTCCCCCTCAATATGTGCATAATATTTTGATCAAATGATCCCCCTTAGTAAATGAAATTTGCAATTTAATAGACATTTTGATACAATATATAAAAATAGGAGCACATTTGAGATAGCAAAAATAAACAGCCTATCATAGATGTTTCAGTTTAATACATGCTGTATATATTAATGAAAAACATGGAAAAGAAAACAAACAAGTTCGCAAATAACCATAACAAGCCACACAAAAACAAAAATTGCTAATGTCGGATAATGAAATACATGACAGTACAATAGCATAATTTATCCCCCTTTTTGTCAGCGTCGAGGGGTGCGTGAGTGAGGGTTCGTGAGTCCAAGGGTAAGGTTATCAAATGACCCGGCCAGATTTGTAATACGGGTAGACATTTATGTATCATGAATAACAAGGCGCTCATTGATCAATCGAATGGCTTCTGTATTCTGGTTCACGGTCGTATCAAGGCGCTGAAGTACTTGTTCCTGCTGCCTAAGGAGCTCCGTATTGCTTTGAACAACCCCAAGAAGTTGGTTGAGAAGAGCAGTCTGAGAAGCCGAAGCACCGTCCAACGGAGGAACCGAGAAAGAGGCTTCCTGGCGCGATGCAGAACTGCTAGGAGCTGTACGCGAACAAGGAGCAGGTGCACTTTCAGAAATGAAATTTCCTTCCGCATCAGAAGAAATATGCATATGTTTGACATGAGTGGCGTCAAGAAAAATAGGGTGATGCTCGGACACTTCATTCGGAAATTTAAAACCTTTCCGTTGCAGTAGATATGTAATATGTGCAGGAAAGAAAAGCGGGCCGGATGGTTTGCGCTGACATGTGAGGATGACGGAACGGAAAATATAAGTTAAATCAACGCGGGTTCCTGTCAAAACGCAATAAACCAAAAAAGCCTCCATACGAGAAACACCGTTACGACTACCAGTTTTAGGCAGAATAGAGTAAGTAATAACATTATGAATTAATCTAGCCTCGGGCAGTAGCATAGAAGAGGTAATACCGGCATTCTGCGAAATTTCCTTGTCGACGCATATGGCCCGAACAACCTCAATATAATCAAAACCATCAGCCTAATACCAATATTTGGAGAAGTGGCGGATACCATCATTCGGAAGCGAGAAAATGCGCTTGATTTCGCTGTCATCAACGGTCACCTCTTCACCACATAAATTAAAATGAAGATGAGAGAGTAATTTCTCCTTATGATTTTCAAGAGAAACGTAGAAGGCTTTGACAATTCGCAGAAGTACCGTAATGTCAAGAGAAACGAAAAAATCCCAACCAATTGCTCGGAACAACTCGAAAGTGCGAGCCCTAATTTCAGGGCATAAATCTTGTGTGACAATTCGGCAAGGTGAAGGAGCACGATGGTCAAAAACCGTGATGAATTGATTTCGATCATCATCATCAAGAAGAAGCACTTCAAGAAGCACAGATTCAGTTGAAGCTTCTTCCTCTATAGCAGTAGGAAAGTGTGAATGGGTGGAGCTTTGGCCTCCATCAGTGCGGGAACGTTTCCGAAATAGACCTCGAGTCTTCGGTGGCATTGTAGAAGATGATGAACAAATGTATAGATATATATAGAGATATGATGGTGTATATATATATATGTGGGTGTATATATGAATGGGAGAAAGATAATGAAAATGAAGAGATTAGATAAAGGAAATGGGTGAAGGATGATAAAAATGTAAAATTAATGAGAGATAGGTGAGGATTTGAAGGTATAAATGGTAGTAGGAGAGGGTTTGAATGTGGGTGAAGGTTGAAGGAGGCGGATGGAGAAGATGAGATGAGGGTTAGGTTTTATAGGGCTTGAGTCGACTAGGGCTAGGGTTGAGTCGGTTAGATAGAGGGTTTGAGTCGACTAGGCAAGGGTTGAGTCGGTTAGATTGGGTTTAAGTCGACTCGAAAGGCATTTGAGTTGACTAAAGGGGCAAAGTAGTCGACTAGAATGTTGAAGAGCATGCAATGGTGAAACTACTGATGGAAGTAGTCGACTATAATGGTTTGAACTTCGTAGAATTAGTCGACTAGAAGGTAAAATTAAAAAAAAGCATGAAATAAATACACAAAAATAGCAAGAAAATATGGAAAATAAAGATTATGACAGAGTTTAAGATAAAACATCAAAATCCATGACCATACCGATTTCTCGACGAATTTTAGAAAAAGATTCGTCCGCAAGTGGTTTTGTAAAAATATCTGTCAATTGATTTTTAGTGTCGATAAAAATCAATTCAACGTCACCTTTAGCAACATGATCTCGTAAAAAATGATGCATAATCTCTATATGCTTGGTGCGTGAGTGATGAATAGGATTCTTTGAAATACAAATCACATTCGTATTATCGCATTTAATAGGCACGTGAGAGAAAGTAAGACCGAAATCAAGTGGCTGTTGCTTAATATAAAGAGTTTGAGCGCAACTACTATCGGCTGTCACATATTCGGCTTCGGCCGTAGATAATGCAACATAATTTTGCTTTTTACTTGACCAAGATACTAGTGAGTGTCCTAGAAAATGACAAGTGTCGCTTGTGCTTTTTCGATCAATTCTATATCCCGCAAAATCGGCATCCGAATAACTAATAAGATCAATTGAAGTTCCTCGTGGATACCAAAGCCCTAAGTTTATTGTACCACTTAGGTAGCGAAAAATACGTTTGACGGCAAGCAAATGAGATTCCTTAGGACATGATTGAAACCGGGCACATAAGCATACACTAAACATTATATCCGGTCTACTAGCGATTAAATAAAGCAAACTACCGATCATGCCTCTATAGTTAGTAATATCAACACATTTACCATTTTCATCTTTATCAATCTTAATAGAGGAACTCATAGGAGTTATGGCATGTTTGGTAGCCTCCATACGAAATCGCTTTAGCAAATCTTTAGTGTACTTGGATTGGCTAATGAATAAGACATCCGAGCTTTGCTTGATTTGCAACCCTAAGAAGAAATTCAACTCACCCATCATGCTCATTTCAAATTCAATATGCATGCTTGTAGCGAATTCACTACATAAGGAATTATTTGTTGAGCCGAATATGATGTCGTCAACATAAATTTGGACAATCAACAAATTATTCTTGATGGTTTTTGTAAAAAGTGTGTTGTCAACTTTTCCTCTTATAAAATCATTTTTAGTCAAAAATCCGCTAAGTCTCTCATACCAAGCTCGAGGAGCTTGCTTTAAACCATATAGAGCTTTAGCTAATTTGAAAACATGATTTGGAAAAAGATTATTTTCAAAACCGGGTGGTTGCTTCACAAAAACTTCTTCTTCTATAACACCATTTAAGAAAGCACTTTTGACATCCATTTGATAAAGAATGAAATTTTTATATGATGCAAATGCAAGAAGCATTTTAATTGCTTCTAATCTAGCTACCGGTGCAAAGGTCTCATCGTAGTCGATGCCTTCCTCTTAATTATATCCTTGTGCTACCAATCTTGTTTTATTTCGAATAATTACTCCATTCTCATCCTTTTTTATTTTGAAAAACCCATTTTGTGCCAATTATAGTTTGATTTTCAGGTCTAGGAACTAAACGTCAAACTTGATTGCGTTCAAATTGATTTAGTTCCTCTTGTATTGCTACGATCCAAGAATCATCACATTGAGCTTCGTAGAAGTTCTTGGGTTCGATTTGCAATACAAAGGCCATGTGGTTGCAAAAATCTTTAAGTTGAGATCTAGTACTAACCCCTTTTGAATGATTACCTATGACTTGATCAAGATGATGATTGTGAACAATCCTCCATGCTTTAGGCATTGAGTTGGTCAAGTCATCATTGGATTGATGCTCAACTTCCCTCATTTCCTTTTGGCTACATGATGAGTTGGAAATATTGAGAGTATTTAGATTATCCTCAATCCCAACAACCTCATCTTCTTCTAGGTCAATTCTAGGTGATGGTGGTGAGGGTGATTCATCAAAGACAACATGAATAGGCTCAACCATGGTTAGAGTCCTTTTGTTATAAACCCGAAATGTTTTACTCCTTGTAGAATATCCTAGGAAAATTGCTTCATCCGATTTGGAGTCTAATTTTCCAAGGTTGTCTTTATCATTTAACACAAAACATTTACACCCGAAAACTTTGAAATACCCAATATTGGGCTTTCGACCATTCCACAACTCATAGGGCGTTTTCCCCAACTTCATCCGAATAATAACACGATTAATTATATGGCAAGCGGTGTTTACCGCTTCCGCCCAAAGGCTTCGGGGAAGGTTGTGCTCATCTAACATAGTTCTAGCCATCTCTTGTAGAAATCGATTCTTTCTTTCAACTACACCGTTTTGTTGAAGGGTTCTAGGGGCCGAAAGATTATGTGAAACACCGAGGTCATCACATAATTTTTCTAAGTCTTGATTTTCAAACTCCCTACCTCTATCACTTCTAATTTTCTTGATTTTCAAATCTTTTTCATTTTGAATGCCTCTATAAAAATTTTCAAGAATGGAGTGAGTTTCATTTTTATGAGCAAGAAAGTGAACCCAAGTATATCTAGAGTAATCATCAACTATAACAAGTACATAGAGTTTCTTGGCTAAGCTAGTCGTTCTCTCCGGACCGAAGAGATCCATGTGAAGTAACTCTAGAGGTCGAGAAGTGGTAATATCTTTCTTTCTCTTGAAAGAATATTTAACTTGCTTGCCTACTTGACATGCACTACATATTTTATTTTTTGAAAATTTAGTCTTTGGGAGGCCTTTGACTAAATCATTTTTGGATAAACGATGAATGAGGTCCATACTAGCATGTCCTAGACGTCTATGCCATAACCAACTATTTTCGCTAGATGTGACAAAACATTTAACATCTTGATAATACAATTCACATAGCAACAAAGTATACAAGTTTCCATTTCTTTTGGCATTGAACATTTGTTTCTCATCTTTCTTGATTATGCATGCATTTGTCCTAAATATAACATCATAGCCCTTGTCACAAAGTTGACTAATACTAAACAAGTTATGCTTCAAACCATCAACTAAAAGCACATCATCTATAGAGAGAGAAGAGAAAATACCGATTGAGCCAATTCCCATAATTTTGCCTTTAGAGTTGTCTCCAAAAGTAACGTTTCCTCCTTCATATGGTTTTAGTGAAATAAACTTTGATTTATCTCCCGTCATATGCCTTGAGCATCCGCTATCAAGAAACCATTTTTCTTTTGATGCGAACTTCAAGCATACCTACAAAACAAGTTCAAGTAACTTTTATTGGTACCCAATCTGTTTTGGGTCCATTTTGGTTAGATAGATACGCAATAGTTTCTTTTGGAACCCAAATTTGTTTCATTACAACATTCTCTTTTCTATGAGAGCATGCACTAGTCCCTTTCGGAACCCAAACCATTTTTGACATAATTTTCTTCTTTCTATGAAAGCATACATTTGCTTTGTGTCATTTTCTATTGCAATAGTAGCAAGTAACATGTTTATAATCATTTGAAGATGCATGAGATGATTTTCTAGTAAATGTAGAGCTAAGTGATTTTCTCTTTTTCAAAATGAGAGCATTTTTGTCAAAAGCATCATACCCTATACCGCATTTATCAAATGATCATTTTTATCTTCCTAACATGATACTAAGGTTCTCTTTTCCTTTTGTAAATTTTGCTAAAACATTTATTTGATCATCAATAATATTTTTCAACCAAATATTTTCCTTTTCTAGCTCAATGCTTTTGTCATTGCAAGAAACTTCTAAGCTTGAACTAGTGAGACTACATGAAGATTTAGCTTTCTTAAGAAGGATATATTTTCTAGCTAATTTTTCGAATTCATCATGTAATTCTTCAAACACATCTTGCAATTCATTGTAATCAAGAAGAAGTTCATCATATGATAGTTTATCTAGATCATTTAAATTTAAATGTACCTCTTCTTCATTTGCCATGAGACAAATGTTTGTCGTTTCCTCACTACTTTTCTCCTCATCTGAGTCGCATGAGTCATAGTCCTCCCATGTGACATTCATTGCCATCTTGCTAGGTTTTTTCTCGTTTTCCTTTTTGAGCTTGAAGCAATCGCTTTTGTAGTGTCCCGGCTTACCGTAATTAAAACACGTTGGGGGTTCTCTTTTGCTAGGCTCGCCTCTTGGTTCGATTTTCTTCACGAATCTTCCACCATTTGCTTTCTTTCTTTGAAGGTGTCTCTTGAATTTTTGGGTGAACAAAGCAATGTCCCCATCCTCTTCTTCTTCACTCGGCTCATTGTTTTCATTTTTTGTGAAAGCTTGCAAAGCTATCCCCTTTCTTGGCTTGATGTCGTCTTCACGAGCTTTTAATGTTATTTCCCAAGTGAGTAGAGAGCCGAAAATTTCATCGAGACTCATGGTGTTGAGGTCATGAGCTTCTTTGATAGCCGTTACTTTTGCATCCCATTTTGCCGGGAGACTTCTAATCATTTTTCGTGACGCATCGAATCTAGGAACAATTCTACCAAGATGCTTTAGTCCATTCAAAATATTTGTAAAACGAGAGATCATAGAATTCACATTTTCATCATCTTTCATAGCAAATAATTCATATTCATGTATGAGTATGTCAATTTTATATTCTCGTACTTGAGATGTACCTTCATAGGTTACCTCAAGTTTATCCCACATTTCTTTTGTTGTTGAACAAGTAGATACATGATTAAATTCATTTGGACTTAAAGCGCAATTTAAATTTACTTTGGCTTTAGCATTGTACAACATGAGTTTACGGTCATCATTATCCCATTCATTAGGTAATTTGGGGACGGTTTTTCCATCAACAATTTTGGTCAATACAAATGGTCCTTCAAGAACTACTTGCCAAATTTGGTAATCGATAGCTTGAAGAAAATCTATCATTCTAGTTTTCCAATAGCTATAATTTGATCCATCAAACCATGGGGGCCTATTATTCGATTGTCCTTCAACATGAGTGACTAAATTTGATGACATGATCGTTCTCTAAGACGGTTAAGTCTAAGATAAATAGAGATTAGGCTCTGATACCAATTGTTAGTCACTAATTAACCCTAGAGGGGGGGTGAATAGGGTGTTAAAAAATAATTCTAATTCTTTTCGAAATTGGAACACACTTTAAACAAAAATCAATTTCTCAAAAATCAAGTGGATGATTCAATTTAAACTTCTCTAACTATTAATTTCAAGACAAGATAGCATACAAGATATTTAAGCAATTATAGCATGCAAATAAATCAAGTAAAGAGAAAGAGATAGAGAGATTGACACCGTGATTTTTTCGAGGTTCGGTAACTCCTACTCTTCGGCTCAAGAACCCCTTCTTGAGACTTTTCCCGATCCTTTCACTATGGCCCTTCTTTCACAGGTGGAATGACAAACCTTTACAACACAAGCCTCTCGAGCTTGTCTCTCAATCAAGAGAACAACCCTCTCTTGAACAATCGGTGGACTTCACTTGTCCGAGATTACAAATTCGTATGTAATCAATAAAATCACTCAAGAACAAAAACGCTCAAAACCCAAAGGTTTTTATGGAAGATAAATCAATATAAGCTCAAGTGTTTTTGGTGATTTTACAATAGCTCTAGAAATGTATTCTCAAAGGATATGATCAATGAATGGTATTTGGAGAATAAGAAGAGATACTAGAGGTTTTGATTTTCAAAGAAACTTTGAGAAAATCAGATTTTCAAAGCTTGGTTTCAATGGCTTTTGTAGAGAAAATTTCTGCAGAAAATTTGATAGCTTTCTTTCTCTTTGTGTTTCAATCTCTTAAAATGTTCAATATACACATCTCATTCTATATATAGCATTGCATTAGGGTTTTGAAGAATGATTATAGTATTTGAAAGACAAGGGCCGTTTGAACACCATTGAACACAATCCACAAAACATGGGAAATGTTTTCTGAAGAATCTGCAGGTTTTGAGGATCAACTAGTCGACTAATTTTTATTTTAGTCGACTAGATTGAGTTCTAGTCGACTACAATGATTCATCTAGTCGACTACTTCTTGTATTCTAGTCGACTCAAGGTTCTTTCAGTCGACTCTTTTTGATGTGGATGAAAAACCAATAACTACTGATTGATTTAGTCGACTACTAGAAAATACACAGGGTGAATCTAGTCGACTATAACTTGAAAAACATTTAATAAAAATATTTTTCTTTCCGTTTAAGTTCGGTAAAGTGTTTTTCATTCCATTTGAGTTCGGTTCATTTTATACTTGAGCTTATATGATAAAATCGACACATAAAATTACCTTGTTACAATGATCGCTCCCCGACCTATCTACCCCGAGTCTTGAGTCTTCGATTTTCGCTTTTGCCGTTGAATTAATTGATTTTCCATTTGCGCTTCAATTTCTTTCACAGCTTTTCGCTTTAAATCAAGCTTTCTTTCCGAGCTTGCTTTTCGAGTCGTTTCCTTTCCGAGTTTGATTTCTGAGTCGTTCACATGTCTTTTGCTGAAAATATAAACTCGATAATTCATTAGTATCAAACACTCTTCAATGGTTTGTTATCATCAATTTTGGAATTGTTTGCCGAGAGTAAATTTCAAAGCTAACATGTTGGTATTAAATTTTCTTATGTCAAACCCGACAATTCGGCCATATGCATTATAAAAGTCATAAGCACTTTCAAGGGTTGAAAACTCAATCCCGATCCTGGATTTAAATTCAAGAGGGTCGATTGGAGATGTAACATCACATCTCGTATCCATTCACAAACTATAATAAAAATAATTCAATATTTTAGTGTAATTTATTTGAAATAGTCATACAAATTAGACATTTTTTTTAAGAATCTGTAAAAGTATACTTGGGCATGAAAATACTAATAAAATAAAATTAAAGCAATTACCATTTCCAGTCTTCCATTTTAAAATATTCTTAGAATTTCAGTCTTCTGTCTCAATTTTAAGTCTTCTGTGTAATAATATTCAGCCTTCTGTCTCGATTTTAAGTCTTCTATTTTATAATATTCTACTACGCTATTCTAATATAGGCATTTATTTTCAGGCTTCTATTCTACGAATAACTCCACTAATTTACAGCAAAAAAAATAGTGAAATGAAAAACAAACAAAATACAAAAGACATAGTGAAATGAAAACAAAAATGCAAACCTGGGTTGGGTTTCAGCAAGAAGATATATCATGAGACTGGAGTTGTAATATTTTTGAGGGTAGAAGCAAGTGGAGTTAGACATAAAATTAATTACTACAGAGTGAAATGAAAAACAAACAAAATACAAAAGACAGAGTGAAACGAAAAATAAAATGCAAACCTGATTTCCAATGAAAGAAGATGAGAGCTGCTCTAGGACAAATTTTTGAGGATAGAAGCAAGTGGAGCTGGACAGATTTTTGAGTGTAGAAGCAAGTGAAAGTGAATAGAGGTCAATCCAACTGTTGTTGAAATGATGTATTTGGGAGGGAAAACCTAAATATTTAGGCGGGAAGGAGAGGTGGAAGAATAGTCTAATGGCTTTGATCACTTGGCGGCTTGGAAAAAGAATGGTTGAGGCTAAAAACAAGCTAAAGTTGAAAAGTGAAATTTACCCTAAAACGCTGCCCTTTTTGGTCATTGCTGCTGCAATGTAAGGCAGAGGATCCGGGTCCGTAAAGGTGATAGCATTTTGAAACTTAGATGGGATTGTATGATAGTTTTATTAGTTAAAGGGGTTTTATGACATTCTTTTGATAGTGTAGGAGTTTTCGTGATAATACCTCAAATTGATAAGACTACAGAATTTTCATTATAGCAAACTCGGAACAAACACCTTTTATGAAAATTAAACCACCTAAATATTTTAGAATAAATATCACTTAGACAGGTTTGTTCATATCCCACCTAGTTGGTTCCCCTCCTTTTTTTCATATTTCCACCTAGAATCCTGAGATTTGGTCAGTTGTATCTTTTAGATCTCAATTGTTAGTTGACCGTCAGTTAACCAACTAATTTTACTTACGCAAGTCTGAAAATAGTATTTTATGGATCATTTTTGCATTTAAAATGTGTGATGTCACAAAAAAATAGTCTTTTATTATTAAATAGTTAGGGGCAATAACGTCATTTCATGGTCTTCCGTCAAGAAAACTGATCGGCGTTAATGTTAGGGGGTCTAGGTGTAGATGCAGAGTTATTCAATAGCTAAGGGGACATGTAGGGGTGCACAAAAAAATCGTGGAACCGTAGAACCGATCCGAACCGAACCGAACCGGTGTTTTGGTTTCGGTTTTGAATTGTTTTGGTTTGGTTTCGATTCTCAAAAAGTAGAACCGTTCTAACTTGGTCTGGTTCCGGTTTCAAATTGTGTGGAACCAAACCGAACTGAACCGAACCGATATAAATTATATATATGTATGTATGTATGTATATATGTATAACTCACTTATACAATTAAATTTTATTCAATAAAATTATAAATTCATATAAACTTATAAATACAAATTAGTGTATTAAATAAAATTATAAGTTTATCCCAATAGTTTTGTACCATCTAAACAAATATTACACGCATATACATAAAAACCCTATATTTAAAAAAAAAATTGGAAGTCAGATTACATCGTTTGCTATGGAGACATTATGTTTTTTTTTTTTTTCAAATTTTATAATTTTTTCCTTGGTATGAAACATTTACTTTCCTTGAACATGGGATGTACTATCAAAATTTGCTCTTTTTTTGTTTTTTAAAGGAGGTCATTACTTTTTTTTTTTTCTTTTTGAATTTGACAATGGTTAGTGCTTATTGTTTTGATATTGAAGTAACCAAAAAAAAAATCTAATTCTAGAAATCAATTATGTAGTTTTTGGTTCAAGAATCTTGTTCTTAGTTTTGAAAATCGCAAGATTATTTTTCATAATTTATGTTGATGTATGTTATATATAAATTTTACAAGAACAGGCTTACAAAACCGTGGTTCGGAACCGAATCGAACCGTTATTTCATGGTTTGGTTCCTAAACTAATGGTTCTGGTGTTGATTCCTATTTTCAAGGAACCGTTGGTAATGGTTTGGTTCCAAATTTTTTAAGAATCGTACCAAACCGAACCGTGTGCAACCCTAGGGCCATGGCCCCTCCCAATGTTTTTTAAAAATTCCATTAGTAGCCGTTATAAATAATTAATTTTCATATATGTCCATCAAAAATTCTATTCCTCCCCTCCGACTAATTTCAAAATATTTTTCCAAAAATGAGGAATCTAAAAATAATTTTAACCATTTTTATATATTCAAATATTTTAATTTCTAAAATGCAAGTTCATCACTATTTGAAGTCCTAAACAGTTGTTACTTCATTTACATATAAGTATAGACCGAATCTCAATAAAATTAGCCTAAGAATGTTCATAATGCATAATAATAAATAACTAAATTTTCTTCTCAAAGTATTTAATAAGAAAATATTTACTAATAAAATATTAAAATGATATTAAAAAAATAATTTTGTAATATAAAATATAAATAATTGTAGAAAATAACATAATTTTCTTTCTTATATTTTTTTTACATCCTAGGTATTCAGGTTACACTTTTTTCATCTTTAATTTTATTTTAACATGATATATTAAAGTAGTATCATTTAACAAAAATATATATATTTTTAAATATTACTCCCTCCATCCCAAATAAGTGTCAGCTTTGAAAAGTTAAAGCATTTTATTTAGTCAATTTATCAATTTAACTTTCAATCATTAAAGTTATAAAACATAGACAAAAGTGCAAAATACCCCCCGAATTATCCTCAATTGAGCAAAATACTCCCTTATACTATAAAAGTGAGCAAATTAGTTCCTCAATTTCTCAAAATCAAGCAAGTTGTTCCCCTGGACCCACTTTTTGAATGTCAAATTACCATTGTACCCATATATTAATCTTTTGTAAAATATAAAAATAAGGGTTAACTTTATTTATACCCCTAAGATTTGTTTTATCTTCAATTAGACACCCTCAAATTTAACATTATTATCCAGTTATATAAATTATTTGTTATATATATATATTACTATAAAATAATTTTTTTTATGCCAAAATAAAAAATTAATGCCGAAGTTTTTTTTTATTTCCTTATGCCCAAATGGGCTATCTCAGTATCTGAAGTCACGACTCCGTTGTTTGGTAGTTTGAGTGCTTACCACTGAAACATGAAATGTGTTTTAAAATCATCAAATTTTAGGTGCCAATTGAGAAAATCTTTTGTTCAATAGACAAAACCAACCTTTTGTTTTTGAACTACCATTAATTTCGGTATTAATATTTTAGTCAAATTTCGGTCAATAGACATAACCATCTTTTGGTCAAATTTTGGCATTAATTTTTTATTTCGGCATAAAAAAAATTGTTTATAGTAAAATATATATAAAATAATTTATATAACTAGATAATAATGTTAAAAGAAGGAAAATAATATACCCTAATTGGTAGTTTGAAAAAAAATTATTTCAAAAATTATTTTTTATTTCGGCATATATCAAAAAATAAATTTGTTTATAGTAATATATATATATAATTATTTCTATAACTAGATAATAATGTTAAAAGTGGGAAAATATTGAATAGAGATAATAAAATTTGAGGGTAGTAAAGAAAATGAATCATTGTTTCCAAACACCATTTATCTCACCATTGAGTGTAGTTTAGGTATTAACTGTCATTAGGGGTGTAAATGACATGGGTTTGAAAAACTATAAGATATAAATGAAGTTTGTCAAATTTGAGGGGGTCTAATTGAAAACAAAACAAACCTCAAGAGTGTGAATGAAGTTAATCCTTATTTTTATATTTTACAAAAGGTTAATATATGAGTATAATGGTAATTTGACATTCAAAAAGTGGGTCTAGGGGGCAACTTGCTCACTTTTATGGGAGGTATTTTGCTCACTTGAGAATAGTTTATGGGGGGTATTTTGTATTTTTGCCTAAAATATACAATAAATTATCACATCATTATGGTGGGACCATGAGTAAAGTTGATATTTCTTTTACTAACACTATAATAAAAGTCATCATCTTAAAAAATTAAATTCAAAAGATTTATAATTTGGAACGAATGGAGTAATTGCATAATATTAATGGTTTTGTTCTATAAGGGCCTGTTTGGTTGGGGTGTTTTTGTGTTTGTTTATGTGTTTTGTGTTTATAAACTTGTTTGGTTAGTGTTTTTGGGATATGTGTGTTTAAAAACACTTTTTCACTTTAGGCAAATTTTAGGCATATGAGAATAAACATGAATTTGGTGTTTATTGGGGTATTTATCACTTACACTTTCTTCACTTTATAATATATTTTATTATTTTATTATTTATATTATTAAATTATTATTTATTAATTTATAAATATATTCTATTTATTTATTATTATTTCATTATTTAATTCATTTTATTTATAAATTATTTATTCATTTTTAATTATTTAAAAATATATTTTATTAATTTAATATTAATTTTTTATTATTATACTCATTTTTTATTATTATTATGAAGTATTTATTTGTTATTATATTTACTTATTATTTATTATTATATTTATTATTATTTATTATTATTTATTTCATTTTGTTTATTATTTATTATTTTTATTATATGTTTAAATATGTTTTATGTAATTTATAATTTATTTTATTAATTTATTATTATTATTAATTATTTAGTCCATTTTTTATTATTATATTTATTTATTATTATTGTATTCATTTATTATTATTATTATATTATATTATATTTATTATTTATATTATTAAATTAGTATTTATTAATTTATATATTCATTTAAAAATATATTTTATTTATTTATTTATTATTATTTCATTATTTAATTCATTTTATTTATAAATTATTTATTCATTTTTAATTATTTAAAAATATATTTTATTAATTTAATATTAATTTATTATTATTATACTCATTTTTTATTATTATTATGAAGTATTTATTTGTTATTATATTTACTTATTATTTATTATTATTTTTATTTTTTATTTTTTATTATTATTTATTTCATTTTGTTTATTATTTGTTATTTTTATTATATTTTTAAATATGTTTTATGTAATTTATTATTTATTTTATTAATTTATTATTATTATTTATTATTTAGTCCATTTTTTATTATTATATTTATTTATTATTATTGTATTCATTTATTATTATTATTATTATATTTTATTTTATTTATTATTTATATTATTAATTTTTAATTATTGATTTTTAATTTTTCAATTTCAACCCAAAAAACATCCCTACCAAACATACTTCTGTTTTTGGATGAATTAAAAAAAAACAAAAAACGTGCTTTTTGTTTATTTCAATACAAACACAAACACAACTCTACCAAAGAGGCCCTAAGAACTTTAAGTTGTTTGTGAATGAGGCAACTTTAATGTGGCCTTCTTTTAATCTCACACGGGATCTGATACTATATTTAAGGATAAAGTGCATTAAAGCCCCTTTAATTTTATTCTCTCCCCCAATAAATCCCCCTCAATTTTGAATAATCTCCCAAATTATGTTAAAGATTGTAAATAACTCCCTTGAATTATTCTTGTGCAATAAATTCTCCTAAACTATCACAAAAAATAAATAAAAAATACCCTTTGACTTCAAATTATTTTATAAATGACTATAATTCCCTTTCTTATTGAATTAACTTAATACACTTTTGTTATTAACAAAAATTATGAAATAATTGATACAAATTTGATGGCATAATCTCCATTCAAATTTGATAAATTAACACATGATTTTTATAATTAATCAAAAGAAATAATTATTTTAGCTTCTTATAAAAAAATTGAGTTTTAATATTGGAAGGATTAAGTAAGTATTCAACACTATTTATATACATAGCATCAGGAAACCTATGTTTGTTATTGAAGTAATTTATAAAAAAAATATGAATATATATCGCATGAAAATTCAAATTACTAAAATCCGATTGATTTAAATTATAAAATTTATTATCCTAACTTTAATTTTTTTACACTAAATAAAAAAAATTCTTTTTATATGATATATATTCATAATAAATTTACAAATTACTTTACTAACAAAAACTTTTTTTCTCATGTTATGTATATAAATAGTCTTGGATAGTAATTACTTAATCCTTTTAAAATTTTATAGTCAATTTGTTTTTTATAAAAACCTAAAAGCATTACTTTTTTAATTAATTATAAAAATTATATGTTAATTTATCAAATTTGAATGGGGATTATGCCATCAAATTTACATCAATTATTTCATAATATTTGTTAATAACAAAAGTATATTAAGTTAATTCAATGAGAAATGACATTATAGCTATTTATGAAATAATTTGAAGACAATGGGTATTTTTTATTTTATTTTTGTAATAATTTAGGGGGTTTATTACACAAGAATAATTCAGGGGGTTATTTGCAATCTTTAACATAGTTTGGGGAGTGTTCAAATTAAGGGGGTTTCTTGGGAGAGAGACTAAAGTTAAGGGGAGTTTAATTACCCAATATTTAACAATCATCCACTCCAAAATATAAGCAGTGGAAAATTAAATTACAATTTAATATTTATAAAAGGGTCTTAATTCCAAGAAACTCGTGTCACGTTAACTCTAGAATTTGGATACGGTTAGTCTAAATTCTAGAAGGTCTGTCCATACTAACTGCGCCACTTTCGCACGGACGATAATTTAATATTTATATCCTCTTACTTTCAACTTTCTTTTTACCTGACAAAAAAATAGAATATCGAACGAGATAGCCCCGAGGTTAATTTTTATTTTTCATTGAATTATTTGATTTTTTGTAATTATGTTAAACTTTACTAAAAATTTATCTTCTAATAATTACTTTAATATTTTCTTATTTTCTCTTTCACTCTTCCTCTTCAAGCTCGACAAAAGTTGCATGTGTACGTTGATATCTAGAAGAAGCTGTTAAAACAAGTTTTAACAACTGATATTTTTGTCATAGACCCGTACTCATCATTTATAGTTTCAAAATATTTAAATCTTATTTCTAGAAACATAATTTTCATATTAACACTTTGTTTTTAGCAAGCTAAAGCGTGAAAGTGCTACACCACAGGTTCCGGACTTGGAAAAAAAATCCAAAACAATTACCAATTTACCATATTTTAGTGAGATGAAAAATTAAGAATGTGATTGGTAATTTCTTACCCTGCAATGCGAAAGAATAGAGCTGCGTAGCCAACACGGCTACAGTTATGTGATTGTGCAATGTGAACGGAATTTAGATTAATTAATAAATATTGTCATTTGACACTGGTATGATTCGAGTGAGATAAAAATATGACCTCCACCAAATTGTTCCGACTTGGGTTCTTGTTGGCATTCAACGGACTAGCCTTTGATGCGTGAAGCTAGCTAAGCAAACTGAAAAGGAGACAAAGTGGCATCACAAGTACGAGCAAGTGTTTTTCCTTCAAGTTCGCAATTAAAATGTCCCAAGCAACATTGTCACCCTCCGGATTTTGTGAAAGGGTGTCGAAATTATGCCATTTGAAACCCTTTAAACTAGTAATCTTATTAGAAAAGCAACCCTAGCTAGTGACCTTAATTTGACCTATATATATATATGAAGTATATATATAACTATATATGCAAGACATTGGTGATTATGAAATCCACTAAGGTTTTAGATTTTTCTACACGTGGTATATACATGGAATGGCTTCGATGTATTAAGGTTCACTATTTTTTCTGCCTTACCGAATCAAGTGTCACATTTTGATAATAACCTCAATACATTAGAAAATAGTAATTGGGTGCTTATTTAAAATGTATCATCACCAATAAAAAAAATTATATATTGAAGGAAAAATTAGGTCAAATAGTCTATCGACTTCGTGAGTTACTATTATGGTCTTATTTGAAGTGCCTTTTCGAATTCTGATTTTTTAGAGGGAAATTTTGTTTTTAATAGTATTTGGTTTAATTTTTAGAATTTTTAAATTTTGGAAGAACATTTAGCTATAAACTTCTCCAAAACATTTCTACTTCTCTTTTTCTTGTGTGAAATAGAAGTGAAAACTCTGTCAATCATCAAGGCCTATATTAAGCCGTGAGTAATAAAAGATACTCCCTATGTCCCAAAATAAGTGTCAACATTCGACTTTTCAAAAAAAAAAATTGGGGTATTTTGTGTTTCCATTTTTGTCATTTGAAAATATTTTATAGTTTTAGTTTTTAGTGAGGCTCATTATTTTTTGAAGTTAATGAAAAATGATAAGTTTGAAAAGTATAAGATTATATTGTATTGGGATTCGAAACTTGATATTTATTTTGTGACAGATAAAGTTTTGAAAATGAATACTTAATTTTCATTATATTGTAGTATGCATTGTTATTATTTTCCATTATTAGAATGCTTCGAGCATTAATAATATATCACATTGACATTATATTACCCAACTCTGATATGTAATTACTGGTATTGGAACTGATACCGTGATGACCAACCATAACCAATCAACTACTTAGTTCAAAAGAAAAAGTGAATATATAGGAGGTATCCTAAAAGTATCCGATGGATTTTGTACCATTAATGTGAGAATCACATGTGAAAGGATCATGCAATTGTGACTTGCCTAAATTTGTTAAAAGAGAAGAAAAGTATGCCTTTCTAAAGGCGAAATTCCAGGGCATGTCTTGTTTGGCACTCAGACACCGGCCGGTAAGAAAATGTTTATGACAATTAAAAAAGTGTAGTCTAGTCTATCGAAGTCCTTACTTTCAAGTACTTCTAAAAGTTTAGCATTCACTTGTGAATTAAAGTAGCTCCCATGCACAAAATTTGAACATATGCATATTTACTTCACACAAAATTTGTAGTACTCTTGATCAATAAACATAATTATATTTTATAAAAAAATATTAATTCACAATAATTTTTGAAGATTAGATGAAATTAAAGCATTACATTTAACGAAGTATGCGTCTCTAGCTAGTGAAATATGATACGAGAAGTGTGTGATTTATCTTTTGATATAAATAATATGCGCTTGTCTATAGCTCATCGTATCGTATCGTTCGATATTATCAAAACTATGACAGTGAACCATGCGTTCACCTTTCATGATTATATTGCAGGTGACGGTAAAAACAGGTGATCACACGGTCCGGATTGCAAGCTCCAGTTCATAGTTTTGTTGTTCCTATGTGCTAACCTTGTTTTATGTGGGTGTGAATACATATGAGCTGAGTCAAGACCACTCTTGGAATGGTATTAAATCATGTGAACATGGGTCCCCTAGGGCGCTCAATTGATATCTAATCAGGTTTTTGGGATTAATTACTTAATTAATATGGATTAGATTAAGTTGAAACAAGATAATAGGGTAGATGTGAACTAAACATGCTTTAATTTAATCAGTCTAATTTGTTTAGAGGGCCAATGTGACATCTATTAATTAAGATATATATATATATATATATGACATACATGTAATTATGGGGTTCCATGTGCGCCAAGTCCTATATCTGATGATAAGAAATGGGCTGAAGATGATGTTGGGGTAACGGCCAATGCTTCTGATGATAAT
The DNA here is from genome assembly GCA_963922005.1 of Cornus suecica. Classification (NCBI taxonomy): domain Eukaryota; kingdom Viridiplantae; phylum Streptophyta; class Magnoliopsida; order Cornales; family Cornaceae; genus Cornus; species Cornus suecica. The sequence continues at coordinate 22,260,158 of OY998239.1, read as the reverse complement.
GAATGGACTACAAGGAAGTGACATTAACAGGGACCTGGTCGATCTTGTGACCACCAATTGATTCGAAGAATAGTTGCTATAAAGATTTGGTCCCGCCGGCCGCCGCCTTGAAGTTTGGACAAATTTCAAAAGTGGAGCGTTTGAGGCTCATAGATCTCGTATTGATTTTTGTCGTAATCATGGTAAAATTTAACTAATTCGGATAATATTAATTTTAAATATAAATATTAATATTGCATGACGGTACATCATGTCCAGAAAAAATTGTAAACTAGACAATACACGAATCATATAAATACTTTATTTGTGTATAATATTTGTATTTGTGTTATGTGTTATTCGGTTCGTAACTCTTTTAAAAAATATTAATATTATTACGAATATTAATATTCAATTTAAAATTGATATTATCCAAATCTATTTTATTAATATTAATATTGATAATGCACCGCAAACCACAAAAATCAATTATCGATTACACCGAATCTTGATCACTGTCTCTTACATCTCTCTAGCGAACAGAGAAGAAATGTGTAACAGTAGAGTGGGAATGGGGATCTTAGAGCTGGAAAATAATTCAAAGCAATGACAAGGATGGTGAAGTACTAGTACAGTAGTGGGAATGGGGATCTTAGAGCAGGAAAATAATTCAAAGCAATGACAAGGATGGTGAAGTACTAGTTCATAATGTCTCTCCCTCAACGACTCTCTCTCTCTCAATCGTGCACTTTCATGAAAATTCATTGTGATGTAACCAAACATACAACTGTCTCCTACGATTTTGGCATTTGTGATAATGAAGTGAACTGTAGAGCGTGCACTCATTGCCAAAAATTTCATTTTCTTATTTTTTAATTGGGTAAATTACACTTACACCTCTCAAGATAAGATTTATTATAGTTTCACCCCTTATTCTTTGAATAATTACAGTTTTACCCCCTTTAGGTCATGAAGGCCCAATTCAAATGACCTAAAAAGTGAAATGACATATATAACCCTGGATATTTTTCAATTAGGATGTTAAAAATTGAGTTTTTTTTTCTGATTTGTCCATAATTGTCCAATTAGAATGTAAAAATTAGGACAAAATGAAAACACTAATCTAGTAGATTGGAGCCAAAATGTACATAATCATAAATTTGGGAGTATTTTAGATATTTCACCTAGAATTGACCCGGTTTGACTACACCAGAAGTTCATCCCAGGTGGTATTTGTTACAACCTACAAACTTTAGGGAGTGAAACTATAATTATCCAAAGGATAGGAGGTGAAAGTGTAATAAGTCATATCTCGAAGGGTGTAAATGTAATTTACCCTTTTTAATTTTCCAAGTTTTTTTTTTGTTTTGTTTTTTAATACTAGCATACCTATGCTTATATTTATTTAATACCATTATTGGCATCCATTAATTACAAATTTAGTATGATATAGTTGGGAGATTATGGTCACAGGTAAAGACTGCCCTTTGGGCTCAACTCAAGTGCTCAAACACAAACCAGTGCCAACGGCTTTGGATAATGAGTCAAGAGTCACTAAAGAGACGTCAGTTCAATAGAGGACTATACTAGTGGAAAGGGGTTTCTTATACTCTAGTTTCGGGACTACTGGTTTTGTTTGATGAGAAAGAAAGGAAGAGAAATTCATAGTATCAACATTTTAAGAGAGGAAGTAAGGAAATAGGAAAAACCAAAAGGTTCCTGAATTCTTGTTTATTTATCAATTTTAAAAAATTATTTCATAAAATAGAAATTGAACTTTTGACTCATCCATAATTTGGCATTGCCCTATAGGTTTTGATTTTGATTGCGGTAACGGTGTACTGGACTCAGAAAATATTGGTCTAAAAAGTAAGTATCGAATGAATATCGATATTATATAACAATACCGGCACTTTTCAAAAACGTTATGAACCGGACAGACGAGACATGACTCAACGGATGATACAACAAACCATACCACACAATAATGATGAAATTCACGGCATCACAACATAATTTGAGAACCCCTATCTTTTTCATTTTCCCTCTCACTCGACCACTTCCAACTAGCGATGCCATTTGATCCATTAGGTCCTGATAAACTATAAAGTGGAATAAGATCAATCAAGTTGTCAGATGTGAGCCTTAGATCTCTCAACAAGAGATGGTGGAGATGATATTTTTCATAATATGATAGATTCCACCACTATCGTAGATTATTGACTATCACAAGTTTTTTCTAAAGATAATTTTATCGTTTTTGAGTTAGCAAAAATATTATTATGAAACTCAACAAAACAAACATCGTCTTCTTGTAATTTACAAGAAAACAAAATTAATATTGTTGAAAGAAAAAGAGGTTAGATCATTTGAATAAGAAAATCGAAAGTCACTTTGTCACAACTAAGATTCATTTATTAAAACAATTTTATTTTATTTTTATTTGTTTTGAGAAAGAGTAATAGAGATAGAGAGACTACTTTCCCACCCATTTTTGGTTCTCCACATATATAAAAAGTTGGCAAATAAAAAATCATACATTCTATATTCACTTTATCCTCTAATCCTCTTTATTTTTTAGTAGTATTATACGATAAATTACTAAGACCATCGATGAGATTTTATGTAATTTATGATTGGCATATCTAATGACCTTCTATCATTTAAATTATTAAAATACTTTTCATTTGACACCACCTAAAATATCTTTATCTATTCACATGCAAGTTGGTTTGGTTATTTTAACATAAATTACTCAGTTTAAACTATTCACATGCAAGTTGGTTTGATTATTTTAACATAAATTACTCAGTTTAAAATACTAAGGTGTTGTTTGATAAAACTGAAAATTTTAAGATCTGAATTTTAAGTACTGAAAGTTTTAAGTGGTGCTTAAAAAAATTATATTATGTGAAATTTTTGAAAATTTCCAGTCTTCTGACTTCAGTGTTAAGTGGTGATTTTGTCACTTAAAATTTTATCTCATTTTAAGTGACACTTAATATATTAAGTGATGCTCAATTTTTTTTATCAAACGCACTTAACTGAATAAGTGTTGAATTTATTCAGATTTAAGTAGTAAATAAGTGTTATCAAACAGACCCTAAAGTTATGTGTACTTTAGTAAATGCACAAAAATATTAGTGTAATATTAATCTTATAGGGGAGGTCAGAGTAAATTTATACAAACTTTAATTTGAGAGTAATTATGCAAAACCTAAGGGGAGGTCAGAATAATTTACCCTATATTTATTTTGATCCAAACGTGGTGTTAAGACTTGCATTAATTTGTGGTGGTATTTGTTTTGCGCAACAAAAGCTTGATATCTGAAGCGTAAAAGCTGTGAGTTCCCTACCCCACACTAATCTGTCTATCAATCCCTCCTCTTTTTGTTGCCTTTGTGCGCTATGTGGTCCCTGCTTCTCCGCCACGTGTCGACCAATTACACGTTTCGAATATTGAACGGCTTAATACGTCACCAGCACATGCTAATCACATCCACTGTCACAGAACCATTATCTTTGTCACCAATCACAAGTTTACACGTGGAAAACTTTTAGGGTAAATACCACTGACACCCTCAAAGATACCCTAATCCCACATAGACCCCTCAATATTCACTATTCCCACTCAGACCCCCTAAAAATTAAATTTTGTCCCATAAAGACCCCCTCCGTCTCCACGCCGTTAAACTGTGCCGTTAACCACCCTGTGAATTGTCTATTTTGCCCTCAAAATGATATAAAATGACCAGCATATCCTTCTTATTCTTCAATTTGGACATCCCAAAACTCTAACCCTAATTTATATATAGAGAGAGATTGGAAGTGGGAAATTGGGAGAGAGATTGAAGATGGGGATTGTATATATTGCATACCCATATATACATATATATATATATATGGTGCTATATATACCCATATACCCGTATATATACCCGTGTATATATATATAATTGTTATATATAGCAGCTATATACCCGTATATATATATAGATGCTGTTATATATATGTATAGATCTATATATATATATGTGTATATATATATATGTATAGATCTATATATATGTGTGTGGCAGTGTGTGCAGAGGTGTGTGTGTGTGTGTGAGAGAGAGAGAGAGAGTATTAAATATTTTTTTAATTTTATATTTATTTTCGAATTTAGTATTTTTTTGAAATTTAATATATATTTTTTGAATTTTATATTTATTTTCAAATTTTATAATTTTTTATGTTTTTTTCGAATTTTATAATTATTTTCGAAATTTAATACATATTATTTGAATTTTATATGTTTTTTTTAAATTTTATATATTTGTCTTGAATTTAATATGTTTTTTTTAAAAAAATCAAAATTTATATATATTTTTTATTTTTTATTTATTTTAGATTTTATAATTGTTTTCGAAATTTAATATATATTTTTGAATTTTATATGTTTTTTTAAAATTTTATATATTTGTTTCAAAATTTTTATGTTTTTTGCGATTTTTATATTTATTTTCGAAATTTAATATGTTTTTTTGAAAAAAATATAATTTCGAAATTTATATATATTTTTAATATTATATTTATTTTCGAATTTATAATATTTTTCAAATTTTAAAATATATTTTTTCAAATTATATATATATTTTGAAATTTTAATACAATTTTTTTTGAATTTTAAATATTTCTTTCAAAATTTATATATTATTTTTGAACTTTATAATTTAGGTATGTTTTTTGAAATTTAAATATTTTTTTGAATCTATATATTTTTCCCCTTTTATATATTTTTTTCTAAATTTTTATATATTTTCAGATTTTAATATAATTTTTCAAAATTTTATATATTTTTTGAATTTTATATTTTTTTTTGCATTTTCAGATTTTATATAATTTTTTGAATTTTAAATATTTCTTTCAATATTTTTGAATTTTATAATTTATATATTTTTTCAAATTTTATATATATTTTTTCTAATATAAAATATATATTTTCGTGATATATATTTTCGTAATATATATATATATATATATATTGGACATATGGGTAATTTCATATTTTATATATTACCTTAATGTAATAAGTGAAACCTCAGGGGGTGATATTACAATTTATCTTTTTTTTTTAAATATATATGGAATGATAAATTAGTAATTTCACAATAAAACGTCAGTAAACTAACGACCGTATGTCAGAGGAGGTTTTTATGGAAATATTCAATATTAAAGAAATTTGTATAAAATTAGGGTCTCTTTGAGGAGGTATGAGTGATATTTACCCAAACTTTTATGTGGGGCTTTGCAATTAACCGTAGGGTCAGCATAGTACTGTATTATCAAAATAGAACGAATTGATAGGTCTACCAATCAGGATGAAGAATTACACGTGGACAATATTTTTATGTATGTATTTACATTAAAATATTTACCTTACCTATTTTTTATAGCAGGTTTTTCTATCTTTGTAACATATCTTTTAGTTATCTTAGTATAAAATATTTATTTATTACGTACCTGTGGATATATAATTTGATTTGCAATCTATCTGCCCAGGATAAAAGATTTTCAAATCCTAGAGAAATCATTTTTTATTACTCTATAAAGAATTAAGAAACAAGAGCTGAATGCTGCGGTGGGTCCACTCAAGTAAAAAATAGTTATTTAATGGCTAATCACATAGAAATAAGGTGTCAAAAAAGTCTTGAAAATAATTATTTAACGTATTCATGATTTTCAAAGTGGGTCTTGCAATGCTAATAAGCGTGTGCACTCATTTGTTTAGAGTTATAAGAATAATATTAATACCTCCTAAAAATGTTGAGAAAATTATGAACATTGAGATTGTCTCTAACAAGTAATTATATGGAGACAACACAAAGGACTGTGGAGAGTAGGAAACGAGTTAATTTGCATAAAAATTCAATAGATGAAAAATAATTTATTTAAACTTTTTATGTCGTAACAAAATAAATAAATAAATCTGATTATAGAATAAGAACTACTCAACTAATTCTTTTTTCGAACTAGATATTCAATTGATTTTCCTCCCGGGTTTGCATATAACCATCCTCATCTCTTCTAAAATTTTAAAATTTACTCATGTCTGCCCCCGCCCACCCCGTTAAAGTATGTTTTCAAGTTTTTAATTAATGAACATAAGCAAATTGAAAAAACAAATGATAAAAAATAATACAAAATCAAATCCATAGAGCATAATATAAACACAAAATTTAAAGAGTATCCTAAATATACTATGAACAACTTTAGTGTCACTGTCATAAGGGTTTCACGCACAGAATATTAAAATAAAAAATAAAAAGATAAGGATAATTAAAATGAAAATTAATTTATGAATTTCTTTCAAATCATCCACCAATTGAGTGCTCTCTCTCTTTTCTCTCCATAATTAATACTGCTATAATTCGTTTCTCCTTGGTTTGAAATGTTATGTTCCGTGAAAAAAAAAGTAATAACTAATAAATTATTCAGGATTCTTAACATAAGGCCTTACATATCCATATATAAAGAAAAAAACTAAAGTTAAATGTACACGGGATGGGATGTGGATGGGTATTTATCATAGTCCATTCCTACTCCATAACTCGTGATAGGTTCTATTTCTTTAACAAATTTGCCTGTATGAAATAGAAAGCATTCTCAAACTCTTAATTAAAGGGGTGGAAGCTCTGATGGAGCGGTATAAATTATCATTCCTATTTTGAAATCTCATTTCTTTAATATGATATTATCATATTACTCCATTCATAAGTAGGGCTGCAAATGAACCGAGCCATTCGTGAGCAGGCTCAGGTTCGGCTCATGCTCGTTCGTTTAGTAAACGAACCGAGCTTGAGCATAATTTTTAGGCTCGTTTAGTAAACGAGCCGAGCTTGAACATTACTAAGCTCGGCTCGCCAAGCTCGTGAACAGGCTCGTCTAAGTTAAATAGTAAAACTATATCATATTTGACAAAAGAAAGTGTTCAAATTGAACAAATTATGAAGATTATTGTGAAAAGATTATAGAAATTAGGCGATCATAATATAAAATTCATTCATAAAAAGTTATACTAGTGAAAATATGTTAAAACAGACATGCAACAACTCAATCCAGACAACTATTAGGAAGATTAATATATGTTGCATTGAAACGAGTCGTTCGTGAACAAGCTCGGGTTCGGCTCGTTAAATCTGGCGTTCGGCTCGGGCTCGTTCGTTAAGCAAATGAGCCGAGCTTGAACACATTTTCTAGGCTCGTTTAGTAAATGAACTGAGCTTGAACATTTCAAAGCTCGGCTCGGCTCGGTTCGTTTGCAGCCCTATTCATAAGGAAAAAAAACAAGAAAAAAGAGAAAGAGAGAGAAAAGAAAATAAGTTAGCATTAATGAGAAAAGTAAGTGAACTCTTTCATTGTTGACTGGCCATAAAATTATGATAGTGAAAGATCCACAAAATCTAGCTTAAATTAGTGGTTGATAATTATGATGGTTGTAACTCTTCTTTGTAGTTTTCTTATTTATACAAATCAAAATAAATGCACTATATATAATATTACATTTCTATGAAATAAATGGTTTGTATAGCATTTTCTTATATTGAGTCCACTATTATTTTCAACAGTACACATATTGCTCCACCCTATAAAAGATGCGCTTCCCACCTCTCACCAACATTACTTAACAGTCTCTCACTCTGTTATTTCATTTTTTTCTCTATTGCTCACCACAAGGTTTGTGTGTGAGAGAGAGAGTTCATGGAGAGCGCCGACTCCTCCACGAGCTCTCAGCAGCCACAACTCCCGCCGGGCTTCCGCTTCCACCCAACCGACGAAGAACTCGTCGTCCACTACCTCAAGAAAAGGACCGCCTCCTCTCCTCTCCCTGTCCCCATAATCGCCGAAGTCAATCTCTACAAGTTCGATCCATGGGAACTCCCAGGTAAATATATATATTTCTCATCACATGTCGAGTAATATATCCGTTTACATCATTCATGATTATATCATAAAATTGATTTCACGATGTTTAGTGTTCTTATATATATGTACACGTAAAAATATATTTTTGGTTTTAGAGTTTGTAGGTAATAATAATTTATATATATATATAAATATTTGTGATTTTCAGCAAAGGCTACGTTTGGGGATCAAGAGTGGTACTTTTTCAGCCCAAGGGACCGGAAGTATCCGAACGGGGCGAGGCCGAACCGGGCGGCAACATCAGGGTATTGGAAGGCTACCGGGACCGATAAGCCGGTGATGAGCTCCGGCGGGAGTCAGAAGGTGGGTGTGAAGAAGGCTCTTGTTTTCTATGGAGGTAAGCCTCCCAAAGGAATCAAAACCAGTTGGATCATGCACGAGTATCGCCTCGCCGATAGCAAAGTCAACTCTATGCCTCCTGGCTGCGACTTCGGCAACAAGAAACCGTCCTTGAGGGTAATCTATTGCTCTTCTTCTATTTCAATCTTATTCAATTCATGTATAAAGAAGATATATATATATATATATATATATATATATATATATATATATATATATATATATATATTGAGCCGATAATCTACAAAATATATTTTCGTTGCATTATACAATAAAAGACACTAACTTTTACAAAATTTGTTTGTTGTGGTGTTATATGTATATATATATATATGTGTGTGATTTGATTGATTTGTTTGTAGCTTGATGATTGGGTGTTATGCCGAATTTACAAAAAGAACAATACACCAAGGTCTATAGATCATGAAATGGATGAACCCTACTCTGTGAGCCCCATGCATGGAGTTGGATCAATGGCAATACCATCTATACAGACTACTCCAAAAGTTGATCATGCACTAAAGGCCTCAAACTATAGTGCACTACTCCAAAATGGACACTACTTATTTGAAGGAATGATGAGAGATCATCATCATCATCAAGACCATCATGATTTGATCAGTGTGTCCGAGTCTGATCAATCTCAGTTGATGCATCAACCGAATTCAAAGCCACAACTAGCTCCGGTTATCGTGTCCTCCAACTCTCAATCCCTTAAGAGGACATTTCCTTCTCAGTTTTGGAGTGATCAAGGCATGGTTGGTTCTTCATTGACAAAGAGATTCCATGAAGATAATATCGCGGTCGCGGCGAGGACTGATGAGAGCAATTCTTTTGCTACTCTGATCAGCCAGTTCCCAAACATCCCCTTGTTGCATCAACAAACGTATCAGCAAAGCTCTCTCCCATTTCAGCTTCCTGGCCTTAATTGGTACACTTGAATAAGGTCCAGAGGTCGGTGTCATTAGTTAACAATTGTTATATATATATATATATATATACTCATACACAATTCATTAGTTTGCTAGCTAGATTGTTGGATTGGGTATTGAGACTGTTATTAGTGGGAGAAATGCATGAGGACATCACCTACAGTTTCTGGGAATCTGTTACTTGTTCCGGCCAATTTTAGGTGGGGCCTTTAGCTATATATTTATACTATATAATTAATTTTAATATATATAGTTGGTTGAAAGTTTATGTATATATAGTTGATAAGAAATATAATGAAGTTGGAAATTATGATACCAATAAACTCAAATCTCCAACAGTACATTTAATGTGGATTTTTTTTTTGTTTTTTGAGAGGACATCTAATGTGCAGGGATGATCTCACATGGATGACTAATTTGTGACTAGCATTATTAAGACTATGAAGGTCATGATATTTTGTTTTATATATATATATATCTTGCAACTATTCATGGGTTATTGTTGGTTTACTTTGGTCATTAATTTTTTGGTCACTAGGCTTAGTGCCAAATCGCCAGTAACTTCAATCTTTGTCATTACAATAACAATCACCTAGATGCTAATCATGAATGTTCTTATATCTTTGAATTATATATCCAACTCTAAGTTTTTATATTAACATCATGCCTAGTATTTACAACTTGCAATTTGATTAGTGGTTTCATGAAGTATTATATATTATTGTTCAAGGAAAGCTTAATCACTGCCAAAGCAATGATCCATAATTAATCTGCAAAACAGAATGTAGGAGACTGTTATTGTAATTTATCAGTATATTGTTGGTTAAATAGGACCAAATCCTATATATATATATTAAGTACTTTAATTAGTTTTCTATTTGCTTGAAATTCCGAAAAAAATAATAAAAATAATATTTTTTCTATAACCGGGGTGTCCGGGCCCCGGGTAAAAAAAATAAAATAAAAATGAATAGTTTTCTATTAGCTAAACATTTCGATTTAAAAGAAATATGTAACAAAAGGACAAGATTTATTACGATTTTTTTATATATTTTCCCAGGTAATTAATTCGTTAATAGTTGTTATAACCAATTAAATACTGGCTCTCTATATTTAAGCATATAGAGTTTTTCTTAATAATAAATCTGTTATACAGATTAATTACAATAATGCTATATATATATATATATATAATTAATTGTGTTTAGAAAGTAGTTAGTTGTTCATGACTTTTCTTACCAACTCTATCTCCATTTAATACGCACTTCTCTAGTGACGTGAAAGAATCAATCTCAAAACCATTTTTATCACAATTTCTCTTTCCTTGAACCAAAATAAGCAACACAAAACCATTCCTCTTTCCTTCAATTAGTATCGGTTTACAAGTAAATATAGCCATCCATAAAACTAGAAAGAAGTTGATAATGATGTCAATGGAATCTTAATTTGAAGTGAATGACCTAGCTAGCTAGAAAATTACTTTTGTTGATCAGCATGTATTGAGCTAGCATTATATATATATGTATATATATATATATATGTATATATATATATATGTATATATATATATATATAGTAACCAATAAACTAACTAAAACACCACAGTACTCTTTATATATATAAGATAAAGAGATTAGGGTTGAAAGGAGTTAGCCTCAATAACCTTTTTTTCATGTATACCTTTTTTCATGCATAATCATGTATAGCTAGGTGCAATCAATTCAAGCTTGAAAGAGACCAGTCAGTCCTTTATACACTTTTTTTTTTTTTTCATTTTATCTGTCATGAAGTCATTAAATCTACCTACCAAACACATATCCTTAGATAAATAATATATACTGAAAGGTCTTTGATAATTATTTGTACCAGATTTTCTATCCATATTAATATTAATATCAATTTTAATTTTAATTTTGTTTTATATTTCTATTAATTTTTTATTTTATTTTTTATCAAACCACATTAATTACCTTGGTTTTACCTACAAATTTTCTTGCTTTCATCTCCAAAACTTTCCGAGAATAAACGTGGGTGTCTTTTTCTTTGATGGTGTGATAAGACATGGCTAAGTATATTCCATGACCCCAGAAGTCATATATGTTGACAACAAGAGGCTACCTAGGGTTTGGACCATCATAAAAAATAATCATTATTTGTAAGTCACAACAATTTACATCACTAATTGCATTCCTTTCCCAGTAAAGAGTACAAAATGGCTTTATTATATTGGCATCATTAGTGATTAATTTTGGTATGTATATATATATATATATCATAGTGAATAAATAATTCACCATCATGCCTGTTTTCTTGTGGAGGAAGCTTTCATAGAACACAAGAGGAAGCTTTCATAGAACATGTGTGTGAGCACTACTACTTTATTGAAGTTGCATTATTTTTGTCTAAGCATTTAGATATATAGGCCCATTTCACTTTTGTTTATACTATTTTATATAATATTAATGGCCCCTTTTAAAAAGATTTTTTTTTCAATTAGTTAGGTTAATTGCGTTACTCTAAACTTTCTTCTTTCCCCGAGAAAAAGAAAACAAGAAATTTTACTTAACCAAAAAATAATGTTAGTGTCTGAAATCAAAAGATTAAATGTGACATATGAAAGTGACCACTATGACTTATATTTCACAGGTTTCAGTTCACAGAGCTAGGTTTGGTATTCTCAACAGACTTCAGAAGGTTACTATTTATACATTACTACATCACTACATCTTCCATCCCACCCTCCCGAACGGAAGAGTGGGATGAAAGAATTCGTGAGTCCTTCACTATGAGATTCTATATTCAAATCCTCTTAATTATGTTTTCGTCTGTGTCATTAGAGAGTGAAGATTTACCCGGTTGTTAATTAACTTCAGAGCCCCAGAGATTAATCGAGGTGCATATAAGCTAACCCGGATCACCCCGGTTACTGAATATATATATATATATATATATATATAGTTCACAATTCATATATGCAAATTCATATAGTACATATAATTAAAGAAATAGAAACGAGAAAGTAAGTCGACTTAACACTCGCACAAGTGTATTTATAATAGTCCGGTAAGACGGATTTACTATTTACCCACTAGGAATTAGACATAGAGGGAAGCAAATCTAGCTCCCAAATGAGCTAGGACATGCGTTATACTGCAAAAGGTGAAGACCAGAGAATGTTTGTTGGGTTATGGCTCATGATCCATAAAGTAAATTACAATAGGCTTTGGGTCCAAATGACGGGTCGGACCCTAGTTTGTTGGGCATCAACTAATTTGTTGGGGGTGCGGGGCCATAGCCCCCGAAATACGGTAAATAATGATTGTATTAACTTATGTGCAAATGTGCCAAGTGTATATATAAAAGAGAGTCATATGGAGATATGTAATCAGTCGGTGTTTCGCAATTCGACTTAAAAGTTTGGTATTCAGCAAGTGTTTGGTGTATACCAGATTAAGGATTGAGTCTGACTTTGATATAATGTTCGATCCAAAAACTTAAGCTTATAAGTGAGATTAACATTCATATATTATATACCCATTCACTTTCTCATTTAAATCCGATGTGGGACAAGACTTGTAACAACATCCTTTAAAAAAAAACCTGTAAGAAGATGTTACCTCATTGAATTTGACCATACCCTAGGGTTTGGACCATCATAAAAAAGAATCATTATTTGTAAGTCACAACAATTTAGATCACTAATTGCATTCCTTTCCCAGTAAAGAGTACAAAATGGCTTTATTATATTGGCATCATTAGTGATTAATTATGGTATATATATATATATAAATCATAGTGAAGAAATAATTCACCATCATGCCTGTTTTCTTGTGGAGGAAGCTTTCATAGAACACGTATTTGTGCACTCCTACTTTATTGAAGTTGCTTATTTTTGTCTAAGCATTTAGATATATATAGGTCCATTTCACTTTTGTTTTTACTATTTTATATAATATTATAGGCCCCCATACGGAGGCGTGTAACTCCATATGGAATGCGTCAGATAGTTCACTGCTCGAACTAAAAATTTGGTATCGAGCGGGTGTTTGGTGTGCACCGGATCAATGACTGAATCTAACTCTGATACCAACTATAACAGATCGGATACTTTGTTGTTCAATACAAAAATTTAAATTAATAGGTGAAACTATCATTCACCCATTATATACTCATTTATTTTATCATTTGAATCCGATGTGGGACAAAACCAGTAACAATGTGTTACCTCATTGAATTTCAAAACGATTTACCCTTGGTTTTCAATATTTGTTTTAGGGTACAGCTTAGGAGTTTAATCATTAATTATGAGAGAGAACTATAGAGATCTAGTTAATTGTTCACTTTCATGATTATGTGGGATGCTACTTTATTAATGTCACTATATTTTTGTCACCCACCATCAGCTTGAAGACCTCCTTATTTCAGGTCAAGTAAATACTATTAAGTGTGAGTTTGGCCAGTTTTTTATTTTGGTTGGGTTGGTTAGGTTTGATGTGATTTTATTTTGAATTAAAATTATATTTTGGTGTGAGAAAAAATAATTAAAAAATTAAACTATATTTGGTAGAGTTGGTATGAGCTGAAATTCTGAAATCAAATCATATTTAGTAACTTGTAATGGTTTGATATTTTATTTATTATAATAATATTTTATAAATATATGTTTTAAAAAAACAAAATATATAAATAAAGGGTTAATTTCAAGAAACCCTCGTATACTATCCAGTTTAATCAACTAACCCCCACTGTGTCCACTTTGCCCCCTATATTATTCAATTTCATTATTATGCCCCCTCACCTCACATTTTGAGTCAAAATGCCTAAACTACCCTCAATAGTATAAGGGGGTTTAGTGAAATCAACCATTTAAAAAAATTATTTTTCAAAAATCAATTATATTTTTTGCAAAAATTATAAATTCAAAAAAATATATATATATTTTTCGCAAAAACATTATTTTTCGGAGGGAGTATAATATTTTCCAAAATATGAATTATTTCAGAAAAAATAATATATATTTTTTGCAAAAAAACATTTTTCGGAAAAATATCATATTTTGGAACATAATAGTATATATTTTTCACAAATTTTTTTTTTTCGAAAAAGATCATATTTTGGAACATAATATATATTTTTCGCAAAAAAAGTATTTTTCGGAAAAAATTAATAATTTGGAACTTAATATATTTTTTCGGAAAAAAATCATATTTTCGAAAATAATATATATTTTTTGCAAAAAAAACATTTTTCGGAAAAAAATCATATTTTGGAGCATAATATATATATTTTGAAAAAAATTATTTTTTGGAAAAAAATCATATTTTGGAATATAATATATACTTTTTCGCAAAAAAAATCATATTTTTGGAACATAATATATATTTTTCGCATAAAAATTATTTGTCGGAAAAAATTCATATTTTGGAACATAATATATACTTTTTCGCAAAAAAAAAAAATTTCGAAAAAAAATCATATTTTGGAACATAATATATATTTGTCGGAAAAATTCATATTTTGGAAAATAATATATATTTTTCGCAAAAAAATTATTTTTCAGAAAAAAATCATATTTTGGAACATAATATATACTTTTTCGGGAAAAAAATCATATTTTAGAACATAATATATACTTTTTCGGAAAACAAAATCATATTTTGGAACATAATATATATTTTTCACAAAAAAAATATTTTTCGGAAAAAAATCATATTTTGGAACATAATATATATTTTTCGCAAAAAAATTATTTTTCATAAAAAATCATATTTTCCAAAATATATATATATTGAAATTTATAGCTTTTACGAAAAATATAATTTATTTTTGAAAAATAATTTTTTTAAGGGTTGATTTCACTAAACCCCATTATACTATTAATGGAGGGTAATTTAGACATTTTGACGCTAAATGTGAGGAGGAGGGGGCATGGTGATGAAATTGGATAATATAGGAGGCAAAGTAGACACAGTAGGGGTTAATTGATTAAATTGAATAGCATATGGGGGTTTCTTGAAGTTAACCCATAAATAAATGACTTTTTATACTTATTCTTATTTTATTAAATTTTAATAATAAATCCCAATTACACCTCTCAAATTAGCCCATATCCCACTTACACCCCCTCAAATATTTTGAAATATATATATATAATTCAAAAAATATATAAAATTTGAATATATATATATATATAATTCAAAAAATATATAGTATTAAATTTTGAAAAAACATATATAATTCAAAAAATAATATGTAAAATTTTAAAAATATATGAAATTCAAAAAAATATAAATTCGAATATATATATATAATTCAAAAATATATATAAAATTCGAAAAAAATATAAATTTCAAATATATATACTTCAAAAACAATATATTAAATTTCAAAAATATATATAATTCGAAAAAATATATAAAATTCAAAAAACAATATATTTTAAAAATATATATATAATTCAAAAAATATATATAAAATTAGAAAAAATATATAAAATCCGAAACATATATATTTTTTGAAATATTTATAACATTTGTTTTGAAAA
Source organism: Cornus suecica (assembly GCA_963922005.1). Classification (NCBI taxonomy): domain Eukaryota; kingdom Viridiplantae; phylum Streptophyta; class Magnoliopsida; order Cornales; family Cornaceae; genus Cornus; species Cornus suecica. The sequence continues at coordinate 22,244,399 of OY998239.1, read as the reverse complement.
AAAATATAAATTTCAAATATATATATAATTTGAAAAAAAAATATAAAATTCAAAAAAATTATATTGTTTATATATTGTTTACAAATTTTATATATTCTTTTCGAATTTTATATATTTGTTTCAAAATTTATATATATATTTTCTAATTTTGTATTTTTTTCGAATTTTATATATTGTTTTTGAATTTTATGTATTTGTTTCGAAAGTTATATATATTTTCTAGTTTTATATATTATTTTCAAATTTTAGACATTGTTTTCGAAATTTATATTTTTTTTCAAAATTTATAAAAAAAAAAATCGAATTTAAACATGGCTTATAATTCCAAAAAATTTTGTTTCTTCAAAATGGCACACCAAAGATTGGTTTGGGTTTTAAAATGATATACCAAGATGATTTTGGTTTGAGCAAATAGTAACCACACCATGTAAAGCATGTATTGAGATGGTGTGAAAAAATACCCATTTGGTATACTATGGAGCAACATTTTGGAACCAAAACCAACCAACAAAACATAGATTGAGTTACATTTTTCACCCCAAAACCAAATATTTGGACCCAAATCCATGTGCCAAATAGGCACTAAAAGTGTTGTCTCCTAACCATTTTGATAAGTTTTTCACACTTAGGCTTCGTTTGGATGGGCATGAGAGAAAATAAAAGAAATGATAACATTAGTTATGAGGGAGAAGAAAAGAACAGAAAAGAAAATATAGCAATATTTTAAATTTATGTTTTAATAGATTATGAAGGAAAATAAAAGAAATGATATCATTCTTGTTTGGATAAGTTAAATGAGTGAAAAGAAAAAAAATGATAATAATCAAATTACTATTATATTCTTTAATTAATAAAGTTATTTTTTTAAGTATAGAGGGTAGTTTTGTCTTCTTAAAATTATTACTTAAGTTGTTATCATTTCTCTCCAAATTTTCTTATTTTTAGAGGGATAACAACCAAATAAGATTTTGTAGTTATAAGTTTATCCCTCCAAATTCCTTATTTTCTCTTCAAAATGTCAACCCAAACATATATTCTATTATCCTTTATTTTCTTTCTAAATCCTTTCAAGTCTCTCCAACAAATGAAACCTTAATTTTCATCTTTCTTCTTTTCTATTTTGATTTTTCAATAAACCCCGTGTTGGTAGCCTAAGGCCCAAATTTTAGATTTTTGTATTAGTGCCCTCATTGAAATTTTTAAAAAATTCCTCTAAAGCTCCTACATAATTTTTAATAGAATAATTATGTCCCTATTTACTTGAATTTCTAGATCGGTCCATGTATTGGGTTTTTGTCCCGAGCTCAACATGAATTGACGAATAAAGGACGAGACCTAAGATTTTCTGGAACACTGACCCATAGGAGGAAAATTTTAAATTGTCATCCTTGATAGAAAATAAAAACAAAATGATGAAAACAGTAGTAGGGAGGGAATCTTTTAATTTGTGCAGTGAGGGAACCTTTTAAAAAACACACAGTTTTATAAACATGATTATTACACAAAATATATAAAAGTATTTTAATAGTTCTATAATAAGTTAAGGTTTTTCTCGCAATTGACTATTAGAAATATTAACGTATATGATTATACTCTATATATATCGGTACTTTTGTCATTTTCGTATCACTAGGCTTTAACTAGTAAGCCATGAACTTTTGGTCAGTTTTGCAAACAACCCATGAACTATGATTTGTGTAGAATATATCTAACCTATGATATTTAGTTGCAAAGTACTCCAATTTTTTCATAAATGACTATAATACCATTTTCTTTTTAACATAGATTATGAAGTAATTTATACAAATTTGATAGCATATTCTCTATGAAATTCTGTATAGATTTCTACATAATTTTTAAAATTAATTGACCAAATAATTATTTTAGATTGTTTAAATAAAACTAAGCAAGATTTTAAAAATAATTAAATAATTACTCACACCATTTATATATACATCACTTTTTTTTTTGTTATTTAAGTAATTTATAAATTCTTTATGAATGTATATATTAGGAAAAAAATATTTTTTTATTTTAGCATTTAAAAAATTTAAACTCAGGGTAATAAGTTTTATAGATTAAATCAAACTAAATTTTAATAACAAGTTTGTCACTTTAAAAATAAATAGTTACAACTTATACATTTTTTCTTTTAATTTTGAGAATATACTTAATGCAAATATAATTAAGATGAATGACATAATTTATATTTTAAAGAGAAAAAAAATAGTAATATAATTAGAAGAATATATAAATTTATTAAGAAAGGTAGGTTTGTCTTTTGTAAGGCAATTTGGATTTATTGTAACAAATTAATAGTTGAGGGGGTGACTTTTAGTTCAGAATGATTAGGTACAAAATTGAAATAATTGAGGGTTTATTGAACTTTACCTAAACAAAAATTTCGCTTGGACCATATGGCCAAGTCATATTTTTCGGCTTATTATCTACTATTGAACAACTGTCTCGAATAGTAATAGTCAGACACTTTCAAGCCCAACCTTTCTGAATAGAGAAAAAGTATTTCCAAGAAGACAAAGTCAAACTATACATTTACAAATTTGTATAAAAAAAACCAACACATGAGCTAACTAGTACTTATAAACCCATCATTGACCGTTTCATCTGAAGCTCAACAAGCGTGATTTTCTTCATCAGCTAAAAAGATGCAAAGAATACCTCAAAAACAAGCCGGCGAGAGGCTCCAGCTTCCGGCAAGGGCCGGAGACAGTACCGGCACGATTCGGGATTGCCAGAACACTTGTGTGGCATCTCCTAGGTTTCGAAACGTGTACAAACGGTCATTTTCCTATAATTCAAGGCTGAGTCAGGGTGGCCGTCAGGTGGTGCCGTCTAGCGGCAGGTTGAGGCGGCGTTACGCGGGCAAAGAGGTTGTGAAGAGGGCGTTGACACCGCCGATCCGTCAGCCGAGCCGGCGGTGGTGGGACTTCCGGCCAACGCCTAGCAGGCTTTGTAACATGTCCATGGCTTGAGTTTTATTTTTCTGCTCAGTTTGTACATGGATCATTATAAATGAAATTAAATGGTTACTTTTGTAGGATTGAGTGCTGTTGATTGTATACTTTGCAAGTAAATATTTAGCTGAAATCGTAAGCCACTTCATGCTTATTGGGATTTGTTGAGTACATGTCTATTTAATTAGTCAAATTTCTTATCAAAATCTTGAGTTTTTTTTTTTATTTTTTTTATTTTATATAAATTTATAATTTTTCCTTCTTTTCTCTTTCTTAAAGAATTTCAATTAACTATCTTTATTCATTAGATATTGTCATCCTCCATGTGTGGTTGAGTTATGGAGGAATGATCTCCATTCATATGGAGTCCTATATACTTGTATATATTTTTCTTAATAAAGTGAATTGTAGATTTTTTTGGTTTTTTTTTTGCTTTAACATCAACCCCTAGTTTTCACTTGAATGGATTATTCTTTTTTCCTTTTCATTTGAATAGATGCTCCCACGATTTTGAACTGCATTTCTAACTAGCCCTCACATTAGTAGGAATTTGCAAGGGAAATAATCATCACATTTGTTCCGGACTCTAAGGTTATGTTTGGTACGTATAAATGGAATGTAATTCAAATAGGAATCGAATGAGAATGAAATGGAATAACGATTCTCATTCTATTGTTTGATTGTAAATATGAAACACTTTAGGAATGAAATAAACTTAAAAGAAATTTTTTCAAAAATATCTCTCTTAGTGATAAATATATAATTTTAATCAAATAATATTACTTCGACAATTTTTTACAAAAAATTGTGAAAAGTAAGGAAAATAGTAATGACAAACAATGGAGGTGGTGATGGTGGCGGTAGCGGCAACGACGGTGGAAGGTGATGGTGGTGGGGGTGGTTTGTTTACTTGAAATGTAAAAATGTTATTTTAATCATTTTATATTTTAAAAATATTCTTTAAAGAAATAGAATGACCATTCTATAAATTTACTAATGAAATAAATTTACTAATGAAATGATTTTTTAGGAATAAATTTTCAATGAGAATGAACATTCTCATTTAAGTTCATTCTCATTTAACTAAGATATATCAAACAAATGAATGGGAGGACATTCCATTACTACGGAAATGGGTTAGAGGAAAAGATAAGAAATACATGAACATTCTCATTTAAGTTCATTCTCATTTAACTAAGATATATCAAACAAATGAATGGGAGGACATTCCATTACTACGGAAATGGGTTAGAGGAAAAGATAAGAAATACATTTTCCTCAACCAATTGTGTATTTGGAGTTACTTGACAGTTGGCACTGCTAAAAAACATGAATACAAACGCAAGATACAAGTTTGATATAAGAGAACACAAGTTATATATAATGTCTAGAACAGACATAGTCATACAAAAGAAGAATTAATAAAATTTATTATTATATGAAATATAATTTTTAATCATTATGTGTGAAATCACTACTTAAGGCCTAAGGGTATAGAATTAGGGCATGTTTGGATAGGTGGTTTTGGGTCTGGTTTTGATTTTGGTCTTTGATTTTAAGACCAAATCATGTTTGGTTGGTGGGTTTTGGGCTTTTAAAACCAACCACTAAAACTATGATTTTGGCCTACCAATTTTGACTTTTTTTTTTCTCTCTATATATATGGCCGAAAATATGAATTATTTTGAAAAAAATAATATATAATATTTGGAAAAAAATTATTTTTCAGAAAAAAATTATTTTTCCCCATTTTATATCCTTTTTTTTCTAAATTTTTAAATTTTTTCAGTATATAATAAAATTATTCAGAATTTTATATATTTTTTGAATTATATATATTTTTTCGAATTTAAGATATATTATTTGAATTTAATATATAATTTTCACATTTTAAAATATTTTTTTCGATTATATATATATTTTTTGGAATAAAAAAAATAAAAATGTCAAATATTTTAGGAAATTTTAAATATTTTTTAATTATATATATATATTTTCATTTTAATATTTTTTTCCCAATTTTATATATATATTTTTCATATTTATATATTTTTAATACATATTAGTATATATATATAATTATACCAAGACCAATACCAAGACCAACTCCTTACCAAACATTATATATAGGTTTTAGATTTACCTAAAACCACCCAAGACCACCAAAATCAAAATCACAAGACCAAAACCAAAACCAATACCAAAACCAAGTTCCCAAACGGACCCTTAGTGCTTTTAATTGGTTTAGTTTTTAAAGTGTTATATATATCCAATTACTTCAAATAAAATTATAAAATTTAATTGAAATTAGATGCCTTTATAGAAAATAATATTTTTAACTGTGAGAAAGTCATTGGATTATGATAAATGTAGTCATGTGGGCTTTAACATTAACATCTTAATTTTAATTTGAATAGATTGCTCCCAGGATTTTGAACCGCATTTCTAACTTCTTTTTACATTAATCATGCTAGGAGTTTGCAAGGGAAATAATCATTTGATTTGTTTATGACTGTAATGTTAGGAATTTGTAAGGGGAATAATCATTTGACTTGTTTATGATTGTAATGTTAGGAATTCGTAAAGAAAATAATCATCTAACATGTTCATGACTGTAACGTCAAAAATTTGTAAAAAAAATAATCATTAAACCTATTCACGACTGTAAATGAATTAGAGATTTACAAGACAAATAATATTACTTCCTTGACCAATTATATCTTCTCATTTTTCGGATTACTCAACATTGCTAAAAAGTATGAATACAAATATTATATAAGAAAACACGAGTCTTATAATGTTTAGAAAATATATATTCTTACAAAACAAGATATAGTATTATCAACAATAAAATTTGATCATTTTTTAAAATTATCATGAGTGAAATCACTACTTATAAGGGTATAGAATTAGTGGCTTTTAATTGTTTTAGTTTTTAAAGTGTTATATTTACCTAATTACCTCAAAAATATATTACAGTATAAAAATGAATTGAAACTACATGCCCTTATGAAAAATACCATTTTTAACTTTGATAAAATCATTGGATTATGATGTTAGAAATCTAATTTGCAGTAATAATATAAAATTCTTTAAGGGTCTGTTTGGTTGACCTGTTTTTGTTTTTGTTTGTGGGTTTTAGTTTAAAACACATGTTTGGTTGGATTTTTTTATATTTGTGTTTTCAAACTACATTAAATAAACACATGCCCCTTTTAGTACAAAAATGAAAAAATCGAAATTTGGTGTTTTTTAACTCCTGAAGCAATAATATTTATTTATTATTTATTATAATATTTATTTATGTATTATTATTTTTCTTTCTTTATTATTTCTTCACTTTATAATATATTTTATTATTTATATTATTAAATTATTATTTAAATTATTATTTATTAATTTATATATTAATTTATAAATATATTCTATTCTATTCTATTTATTATTATTTCATTATTTAATTCATTTTATTTATAAATTATTTATTAATTTTTAATTATTTAAAAATATATTTTATTAATTTAATATTAATTTATTATTATTATTATGAAGTATTTATTTGTTATTATATTTACTTATTATTTATTATTATATATATTTTTTATTATTTATTTCATTTTGTTTATTATTTATTATTTTTATTATATTTTTAAATATGTTTTATGTAATTTATTATTTATTTTATTAATTTATTATTTAGTCCATTTTTTATTATTATATATATTTTTTATTATTGTATTTATTTTATTATATATATTTTTTTATTATTGTATTTATTTTATTTTATTTATTATTTATATTATTAATTATTGATTTTTAATTTTTTAATTTCGACCTAAAAAACATCCTACCAAACATATTTATGTTTTTGGATGAATAAACAAAAAAATAAAAAACGTATTTTTTGTTTATTTCAACACAAACACAAACACAAACACAGCTCTATCAAACAGACCTAAACTTTAACTAACAGATTGTGACTTGTGAGTGTAAATTTTCAAAATAATTTAATCTAAAAATGAAAAAAAACGATGAAAAAACAGAGACCGTCCATCGAGTGATCGAACGTGTCTAAGATGCGAAACCCCACGTACAGAGATACAACACGCTGTACCGAATCACTGAAACGTGAATCTCCATTCCCAGCATCGACGGAAGCAACCTTCCATATCCATCATCACACCGTACACTAACTGAACCAGAACCACACCACACACTACAAAACTCTCTCTCTCCTCCCTCTCTCATTCTCTCTCTAGGTTTACACTCTCCAACTGTTCTAACAACTACTTGCTCTGTTCTCTTTTTCACCGATCCCTACTCTTCAATTCAGCCTATGCTTTTATGGTTTCGCTTGATCCACCATGGCCAATTTCTTAGCGCAGTTTCAGTCTATCAAGAACTCCTGTGATCATCTCGTCATTGCAGGTACTTTTCTCATCTCATTTGCCCTAATTGTCATTTCAATCTTCGATTTCGCATTTCAATTTCGCTTCAGATCTTTGTTTTTTGAATCATTTTTGTCATTATCAAATTATATGTTGATTTCTGACTTTACTCTTAGATTTGGTTTTGCTCTAATAATTTTAAGAATGCTATTGAGATTTATTCTGTTTAGTACAGTATGTGAAGTTGATTTCGGTATGAATGTATAGATCAGTCGTTGACTCATTGTTTTGTACACTAGTATTTGAAGCTATGTGAAGTTGATTTCGGTACAAATGTATAGTAGATCAGTCATTGTTCCATACACTTTTTAGTATGTTTTCTTGTTTCTAACATCATCATTTTGATCCGATTTATACTAGAATTCGGTCTTATCAGAATGGGAAACTTTCTACTACCTTTGAACTTATGCACTGAATCTATTAGCTTTGAGTTGTGTTTGATTTACGTTGTTGAATGAATGTCTTGAAGTTGTGTTTGACAGTTTTCGGGTTAGTGGTCATGTCCAGTTAACATTTGAATGAATCGTCTCTTTTTTTTTTTCCGTTTTAGGGTAGACAATTCTTGATTCATATTAACATAGTGCTTACTGGTGCAATTGTTTTATGTACGGAAGAGGCCTCGGCTTGTGGCTCTTTCCCTTGTTTCTCAATTTTTCAAGGTGCTATAGCTATTTGCATGATTTCTAATAGTTTTTAACTTTCGCTCACAACATAATTCACTTGTATGATTATCTGTTTTCATATATTTCTTTTTTATCTTAAGGAAGCTCTTGTCTCATACTCTTGATACTTGTAAGTATGGCTAGTTTAAGCTTTTTGGTTTACGCCTCATTGAGGGAATTGAATAGCACAATGTCTAAGAAATCTTTTGTCTTGGGGAGAAAAAGATATTATGATACAAGCTAATGGAGGAATTTCTAACTTTAGATACCATTTTTCGTTTTCTTATTTCCAACTATACTTATAATTTTGTCCTTCTAATGTCATTTAAGCATGAGAAAGATTACTTTTGCTTCCCTTTACTAAGTCCGTGAACTAAATGGAGCTGTAGGGAGTAACTTGAAGTTTTAGATTGTATGACACACACAAAAACAATATTCTCTTTTTTATATTCCCCAAAACATTGGTTATGGTATCATAGACCCTCTTATTTGATTCATCTTCTTGCCACAATTTGTTTTACAGTTGAAGATGTGAGTGATTTGTGGCCCGTTGTCAAGAAGGGGTTTGAAGAGCAGTTGCCTTTTAAAGTAGCTTGTTTGAATAACAAGACCCGTAATCCTGTGTTTGTGGAGAAACTCACAGCTGAGTTCATATTGACAAGAGATGCGAGACTACGTAGTCGGTTCCCTCAGGAGCAATCACTATTTTGGTTTCGAGAACCATATGCAACAGTGGTTCTTGTTACTTGTGAGGTAGATGGCAATATCTTTACTTTCTAGTTTTTCTGAATTATCACATTCTCAGGGGCTTTGCAGTCCAGATATACCCGATTCATTTTGTCAAGGCGTCTCTAGGCAAGACTTGCAGCTGTTGTGTGTCCAATAGACCCGTCAATGGATCGGATTTTGATCCGAATCCGATTCGATTAGGTGGATATGGATTAGTGAAAAATCCGATAATCCGATTATTATCCGAATTTGATAGTTCGATTTCATTAACAAATCGGATATGGATTTAAGTTTTCCGATCCGATAATAATCCGATCCGATTTTATATATCTACATATCCACATAAATACTATGTTGTTAGCTGTGTATTTTACAACATAGATTTAATTTTGGTCCATGTTTGTTCTTTTGCTATTTGATTTTTAATTTTCTGATGGACATGTGATATAAGTATTGATAACTAAACATGTAATTTGGTCTTCAATATTCCTAAAATTACAATAAAAAACTAAAAAAAATTATTGATTTTTATTTTGGAATAATTGCATAACCGGATCGAAAATCCGATTATTAAAGCAGTCGGATATGGATTAAATAACTAAAGATCCGTCGGATTATCGGATCTGATCGGATCTCTTATAAGCTTATCGGGGTTGATCCAATCTGAATCCGATACGTTGATAGGTCTAGTGTTGAGGCTCGCCTTTGACAACATTTGCATCTTCAATATGGGAATCTTAATGCTTTAATTGTGATTAAATTTTTTTTTGTTATGCGTCTCACTTCACTCAGGTGCATATCTTGTTTTGCACTTTGCGCTTAGGTTTCGGAGGATGTCTAGCGACTTAGTGCGCCTTGGGCCTTTGCTAAGACTGATATTGATATTAACCTCGACTCAGTGTGCATGGTTTGCTAGTGGTCTAAAACCACAAACATAAAGCACAAAATGCCATTTGTTAATATCCTTCTTAATCCACCTGAACCATATAAAGCTGTAACAAGATTTATTTTGGCCATACATGCGGGTGGATTCATACATCCTCTGCTCGAGTTGCGATACTCTTTGTTCTTTAATTTGGTGGCTTTCTTATTACAAAATGTTAATATTGACTTCGAAAAGTTAATATGGTAGGTGAAATGACATGTAATAGAGAAGAGTGGGGAGAGATAATTCATGTAGCCGACTCCATTTACATGGCATTAAGACAAGAATGATGATCATGATAATGTTTTTGTTCAAAACTAGGGGAGTTTTATCAATGGCTGCTGAGAAGTGGAGATATGCAGTTAAGGGTGACGTGGCAATAGTGGTGGCCTTGTGATGTGAAATTAATGGAGGGTGGACGACATCGGAGAACTCATCCTATGGGTGGGACTATGGAGTTTGGAAGTGCATATAAAAACGATGGCGAGCAGATTTCTAAATACGCATGTGTTTCAAATATGATGAACCTTTACTTTATTTCCTTTTAGAAAAAATGATCAACATTTTCATAGATGTAAATATTTCTTACAGTTATATATAGAAATTCTTGTGACGTCTAGGGTCGAAAACTACCTACGGGCTAATGTCAAGAAGAATGACATCTAGAATTAAGAATTCTATTAAATTATGGGCACTTTCACTATGTATCATACACATCTCCAACAGTGGCTGTAAGGAGTTGGTATCTGACATGTTTCTAGCATGGAAGTAGAAGCGGGTGATTCGTAGAAGTTTTTGTGCTTTTGGGTTTCAAAAATCCTGCTGTAGAAGGATAAAGAAATTAGAAAAACTTAAAACAAGTAAACTGTGTTAAAGTCTTCTACAAATTGTAATGCATTAATAACCTTAAGTTTTCTACATAAAACTGGAAATTTGAGACTAAAAAGTATAGTACACCATTATATTTAAAAGAAAACCCAATTTGACTGGAACTGGTAGAAAAAATAATGTATATGCCTCCAAGAAATTTATTTGTGGTTCAATCTTCTTTGATCGAAGGCTGAGTTTTAATACATATTACCAATTCAATGTTGTTTATACCAGCTAGTGCTGAATGATAGGTGTGTCAATTGTTAACCCTTTCCTTTGTATCTGTCTTAGTTATTTATTTGTCAGTGTTTAACTTCAAAATTGCTTTGTCTTTCTCTTGCACAGGATCTTGACGAGTTCAAGACCATCCTTAAACCACGGCTGAAATTGATTGTTCAAAATGATGAAAAGGAATGGTTTATTGTATTTGTGTCTAAAGCTCAACCACACAATGATCAGGCCACTAAACTGGCCAAAAAAGTATATGCGAAACTTGAAGTTGATTTCAGTTCAAAGAAGAGGGAAAGGTAAGCCTGCCACTGCCAATAATATCTCTTCTTTTATTACTTAATTATGCACTGTGTTTTATTGACAATTATGTCATGTCTACCTACAATTTTTTAATAATCTAGTTCACGTCTAATATATCAACTAGATACTCCTTTTTGCAGAACAAATATTTTTTTCTTTTTCCCATGGCTATCTTCATTAAGATCTCAGTGTAATGATTTAATCTTTTTTGAAGAGAAAAATAGAAATTGTAAGTTTCAGTAAATTACATAGAGGAACATTTTAAGAGGAGTCCTCTCCCTATGGTCGAGAGCTAAATCCTTCCTCCCCACGCACTCTCAAACTTGTCAAGATAATGTTTAATAACTCATTAAAATAGTAGGCTGCCATCGGATAAACAAGTCGAAATCAAAACTGTTCCGTGAAAGGGTACATAACTCGTCAAATAGCGGTATCCTAATCCCACAGTCAATTTTTTAGAAGTTGTATAACCCCTACATGGTTATTGTGCCTTCAAACATCATCATCTCTCTCTTATCCTTACGTAACTTTTTCTTAGTTATCAAAAAGAAAAAAAAAACTTCTTCAACCTTTTGATGTAATTACCGCTTTCTAATTCAATGCATTCCCGACTATTTCCTTGTTCTACGTAGATTCATATTAAACCTAATTGCTCTTTTCCCTGAAACTGAATGTTAACAGTACTCTGTTTGAATCATCTAAAAGATTTTGTCCCGTGATTGGTCCAAAGCATTATATTTTAACCATCATGTTTTCATGTGGTTGGGTAAGGGTGAATGCTCAAGGGAAAAATTAAAAAAAGGAAAGGCATATTTGTTCTTTGAATGGAATAAAATGCAAGCAGCACTTACAAAAGCCCCTTGTTCTTCCTGATGGTCTAAACAACTTCTTCACTCAGGTGTTGCAAATTTGATATACATGGGCCCGAAGCCAATTTCTGGGATGACTTGGAGTCCAAAATCGTGGAATGCATTAGGAACACACTTGACAGGCGTATTCAGTTTTATGAGGATGAGATTCGCAAGCTCAGTGAACAGCGCTTCATGCCCATTTGGAATTTCTGTAACTTTTTCATTCTAAAGGTTGTTCCAGAGTTTAAACTATTTTCATAGTGACTAGGAGATTGATATGTCAGGCTGCTTGGCTGTAAGATATTTTACTTGGCTATTGTTGATGTCATGCTCCCTGCTTATATGAAACTTAGTTAAATTACATAGCTATCTGTAGAAGTTTATGTTGTAGGTGCATCATTGGAATTTGTGGCCAGCTAAAATATCTTGTGTCCTCTCAACCATGTGTTTATAACTAGTCATATTCTTGCTCAATCTTTCTAAAAGATTCTGAGTTATTTATAAAGTTTTCTTCTCTGTTTATAGGAAAGCTTGGCCTTCATGTTTGAGATGGCTCATCTTCATGAAGATTCATTACGTGAATATGATGAACTGGAACTCTGCTATTTGGAAACAGGTACTTAATGTTATGTTTTATCTCTTTCTGCTGTCAACTTATATCACACTTGTTTTTTTTTGAATTCCAGTTGCTTCTCAAATTTTATTAGTATCATCCACGTGTTAACTATTAGTGGGTTCTCTAGAAATTGGACTGCCCATCGCCTGTCTATCATTTGCGCATACGACTTCTGGTAGTTTTCTTAAGGGGAATAATTTTTTAATGACTAAATATGAAGATAATAATGTCGTAAATTTTGTTGTTTAAAACTAAAGATAGAAGGCTTGGAAAGCAATCATGTGGAAAAAGGTTCATCAACTAAGATGCTCAAGTGGAATAAACCAATAGGAGTTATCATCCATTGTTGGTATCATTAGGCTGCTAGTTTTTGTTTCACATATTCTAATATAATTTTCTTCTTTCAATTGATTTTTGACAAACGGCCATTAATAAAATCACCTTCAATTAACATATCAAAGGGTTGACTCTTCGGCTATTCTTACTTGATGTTTTTGGGAATTTGATAATGTAATTGTTCCATGTTCTCGATTTTCATGTCCTGAAATATTTGTCATTTGTGAATGAGATATAATCCAAGAACCTTTGGCTTGAGCATGGTAATTGTTCCATTCTAGGATAATTGTAGTAACTGGGACGTAATTTTTATCATTTCCCTTAATGCTTGGGTGGTGAGATATGATCTGGCAGATATACACACTAAAGAATACCAATCATCTCTAATTTTGGTTAAAGATGAGATTCCAGTTGGAGTGCATCTATAAAACATAAATACATTGTTGCTCTAACACCTCTATGTTAGGTCCGGTATTCGAATTTACTTGGATTATTTCATGCAATAACAGCCGTGATTCCTCATGACTTGTGTTCTATACATTTCATCATTATGTGTGTCCTGTTTGACCTCTCCTTTTAACATCTTTTGTCTTTAGTCATAACCTTATGGCTCTTTACTGGTGTATTCAGTGTTCCCGGTTAAATGACAAAACCATCTCACTGAATTGTCTTATCCTGTAACCAGTTATCAAGGCCTTGTCCTTCACTTGAATGCTCATGAACTTATTCATTTACCCATAATTGTTTTTTTATTCTGTTTAACGTAGCCATAGTTTAGTTCCTTAAATTAAAGCTGATTTAATTGTGTTGGGACCTTTTTCTGGTGAAGTTTTCCCTGATTTAATTGGAATATGTCAGTCACCCAACAAACCTGGTACATCATGTGTCATAGAACTTGTTTAACCATCTGTGAAATTTCCTCTTCCATCTTGCATTTTAGAATGAGTGGCTCGAGATCATGCAAACACTCTCTAGGACTATTTCGACCAATGATCCAAACAATTCCCTTATTTTCTACTTTTTATTTGATTAGGGGACACAGCATTTATATCCACTGTTTTCTGTGTCAGTAACAAACAAAATAAACAATTGGCTTTTTCATGGTACGTCTGATTACTACCTTAGATGATAGCTCAACCAGTGTGAAACCTCTTGTTTAACTCCCTTTTGTTCTCTTGCTATGTCATGCTTAATGTTTCAAAATGCATTTTTCAGCCCCATGTTCCTATATATATTGGTTGCAGGTATAGCAGTAGGTGCCTAGGTGGAGGTGAAAGCGAAAATTGGATTCTCAGCAACCAATCCCGAGTAGTGCATAAGGCTTTTTTTTTCTTCCATATTTTTTGTGTGCTTTTCTTCATGTCCATATGGACGTTGTGAGGGTCGTCGTTTTTTTTTTAATGTCTTGTTCCTTTCAGCTAAGCATTCCTTTAACATTTAGGACTATAGGTTATTTTTTTCGTTGTTCATTACTCATTCTTAAAGTTCCATGGCATGATTTATACTTCAGTGTCACGATGTTTAGTAAAAATTTGTATTTTTTGTTCTTTACATGGGCCATCAATTCTTTTGTTCATTTATATTGCGTTTTCTCAGTTGTGGTGATCATCAAATTCTGAAGGCTTTGTTGTTATATGTTTCGTTGATGATATGTGGACCTTGCCTCTTCAATATTTTATGATTATTAAAAATTGATAACATTTTTTCTTCTTACTATTTTTTTTTTTCCGTGTAATACAGTTAATATGAACGGGAAACAGAGGGACTTTGGTGGAATGGACCGAGGTGATGATCAGGCAGCACTACTCTCTGGAAGCAAATCATTAACGCAGATTGTTCATGATGATTCCTTTAGGGAATTTGAATTCAGACAGTACCTGTTTGCCTGTCAAGCAAAGGTGTGCAAGACTGAGAAATAGTGATTAACTTTAGGTTGGTTGTAGATATAACTTAATTGGCTTTCTTTTTTCACGCAAACAGAGATATATGTTTGCTTTAATCTCATGTGCTCCTTTGGTGTGTAATGCCTCTTTCATTAGAAGTTTTTAGTTTTACAGTGATGTGAAGTATTAGTTTTGTCAATTAGTTGGCTGTCAAGTTGCATGGGTTGAACTCGATTGAGAATGTACATAGCATGAATCATCACTTATTTCTACTTTAACTTGTTACAAAAATCTGTTGAACTGAAAAATATCCTTCTTTCTTTTTTTAGCAGATTTTCAATAACTAATACCATGCTTTTGTAAGATCAATTGGTGTAAGTATGTCGGAGCTCTCTCACAAAAATCACACGGAATGTACCCCTTTCTTAAAGTGTTCTTAGGCTTAAATGTTTCACTTGTGTTTCGGGACAACTATACTAGTTGGCAACAAAGCCATTCTGTACCTATCATGTCTACTAGTTGGCTTAAAAAGGATTTATAAACTCAACCCAAATAAATAAATTATCATCTCTACTATGTGGAGTCCATTATATAAATCCTTTTTCTTTTATCGCTATATTTTGGGCCATAGCTTAGTCAAATCGTGTACCTATCATGTCTTTTCTTGTTACTTTATGTAGCATTACTTTTAATATGAACCATGTCACACTTTTTCATTTGTGTAGTTACCGGTATTCATAGCACATTGCTAAACAATCTGAGTCATTTTTCTATGATCTCATCTCCAATTGTTATTGCTTCTTTTATCTCGCAAATGTATGTATCCTAATTTTATTTTTCCTTGTCGTACCATACTTATCTTGTTTTTTTGTTGATAAGTATGTATAAAAAACACTTAAAGGGGGAGCGCATCCCATAGACAAGAAGGCAAGGCCCTACGAGCCAAGCGAACCTAAAAATTCTAACTTCTCTTTTTTTTTTTTGATAAGTAAGAATTATTATATAAAACACTCAAACGGGGAGTGTAGCCTAAAGTACAAGAAAAAAGCCACTATGGCCCAAGAGAGCCAAAAAACTTAATCTTTTCCTCTATAGAGTTGCACATACGATCCTCCACCCAACAAAATAAATGAGAAATAAATACATCCTTTAAAATTCCCAATGAAGTCTCAATCCCCTCAAAGCATCGACGATTATGCTCAAGCCAAAGGCACCACCATAAACACAAAGGAGCACATGTCAAAAAGGACGCAAGTGAAGCCCAGTAGACCCTCCCCTCCATGCACGAAGAAACTCCATGACCGAAGCCGTCATCGTCCATGACACCCCAAAAAGCCTGAGAATCAAGCACCAAAAATCATAGGTCCCTGGACAGTGCAAAAAGAGGTGGTCAATTGACTCGGCATCATTCTTGCACATAAAGCAGCGGTTCACCACGATCATACCCCTCCGTCTTAACATATCCATAGTGAGGGTACGGCCCCACGCCACCGTCCATGTAAAAAAAGCGACCTTGAAAGGGGCCTTGGTACGCCAGACCGCCTTCCAAGGGAACACCAGGCCACCCCGCGGAACCAAGCATTTAAAAAAGGAAGATGCTGTAAATCCCTTGAGAGGATGCGGGGTCCAAACCAAGGAATCCACACCAGTACCAATATTCGTCAAAGAATACAGCAACTCCAGAAGCCCTGAGACCTCCTCTAGCTCCCAATCCTGAAAAGGACGCCTGAACTGAACATCCCAAACAATCCTCCCGGTATCAAGGTGATAACAGTCGGTAACTGAAATGTGGCGGTCACGCACAATCCTAAAGAGTAAAGGGAATAAGGAGGCGAGGGAGCCCTCCCCACACCAATGATCAGACCAGAAGCACACCAAGTGACCATCCCCCACCCTAAGATTGACAAAAGAGGCGAAAAGATCCCACCCTTGCCGGATATCCTTCCAAACACCCAGACCTCTGCGGATGCCCACCGAACAAGAACACCACCCACCAAAGGTCTCCCCGTAGCGACCACAGACCACTCTCCTCCATAATCGGTTTCTTTCCTTGCCATAGCACCATAACCATTTCCCTAGCAACGCTTTGTTGAAAGGGATCAATCTGCGAATGCCCAAACCACTTATCTTGTTATTCAAACTTTGGCCGTGATCATGTTAGGAATTTGTTGTTTCTTAATCCTAACAGTCTGTCTCAAGTATGGTTAGTGTATAACCTGTTATATAAAATTTTCCTTCTACTTTTATCATACACAGTGGTCCGGTTAAATTATATTGCTTTAGTTGCACCAGTAACATCATCTCCAAATTCTCATTACTAGGATTAGTTTACTATGCTTCACTCTTGGGTATCTTCTAATTCTTATTCACTACATATGAATTTTGTTTGACTTTTGTTAAAGTTGCCTTTCGTACATTCAATCTTATCCCCCTTATCTTAAACACAAATAATTATTTCACCAATCCTCTTATTTAACAATTCTCAAACTTTAGTTTTATTAGTATCATCAGATAGGAAATGCAATATACCCTCATCCTAAATATATCTGATTACCTTATCCATAACTAGTGCAAAAGTATAAGAACTTGATGGTAATAATAATAAGGTGCTGTTTGGTAAAATCCCATAGGGTTGATACATTGGCCTGTAGTGATATTGCCTCTGCGGCCTGATGACACTGTTGCCGAAGGCTATGATTGTACAGATTCATTTAAAGTGTAACACTGACGAGTTTACATATGCTTGATACATATTTTTTTGATAAGTTACATATGCTTGATACATATATTCTATTAATTAGTAAATTTGAAAAACAATTTAAGGTGGTTTACTGAATTGTGTAACACTGACACATTTACATATGATTGATACATATTTTCTTTTTACTAGTCAATTTACTTAATTAGTAAATTGAAAAAACAATCCTTTAAGGTGGCTTTCTCAACTGATGTAAAAGAAAACTACTTTCTAAAATTTTCTAAATGCCAAAGATAGGGAAGAGAAACAGTTTCGCCACTGCTAGATGTTTCAAGTAAAAAGTTTGAATGAATTTGCTGTCCATTAGAGGCAGCCAAAAAAGCTTCAGCAGCAGCAATCCGCAGACAGTATTTAATTGATTTTCTTGAGGCATCATGACATTTTCTAATGGTACTTCGGAAAGGAGCTATAGAATAAAGATGATATTATGATAAACATGAAGAAAAGTTATGAAAATATTTGATACCAGGGACAAGAAGCATGTCTAACTGCTCTAGTATATAAATTTAATATGGTATATCTGATTGATTTTATAATTAAATCTTTTTGTTCAACACAACAGAAACCCATGGATGCATTGGTAAGAAAAGGTAAATTTATATCTATAGAAGGTAAGAGAGTGGACGCCAAAAATCAATTGGGATCTTCAAAAAATCAAATATAGCAATAGAGATGGCCTGTTATGGAGGAGAATGAGAAAATAGGGTTTATGTGGCCGACCCCATTCATATAGTGAAAAGGCGTGATGACGATGATATATTTGTATTCCTCTTTTCAAGATATATATTACCATTTTAAAAGCCACATGGACGTGTGCTCACTTCTGAGATAGAGAGATGCTCATTAATGGAATTTTTATTTATTTATTTCTTGAAGTACAACCCTTGTGTGTGTCAGCAATTGCTTTACTGAATAGAACATGTTACTGGCAAGGTTTTGGAGTTTTTCTCTTTTTTCCCTTTATTTCTCTCTCAGTTGATGCAATGGACGCAATGCCCCATAATTGTGTCTTGATGTGTTGATATGTTTATTTATAATTGGCATTTTAGATTCCCTAAGTTTGTTTGTACGTTAGCTTCTTATATTTGATGAAGCTGCATAAATTTATATATTCCCGCCCGTCAGGAAGATTTTTAGATTGCAGTATTTGAACTGTCTCAGTACCATGTCTTGACCTTGCAGCTTTTGTTCAAGCTGAATCGTCCATTTGAGGTTGCATCAAGGGGTTATGCATTTATAATTAGCTTTTCAAAGTCATTGGCTTTTCATGAGGTATTTCATCTTCTCTTCAGTATCCGCTTTCTATTATTTCTGTAAAACTTCTGTTGACACAGTATTTATCATCAGTCTTATAATTCTTTCTTGGGACTTTTTCCAGAATGTGTTACCCTTCTGTATGCGTGAAGTTTGGGTAATAACTGCCTGCTTGTCTTTAATCAATGCGACTGCTTCTCATTATAGTGATGGATCAGTGGCACCTGATATAGAAAAAGAATTTTATCGCCTTCAGGGGGATCTTTATTCACTATGCCGGATTAAGGTTAACTTCTCTGTGTTTCATAAATACATCTACAACTCTGCATATGGTCCTTATCAGATATCTTAATGTACCTGGTACATAATATAACTTAAGCGAATATAAGTAACTAAATCTATTGGTTCAACTGAGAATGGAATTTGAAGAATATATTGGCTCTACAGTATAGATGATTTTCTGACTCGAGGACATTAGTGTAGTTGCATTGCTGCAGCATTACATAGTTCCTACTACTACAATTACCATGCATTGTGTCCCATTTTCTTATTACAAGTTTGCTAATGAAAGTATTGTTTCTTGTAATGTAAATGGATGTGGGCAGTTCATGAGGCTTGCGTATTTAATTGGTTATGGATCGGATATAGAAAGAAGTCCTGTTAATAGGTACAAACTTAACTTTTTAGCTTCCAGTGTCTCTCTTTATGTGAATTTTGGGGTATCACATCAGAATTACCAAATAGTGTTTCTTTCTGACAGTCAGAATTTCCAAAGTGTCCTTTCATATTACACCATGGTTCTCTACTTTCTATGTGGCTTTTAAATATGTCTTCTCTTTCTTTTCAACAGTGCTTCACTGAGCATGCTGCCTTGGCCTAAACCCACAGTTTGGCCGTCAGTTCCATCTGATGCTTCGCCTGAGGTGCTCGTGAAAGAGAAGGTGAGTTTTTTACACAGTATTGTCAAAATTTTACTCTCTCGTGAACTAAGAATATGAACCTTTGTAACGGGTATTTTAAGGATGCATAAATTGTTAATTTGTCAACTTTGATAACCAGTATCTTGGGACAGAACCAGAAAACTTCTGTTTGGTCTGACAATTGGCTCAATCTAGTTCCTCTCCACACCAGTACGTCTACCCCAATAGCCAGGAGCTCATCCATAGGGTCACTGCAATCAGTTCCCTTGTTCCTAGTGATCAGTGGGCTATTTTCTCAAGCCATTCTAGACTCATTTCTGAACTCAGAAACCCCGACTCCGCTGTTACTGATTCTGTTCATCGGCCTCCTCCTTACTCATCCTTCACCCTCTCTTAATATCTCCAATCTCTCTCTACCCTCCCAGGACTCCCATGGCACCATGTAGTGTGGTTCAAACCTTGTATTTCCAAGCTTAATTTTTTTCTTGTGGATTTTAGTTCAAGAAAAAGATAGCCAATTCGATAGCCCTTCCATCTCTTCAATTTGTGTACTTTATTCTTGCACCTGATGCCACTCTCATTTTTATTTCTTTGTTCATTTATTTGCACCATTTTCAGCTCCTTCGTGATTATCAGACCCCTATCTCAAACTGGAAAAGCCAGCCTCATTCAGTGGAACTTTTCCAAACTGGCACAACTCTCCTAGCTTTCTCTCTCTCTTGGCAACTAGTCCTTGCTGCTTTAGTTTATGCAATCTGGGTGAGAGAATCAGCATAATCTTCAGGAAGGCCTCAAAATTCCCCCGAGCCATGATTCAGTCCATCACTGACCTCATTAGGCTCAGAATTAGCTCCTCTGATGTAAGGAACAGCAAAGCTTTCTGAGCCGCAACTGTTAGGTGAAGCCTCCCTAGCTTAGTTATTCGACCTCCAAGGAAACCTCTCTTTGTTGCAGAATTTGCCGCTTTGTATCATGATTTATGTTGATTGCTGTTTAGGCAGTCCGAGTTTATGTTTTCTTGTTTCAGCGAATCTCGCTTGTTCTTTTGCCTTTCGTATGCTAGATTGTACAGTTTACTCCTCCTACCCCTTGTTCGTGGCCTATTGTAATGGCCCATTGATTTAGTACAGAGTTGAATTCCCATGAAAATCTGTTAAATGTCTCATGTTCCTCGCAATATGTATTTTTGTATGATAAGCATTGATGCATGTGTTGGAAAGTGGAATTATCTGACTACCATGTTCTAAATATCTTTTTCTTCTGAAAATTCAAACTACTTATCTGACCATTTGCTTGTTTGAGGAATGTCAAATCGAGTGTTTCTTTTTGTTTCTTCTCTTTCTTTTTTCGTTCCTTTCTTTTGGCTATAGGTAAGCTCATAAGGGAACATTTCACTATGATAGTTTTAAACTTGGTTGTAAGAAAACTGTCATTTTCACATCTCAGTTGACATGTCAAAGCCTTGTAAAACATGTCAAAAAAGGCATTCTCTGCAGCAATTCCTGCTCCATTAAGCATTATGATCATCATTTAGTCCGTGCTTATTCAAGTTTGATTTTCGATTAGAGATGCTAGTTTCCATGTATTCATTGTTTGTGATATTGTGTAGATGGATCTTCAAGAAAATCCGAAGGTCAAGCATTTTGGTATTCAGAGGAAACCATTACCTCTAGAACCATCTTTACTTTTGCGTGAGGCTAACCGCCGAAGGGCTTCTCTCTCTGCTGGGAATATGTCTGAAATGCTTGATGGTCGTGCACTTGTTATTGATGGGTAATGAAAATTTTGAAAATAACTAATTGTAGAGAATATGCTCTTTGAAGAAATTCATAGGGAGAGTGCTATTGTTCAAGCTAGTTGGTTGGTTGCTTCCAGTAATTTAACTTTGAATCTCCAATAAGATGTTTCTAATTGACATGGGAGCAATCAAAACAGATGCTTATGTCTATTTCTCTCTTTTAATTGCTCAAAAAGTGTTCTATCAAAGCATTTTTAAAAGAGGTGTTTTTTATTTTTGTTTTCGTTTTGTGTTTTCCAGTTTTAATTTTAATCATTTGGTATTGAAGTGTTTGAATTCTTTTGAGCTTTTCCAGTTATAATTATTTTCTTTTGTGATTAATTTCTTTGAATTAATTTGAGCTCTTATACAGTTGCTACATACTGACAGCTCAGGTCCAGATGGATCTGTAAGGATGTCCCCATCACCTAAAATAAGTACGATATCCATGTCACGGACAAATTCTTCACCAGGAAACTTTGAGAGCTCAATTGATCGACCAATGAGACTTTCAGAGATCTATGTCGCTGCTGAACATGCTCTGCGGAACACAATTTCTAATCCTGATCTATGGAAATCATTGTCATCAGTAAAGGAATTTGAGGTACTTCAAATGCCAGACTGTATATATGAAGTTTCTGCTCAGAAAAGTTGTGTTGGTGTTTGGTTTTGTAGTTTTCCAGCTCTGCAGAATTCTTTTTTTACTTCTCATGCATAAGATAGACAGTATTACCATTTGGCACATCCTTCTATATGCCTACTGTAGTGTTTTAAGATTACATTTAGTTTCTCTTGGAAGTAATTTCTATTACTAGGTCTTATTGAAGTTCCTCCGTCATTTTGTTTTTCAAAAGATTTGAAAATTTCCATCCTTTAGCTGCTCTGAGTGTGAGGATTACACCTAACGGCCTTGTTGGGTATTGCGTTAATTCTAAATACATTGATGGTTGAATCAATCTCTCTCTCTCTCTCTTTCTCTCTCTCTCACGCAATCCTGGATATTTCATGTCAGCAAAAATACTTGGATCTATCAAAAGGTGCTGCTGACAATTTTCATCGTTCATGGTGGAAAAGACATGGTGTTGTCCTTGATGGTGAAATTGCAGCTGTCTGTTATAAGCATGGGAATTATGATCTTGCTGCAAAATCCTATGAGAAGGTTTGCGCTCTTTATAATGGTGAAGGATGGCAGGATTTGTTGGCTGAAGTTCTTCCCAATTTAGCGGAGTGTCAGAAGATGCTTAATGATCAAGCTGGCTACCTGTCATCTTGTGTGAGGTTGCTCTCTCTAGATAAAGGCTTGTTCTTCACCAAGGAGCGACAAGCTTTTCAGTCAGAAGTTGTTCACCTCGCACATAGTGAAATGAAACACCCTGTGCCCTTAGATGTGTCCTCGTTGATCACATTTTCTGGCAATCCTGGGCCACCCTTGGAGCTCTCTGATGGGGATCCTGGTACCCTATCGGTAACGGTGTGGAGTGGGTTTCCTAATGATATAACTCTTGAATCACTTAGTCTCACTCTGAATGCTACTTATAATGCCGATGAAGGTGTTAAGGTATTTTTCTTAGTTATAAGGTGTTACCTGATATATGCATTCCTTAGCAATTCATTTGATGTGTCTTTAGCATTCTTAATGACTGGATATTATATATTATTTCAGACAATAAGGAGCTCTGAAGCTACTGTACTAAAGCCTGGAAGGAACACAATCACCCTTTCCCTACCCCCACAGAAACCGGGTTCCTATGTCTTGGGGGTTCTTACTGGACAGATTGGTCGCTTGAGATTTAGGTCTCATAGTTTTTCCAAAGGTGGACCTGCAGATAGTGATGATTTTATGAGTTATGAGAAGCCAACTAGACCTATCTTAAAGGTAGTGTATCCTTTGTTTAATTGCTGCCAAGGAATGTTCAGAACATGATGACAGCTGATATCCTGTAGCA
This sequence comes from Cornus suecica, assembly GCA_963922005.1. Classification (NCBI taxonomy): domain Eukaryota; kingdom Viridiplantae; phylum Streptophyta; class Magnoliopsida; order Cornales; family Cornaceae; genus Cornus; species Cornus suecica. The sequence goes on along the minus strand of OY998239.1, from coordinate 22,220,918 downwards.
TACCTTCAGATTCCCACTTTTCTTGCAGTATTCATTTTGACTTGTGGAGTAGTTTGTTTCTAGGAAACAAAGTTCCCTATTAACTTTACCATCTAATAAGGTATTTCCATCTTCAGGTGTTCAAACCTAGGTCTCTCGTTGATCTTGCTGCAGCTGTTTCATCTGCATTACTAATGAATGAACCTCAGTGGGTCGGAATAATTATAAAGCCAATTAATTACTCCCTTAGGGGTGCCATCTTGCATATTGACACTGGTCCAGGTTTGAGGATCGAAGAGTCACATATCATTGAAATAGAGAGGTGTGCCAAAGAACCACATATTGCAGTTGACGCGGGTTGCTCAGATGGAGCTAGAAATGATGGTTCTTCTACTCTTACTGAAGAATTGAAGCAGCTAACACTTCAGGATGGCAGAATAGAATTGCCAGACTGGGCAAGCAATATAACTTCTGTTTTGTGGATGCCAGTGCGTGCTATCAGTGACAATTTAGCTAGAGGAACATCCGCAGGTTAATTTGATATAAACTATGGTGGTTAATATGTGTATATGATATGTTAATTTTCTGTTATGCTCAATTGCTTAACTGTGTTGCCATGGTTTAGGAGCAGTTGTTCCCCAAAGACAGAGTGTTGTTGATGGATTGAGAACAATAGCTCTGAAACTTGAATTTGGAGTGTCACACAACCAGACATTTGAAAGGCGGGATTTTTATTTCCTTTTTATTTTAGATTCCAGTTCAGCTTTATTAATTTGATTTTGTTCAAACTTCATCTGAAACATTTGATATTGATTAACAGGACCATAGCTGTGCATTTCACCGATCCTTTCCATGTGAGTACACGTGTTGCAGACAAATGCAATGATGGTACTTTGCTTTTGCAGGTATTCTCTTAGTAGTGTTTTGCATTTCATCTGCATAATAAAAATAATCTTGATTCCTTCTTGCAATCATTTTCTGGTGGAGCCAGCTTATTAGCTTATGTCGGCACAGGCTAGCCCAACGAAGTCTAGGTCTATTTGAACGATTGTGTTGGGTGCAGTGCGCACTCAACTCCGTCATCTTTGGATCAGCTAGCTGGGTTTAGTTGATGCTTACTTATTGAGTCATGCATAGTTTGAGGTTGGATTGCCAAAATTTTGCATCTATTTTTTTTTTTAAAAATCCGTTGGTACACATTGTCAGAAGAGGCTTTAATCGACTATGGCAATTTAGGGTATGTGGAGTGTACAGTTCAGAGCTTTGCGTCCACAAGTTAAACATAATCATATATATATATATATATATTTTTTTTTGCCGCATTATATGGGTCATCCTACATCTGAAGTCTTTGTTTGGACCATTCCTCTTTCAGGTGATACTACACTCACAAGTGAAGGCCTCATTAACCATCTATGATGCTTGGCTGGATCTTCAAGATGGATTTTCTCACACTAAGAATGCTGATGGGAGACCAACATCAGGCTACTTTCCACTTCTTGTTTCCCCAACATCAAGAACTGGAATTCTGTTCAGTTTATGCTTGGGGTCTGCAATTACTGAAGGTATATCTAATTGAGTCTGTTATTTTACAATGATTATCAGTGTGTTATATGGGTACATAGAAAAAGTTATAATTTCATATGGCTGTGCAGCTTTGGTCACAATTTCCCAAACTTAGAGGCGTGGACACAAACCTCTATATGTGTGCATGTGTGTAAACTTAGTTACTGGAGAAAGCATAAACTTTATTAGACGTCTGGGAATGGATTGCTTATTGCGTACAATTCATCTGCATCTTATACAAAATATATAAAGATAGATCCAATTTTAGGTGTCAAAGCTGCACTTAATTATTCAGTATGTTAACAATGATTAAGAAGAATTGCCTTCTATACAATAGATATTAATAGAATTTTGAGGTGTATCAGAAATACGGCATTTGGATGGCTCGTCCCAAAGAATTTGATGCATCCCTTTTTATGTCACTAGAATGGCACTTTTGTTCCTATCTAATCCACTTATACATACTATCAATGCTGTATTCAGTTTAAGCACGTGTGAATTGCTTATTGTGATTTCTCATCAAAAGGAACTGTTGAGAGTTATTTTATTTTTTTTGCTATTATATTCTCTATCAAACTTTAGAATGTTTCTGTAGTGAGACAATGGTGTTCATTTTAGCTGCATGCTCTGTTTTTCAAACTGGGCTTGGACTTGTATCTGAATTTCTATGAAGAATTCATAGAACGAGGGACGGACATTTTGTTGTAGTATAGCTTCTCATAAGTCCATTCTCCTTGTCATTTATTTTAAATAAGACAGTTTCGGTTCTAGTCACAACTGACTTGCCAAAGCTCTGCAAATTAGATTTTAAGTAATATGAGAAATTATATTGTTTATGATATCTGGAACAGAAAATATGCTTTACAGATCAGCCTTCTAATGCACACATACCAGCACACGAACGTAACGTAATAGGTAGGAAAGACTATGGAAAACTAGCGAGAACATTATCTCATAACAGTAGCAGCAGCAACAGTTTTATGGACATTAAATTCCCTCCCTCCTGGTCAAACTTCTTTTTGTTCATAGGGGTCAACAGTTTTAGCACCTTTCTTTTGTCTAATCTGGTTTCTAGTTGAACGTAGGGGTGTAAGTTCAACCAAATTTCTTCGAGTTTTGGGTTCTCTAACTTATTTTGGGGTTGAATTAGGGTTTATATTTCCAACCCGAGCTCATTTTGGGTTGGGTTCAAGTTATAACCCACCCGAACCTGATTTGTGCCCCCTTACAAATGTTTGGATCCCTATACTTGATCTCACGGTTTTCACCTGTTGAGAAATCATCACAGCCACCAACCCTTGCTAACATCCATACTCGTATCCCATCGTTCTCTCTCTCTCTCTAGAGTACTGCTGTTTACCCAATTAAGAAGAAAGAGAGGTGTGAATAGTCATATGTATGGTTTTGTGGTACCATTGTTTCTTTAAAATAAACAAATGTGATACGTATACATATCTATGTATATAGAGAGTGTTAACTACCAACTATTCTAAAAGCTTAAGCTGTTAGAGATGGTGTAACGTAAGTATTTATATACTTCAACACACCCTCTCACACAACCTTCAAGTCCAACACGCGGAACAACAATTTCAACGAAGGGTGGCGGTGAAGTTTGAACACGAAACCTTTGGCTCTGATACCATGTTAACAACCAACCACTCTAAAAGCTTAAGTTGTTAGAGAAGGTGTAACTTAAGTATTTATATACTTCAACAGAGAGAAAATAGATCTTCATCTTGTTTTTCTGTTTATTGACATTGTAAAACTTTTCTTTGTTTCAAAATTTTGTTCTAGTTTTTTTTCCTAATAATTGTTTGACTTACTCAATAGAAACTGATATATATATATATACGTAATTATATGTAGACAAAATATTTATATGTAGATAGAGAAAACAAACAATGGTAAAACGGAGAAAACATTGTGGGTGGTTTCAGTAATCAGTGCTATTTTGTTAATGTTGGACTATGGTTTCCATGGTTTCTAAATTTTTGTTTCAGCATTTTTTTCCAATAGATAATGTTGGACTATTTTGTTAGTCCCGGACGGAGAAAACATTGTGGGTGGTTTCAGTAATCAGTACTAAATGCAGAGTGCTCTAGAGAGAGAGAGAAAAAGGAAGAACAAGAGCTGGGGGGGAAAAACAAAAATAGCAGTTTGACATGCCCAGTGAAACCCGCCTAACCCAAAATGTTGACCTTGGTACCAGATGGGTTGGGTTAACTCAAGATCTGGCTGAAGAATTCAAGTTGGGCCTGTAACTTGCAGCCTAGTTGAAAGTTGTATTATTTTGGGGTATAGAGAATTAACAATTAGCAGAGTCGATACCTTAATGAAGAATATGAAAATGAAAGAAGAGGGAAATAGAAAGGGAAATATTAATGGATATCCTCAGCAGGAAAATTGGACGTAACTAAATTGAAAAATTGAAAGATCGAAGGTTGAGACATGGACATTTAAAATTTGTGTTAAAGTATCTTGGAATGAGTTTTTACACTAACAATGTTATGCATTCATTGCAATAATCAACGCAACAAAACTTCTTCAATTATTTGGGGTCATTTACGTGAATTCTAATTGGTCATTCTGCTCTATGCAAGGCCATTGCTAAATTACTTTTATCAGTTGTCTTGTTCGAACCATTCTCTTAAATGCTGTTATATTTTCAGCAAGCAGCATACTTATCTTGGTTTTACAGATGAAGTGAAAGATCGAAGGTTGAGACATGGATATTTAAAATTTGGGATAAAGTATCTTCTTAACTAATAATTGAATCTTGTTGGTTGGAATGAGTTTTTACACTAACAATGTTATGCATTCATTGCAATAATCAATGCAACGAAACTTCTTCAATTATTTGGGGTCATTTACGTGAATTCTAATTGGTCATTCCGCTCTATGCAAGGCCATAGCTAAATTACTTCATCAGTTGTCTTGTTCGAACCATTCTCTTAAATGCTGTTATATTTTTAGCAAGCAGTATACTTATCTTGGTTTTACAGTTGAAGTCGAGGAATTGCATCCAGATAGTATATTAAACCTCAGATATGGAATCGCTGGTGATAGAAAGTTTGGAGCCCATAGCCCTGTTCCTGTGGAACCCATCAGTTCCGAGAGCCTTACAAATTCTTTGATCTTTAGGAGTGCTCTTGTTTTACAGCGGCCTGTGCTGGACCCTTGCATGGCTGTTGGTTTTCTTCCTCTTCCATCAAGTGGTCTCAGAGTTGGCCAGCTTATTACCATGAAGTGGAGAGTAGAAAGGTTAAAGGATTTTCAGGAAAATGAAGTTGTCGAAAACAATGTAAGTGATTATAAACTTTTACCTCCTTTTCAAATGCTCCAACTAAATGTCAGAATTGGGATTGTATATTCTCTTTTCATCTTGCTAATGAACAGTATTGGAGATTTACCATGAAAGAGTCCGTTAAACCCAGTCCAAGTTGGTGTCATATTATGGAAAGGAAATTGGCCAAACTGATGTTCCGTAAAATTGAAATGTTTTAGAGCTACATTTTAAGGGCTTGAATTGAAGTGCCCACTTTTGTATACTTCAGTGACTGAAGTCTTCTTCACTTAAAATTTTGATTGAAATATATTCTTTTAACTGGTATCTAGATCACGTTATTAAAGACATAAAATTGAATAAGCAGTTAAAGAGGGTGAATTGAGTTATCAAAACAACACCTTACTTGGGTGTAAATGTGTGAAGTAAAAAAATGTTTTAATGTTAACAACACCTAATAAGCAGTTAACTGGGATATGCAAAATAAATAAAAAATCAAACCACTGTTGATAATATGCAAAGTTTTATCGGGTGTAAATGTTTTTAATGTTGTATATTGTTTTCTGTTCCTTGTGCGACAGGATGAGGTATTATATGAAGTGAATGCAAACTCCGAGAGTTGGATGATTGCTGGAAGGAAAAGAGGACATGTTTCACTTTCCACAAAGCAAGGTATCTGAATTTTCTGTACTAGTTATTATTGGTGCTCAGTTCAGGACTTCCAAGTTGACATCTTGTTTAGAACCGACCAGTGTATGATTTGTCGTCTTCTATGTCTTCCTGAAAATATCTCTCGATATAACAGGTTCAAGGATAGAAATTTCAATACTATGCGTGCCGCTGGTGGCTGGATATGTCCGCCCCCCTCAGCTAGGCCTGGCAAATGTCGATGAGGCGAACATAAGTTGCAATCCTCCTGGACCTCATTTGATCTGTGTCCTGCCTCCAGCTCTCAGTTCTTCTTTCTGCATACCAGCGTGATATACTTGAGGCCGTCTTTGCTTTACACACTTTATAGGTGGATTGGGTTTCCCCTTCCATAAGAAGTTATAGGTATAGAGGTAGATTTCAGGTAGCAAATTTTGATCATTTAAGAAATTTGTAAATCTGTATTTTTCATGTTTGAAAATTAAGAAACTGGGTTGAATTGAATTGAGGTTGGTGGTTATTAGAGTGTTATTAACCTTTGTGGCGCGCCGGCGGCTGTATAATCTCCAGGCTCAGACAGAATGGGACTTATGGACTTGTACAATAGTGTAGAGATTGATAAATACAAACCAATTTCTTTTCCTTTTTTTTTCTTTTGTTTCTTTCGAAAAATAAAAAATAAAAAAAATTGTAAATGTCGTTGATATGCTACAGTGCTACGTGTTCCATGTCATAACGTGATGTGATCTTGGAAATTTTTTTGGCATGAATTCTTTGTTATGTTTTCCTTTTACATGTGCTTCATGAGATTGCGATTCTGTATATACATATATATACCATATGAATTTTGATAGTTTTTATTATCATAATAATTAGGTAATTTGCTATTTCCTATTTGGGGTTGCTCTTGCTTATTGAGCAGAATATTATTGCTTGATGATCTGACTGTGACTTGCCCGGTTTTGTATACCAAGATTAATGGTGGTTATGATGAGAGTGCAAGTATGTTTTAACTAATGATTCTGAGAGAGATCATTTTACCTATATATTATATTGTTCCCTCGATTGCTATTAGCTGCTAGAAGTATATAAATTATAATAAGTGGGTACCAAGAGTTCAAGTCTATCGTACTAGTTAGGTACTTTTCTACTTAGGTTAGCCATAAGAGTTGAATACCTCAAGTACCATGTCCTTACATACGGATACTGCATATACCTTATTTGCCTTCATGCTGAATATATATATATATATATCCAAGTTTCCTTGTATAGTCTGGTTGAAATATGAGGTATTTGTAGTTGAAGTTTCCTTTGATTGATTCAATAATGTTTGTTGACTTTGATGACAAAAGTAAATGAAAACAGCCATAAAGTAGGAAAATAATTAACATGTCAACAGTGCAAATAAAGAAAAATATAGAAAAAAAAGTAAAGAGGAATGAGGTCCCACCGAGACTTGAACTCGGGTTACTGGATTCAGAGTCCAATGTCCTGACCACTAGACCATGGGACCTTGATGTCAGTATTGCGAAATTGTCGCTATATAAACATGAAAATTCAACAAAATTAAATGACATTCGGAGGGAAAAGACACAGTGGCCGTCAATATGGATTCTATAATAGTATGACGGATAAACCTCCGATACTATGAAGTTTGTGGAGTCGTGGTTGTTTAAAGTTGACAATTTATATGTATATGTATATAGATATGGTGGCTTTTTAACTGCTTAAGCTTGTTGCAAATCCACTGGCTTGAATTGCTCTACTTTATTCAGATTTCATAGTCCAAAACCATTTGCTTATTATATACAACATATGTGGAAAGACCCGCTAAACTTTCAAGTGATTTTTTTTTAACCGATGATGTGATATGATAGTGGGAGATGAGGTGAAGGTATTTTAGATCTTAAACAAAAAATAGTTAATATATCTGTAATTAATTTGACTAATTTATCAAAAATCAAATTACGTGCACGTAATTTTTCATATATATATATATATATATAGTTGTGGTTACTTTGAGTTTCTACCTAGTACATCAACCATAAATTACTACTAGTATAATTTTAACCGTCTTTGTTTGGACATATTTTATGTTTTTTTTTTACTTGAATAATTACACTTTAATCTTCTTTAGTTTGGTTTTTGGTCTCACTTTCCTCCTTCGTTGGACTTCTGATACCGGTCAAATATATTTTTGGAGGGGAAATGACTAATCTACCCCTCAGTTTGTGAGTTACACTTTTACCTCACTTTACAATTTTCCCATGGACCAAAAAGCCCTCATGAACTTAAAAAAAAAAAAAAAAACCTATATTGTGGGTCTTCTATACATATACATATACACGTATGGATATGTATACAGATAAAGATCTGTAAATCTATATATACGTATATATAGATCTCTCTCTCTATATATATATTACTGTATCTTTGCATTGGTTGAGGATTTCTTAAAAGTTGCAAGATTATGATTTCAAACACCATCTTCCACCCATCTCCATTCAAGATTTAGGGTTTTTCTGTTTTAATTTATTGGTTTCAAATTTGGGTTTTCTTTTTTAATTATTTGTTTTGCATTGGTTGAGAATTTCTGAAAATTTTCAATTACAATACTTCAACTAATCTTCGAAATTCACTTTCAAATATTTGTTTTAGAACTTAGCAATTGAACCCATTTCCTTCACTGGTTCAAACAAGTGTTCATGACAATAGTGTGTATTTATATGTGTATACTTATAAATCAGTAGCCAAAAGAACAAATGTAGATATGATTTTGTGAGATTGAGTAATAATCATCACGTTAGCTACCCAACTGAGATTGATTAATAATCATCACGTTAGCTATAGATATACACATACATCTATTTACATATCTATATATATATAACATTTAAGAAGGGCAAATGGGTAAAATCAATTTTAAGATAATTTTGAATAAAATCATAATATAACATGATATGCAATTAAGTAATTTTCACTAACCGATCACCAAAAATAATTTAGAGGAGTTAAAGTGTAATTATCTAAACAAAAAAATTAAACTTAAAATATGTCCAAATAAGTGGGGGTGGGGGTAAAAGTATAAGTTGCCCTTTATAATAAAGTTCAAAATTTTAAATGCATGGGATTAATCCCCAACAACTAGTTCATTCACTCACCTCAGTGTGTGTCTCTCTCACAAGATGTGGGATAGAGACCCGTCAACAACCTTGATTGATAGTCTTAAATCGAACTTAATTATTTCACATGGTTTTCCACTTCAACAATTGTCAACTCGGATATAACTATCTAATGTAGCTATTAGGCGGATACTTTGTCATCGCATCGGATACGCGGATATATTAAAATTACATATTTGACATGATATGTTATGAATTTTTAAAAATTGGACACGCAATGTACATATGGAGGACACGTGCGTATCCACGTGTCGGACACGCACGTGTTCACGTGTAAGATACGAATTGGGTCGATTGATTCCATAAAAGTTAGAGAATCTATGGAGCCACTAATTTGATATATCACTTATAGAACTTGAACACTCCTAATTCAATATTTGGTTTTGAAGATATTTGAACATATTTGTTCCTCCTCATCTTGTGAGAGGAACTTGAGCATCTATTCATTTATCCATTATATAGAGATGAACAAGATATTACCACAAAGAGCTGAAATTTTGATATTTGTATATTCCAATATTTGTCTTCGATCAAGATTTTTATTACAATATGTACATGACGGTTTTCCCGGCCCATACAAAAGTGGATCTCGACCAGACCGACTCCAAATAGCCCGAGATAATTATCATGGATGATGGCCCGGACCTTGTACCAAACCAACACATCTCGAGATCCCATTCTGTAACCCGACCCGAAGAACATGAAGCAACTCGAAGATTCTAGAATAAACTTGTAGTTCAAAGTAGCGTTATAAATGTGGAAAAAGTAGCTGACGTGTAAAGTGTGGAAAAAATCCAAAATAGAAAATGTTGCCCTAATGGGCCAAAAGCCCATAGGGAAAATGTATATAAGCCAATGAAGAATAATGAGAGGGATCATCTTTTTGTGTTGTGCAAATTTTGTATCTACACAATGGCGCCGTCTGTGGGAAGTTAGGTCATTTCCGCCGACCATCTTCCCACCTCAAAAAGCTAAGCTAAACCCAGATATAACCACCAAACCTTCAGTAACATCCTCTCGTTCCAGATATAGCCATGCCAGTGACCAGATCCCATTCAGAGGCACTGATCCCTGGCGACCGACAACCGAGTGCTCCGCCGACGATTGAGCATCTCCTACGGCAGCTCGAGGAAGCCGAAAAACGTAGCCAAGCCGCCGAGGCAAGGAGCCTGGCGGCGGAAAGAAGAAGCGATGAGTTATTAGCAAGGATGAATCGAGCAGCTATCCCACCGGCAGTTCCGGATCAATCACAGATCCAGGAGCAAGCCGAGCCACGGGAGGAACACGACGAGACCTCTCACCGGTCAGGCAAGGCCCCGACCACCGGTGACGTTCCCGTCACCGATGAGCCTCTGACGTCACAGAAGCTCCAGGAGATGATGGCGGAGTTTCAGAAGAAAGTCATGAGGGATCTGAGGGTCCGATCCACCGACGACCAGGCCCTCCAGGCCTCTGCCGACTCCGTTCAGTCACCGTTCACTCTCGAAATCACCAGGGAACCGTTCCCTAAGAAGTTCGTCATGCCCAGATTCACTCCCTATGATGGAATAAAGGATCTCGAAGAGCATATTTACCAGATCCATCAAAAAATGACCATGTATGCCGACAACGAAGCCCTGCTCTGCAAAGTCTTCCCAACCAGTCTCATCGACGCACCACTCCTCTGGTTCAGGAAGCAGCCGCCGAAATCCATTGGCAGTTGGCAGCAATTGTCCGACCTCTTTGTTGCCCAGTATTTCGGGAACAAGAGGCAAAAGAAAACCATCTCGAGCCTCTTCACCATGACACAAGAAAAAGGCGAGTCTCTCAAGAGCTTCCTGTCCAGATTCAACGTCGAGTCGTCCTCCATCGACAACTGCGACCAACACTCAGCCGTGGAGGCCTTCAGAATGGCATTAATCCCGGGGACCAAGTTCCATCAATCACTTGTGAAGCGGCCTCCCTCGGGAATTGGAGAACTCAATTCTAGGGCTCAGGGCCATTTGAGGATCGAAGAAGAGGAAGCAACCCGACAGAAAAGAGCGGCGTTGATCAACGTGGAAGTCAAGTCGAGGGATAAGGTTTCGGATACATCCCGACATCCGAATAGTCGCAAGCGCTCAAATCCCACGATCCCATCTTCACATCAATTTCCTCCACATCCCGAGAGACGCACCAGATTCGAAGAGAAGATCACCCCGTTGAAAGTGACTCTCGCAAAGCTCTTCCAGGAAAACAAAGCCAGAGGGATCTTCCAGACTCCTCCCCCAATCAGACAACCCCTGGACCAGAGAGATATATCAAAACACTGCGCCTTACACAGTGATTTTGGCCATACAACAAATGAATGCAGGAACCTGAGACGCCAGGTCGAGATGATGATAGCCCGAGGGGAGCTAAAGGACTATGTTCAGCGGGATGTCCCGAGAGTCCATCAACCCGCACAGAACAACCCACGGAATCAGGCTCCAGCTCATCCGGTCAGAATCATCAACATGATCCATGGAGGTCCTGACTCGCGTAGTGCCGAAGGGTCAAGACGATCACAAATGAGGAGGGCCCATCACGTCAGCAGGATAGCCGGGGTAAACGAAGTTCATCACCGAACGGGGCAGTCTCATATACTTTTCTCCCAGGATGACCTCCGGGACATCCAGGTCCCACACGACGACCCATTAGTTATCTCTCTAATGGTATCGGGATGCCTTGTCCGGAGGGTCATGATTGATCCTGGGAGCAGTGCGAATATCATGACCAAGTGGGCTTTCGATAAAGTGGAGATCGACCCGAGGGAGATCGTGACGGCCAGAAATCCAATTGCCGGGTTCGACGGGAAGCAAGTCGAATCCCTCGGGGAGATCAGCCTGCCCGTGTCAGCAGCACAGAGGACTCTGACAGAGACCTTCGTAGTAGTAAACGTGAAGCCCTCTTACAATCTGCTTATGGGTAGAGGATGGATTCACAAGATGCAAGGCGTTCCCTCGACCCTCCATCAGATGATGAGGTGCATCGGGCCGAATGGTCTCGATATAATTGACATCAGAGGAGATCAAGTAGCCGCCAAGCAATGTTATACCATCACTATCAAGGAAATAAAAGGTAATCCCGATCGGAAGAGGTCCCGAGAAGAGGATCAAGACATCGATCCGCAACCCAAATAGCAATTACAGGACGAGGAGTCGGGTTCCTCAATCATCGTAGAGCCTCTGCAACCGGTTTCTGTGTTGCCGAGCCAACCCGACAAGGTTACCTACGCAGGTACAAAGCTCACCACTTGTGAATTAAATGAACTGACAGCTTTCTTACAGGATAATCATGATGTCTTTGCATGGGAGCATACTGATATGCCCGGCATCGACCCCTCGATAGCCCGACATACATTACATGTCGACCCAAATATCCGACCCGTCCGACAGAAACAGAGGCGAATGGGAAGCCAAAGGAACCAGATCATAGCAGACGAAGTGTCGAAATTGCTTGAAGCCGGCTTCATCAGGGAGGTTCAGTATCCCGAGTGGTTAGCTAATGTGGTGGTGGTGCAGAAAAAGAACGGGAAATGGTGAGTCTGCGTCGACTTCACCGACCTAAACAAAGCTTGTCCGAAAGACAGCTTCCCCCTGCCCAAAATAGACCAAATGGTCGATGCTACCGCAGGCTACGATAGGCTGACCTTCCTGGACGCTTACTCGGGATACAACCAAATCCCAATGGACCCGATAGATGAGGAAAAGACCTCATTCATTACCGAGACAGGTACATATTGTTTTAAGGTTATGCCTTTCGGACTAAAGAATGCAGGAGCTACGTTTCAAAGACTGGTGAACAAGATATTTAAAGGAATGATGGGCACAGTGGTAGAGGCTTACATTGATGATACAGTTGTGAAGAGCAGAGCTAAAACTGACCATTTAGAACATCTCCGGAAAGTATTTGATGCCTTAAGGAAACACGGGATGAAGCTCAATCCAGCCAAGTGCTCCTTCGGGGTATCATCAGGGCAATTCTTGGGACACATAGTCGACCGATTAGGAATACAGGCCAGCCCGACACAGGTGAAGGCTTTGCTCGAGACGAGAGAACCAACCACACATAAAGAAGTCCAAATCCTGACAGGAAGGATTGTAGCCTTAAGCAGGTTCATCGCAAGGCTGACCGACCGATGCCGACCCATATTCCAGGCTATCAGAGCCAGAAAGGGAGAAGTATGGGGGCCCGAGCAGACTAAAGCCCTATCCCGATTAAAAGAATACATGCCCAAGCCTCCCATTCTTGCGACACCCGAACCCGATGATGTACTACTCTTGTATCTGGCGGTATCATCGGTATCAACCAGCGCCGTGCTCATCAAAGAGGACAGGAACCTCCAAATGCCCATCTTCTATACCAGTAAAGCCCTGGCTGATCCCGAGACACGGTATACCAAGCAAGAAAAGTTGGTTTTATCCTTGGTCAATGTCGAACGACGTCTTAGACACTACTTTGAGGCCCACCAGATCATCGTCCCCACTTCTACTCCTATTCGGGTACTTATGGCGAAGCCCGACCTTTCCGGAAGGATCTCCAAGTGGGCCATTGAGCTAGGGATTTATGATATAACTTATGTTCCCAGGATCTCGATCAAAGGTCAGGCCGTGGCTGATTTTCTATTAGAAGGGGAGACCGACAAAGCAGATCAACCCGTTGAGTTAGAAACATGGAAACTATTCGTGGACGGCTCGGTAAGCGCCAATGGAGCGGGCGTCGGGCTGGAAATCCATACTCCCGATGGGACTAAGCTGCAAGCCTCGATGCAGTTGCAATTCCCGGCCACTAACAACGAGGCGGAGTATGAGGCAATCATATCGGGCCTGAGAATGGCCAAAAGCCTGCAAATACAATCCCTATCCGTATACAGTGACTCCCGGCTAATAATCAGACAAATAACCGGTGAGTACGAAACCAGAGATCCCAAAATGGAGTGTTACAGAGAACTGGTGCTCGAGGAGTCCGAATGTTTTCAAAAGTTAACATTTAGCCAAATCCCTCGGGAAGAGAATACCTCGGCCGACCATTTGGCTAATCAGGCGTCTGCTACTGGTGAAGATATGACCAGGGTTGTACTGACCGACTTCATCGTTACCCCAAGTATTCAGAGTCCCGGCGATTTGGTATGCCTAATACCCCAAGAGCCTAGCTAGATGGATCCCATAATCGATTATCTCAAGGCCGGGACGCTCCCAATTGATAAGGCGGAGGCCAGGAAAATTAGAATGAAGTCAGCCCGGTACTCGATCATCCAGGGACAGCTCTACAGAAGATCTTTTTCAGGTCCGTATTTGAGATGCGTCACCCCCTCAGAGGCAGAGATTGTGATGCAAGAGATACACGCTGGGGCTTGTGGAAATCACTAGGGTGCCCGATCTCTCGCCCATAAAATCCTATCCCAAGGTTACTTTTGGCCCTATCTGTCCCGGGATACAGAGGAATATGTGCGTAAATGCAAAGCATGTCAGATGCACGGTGACGCTATACTCCAACCACCAGAGTTCTTAAACCCGACAATCGTCCCGCACCCTTTTGCCCGATGGGGAATGGATATAGTCGGACCTCTCCCAAAAGTCATTGGCTCGAAGACCCACGTGCTCCTTGCAACCGACTATTTCACCAAATGGGTTGAGGCCGAAGCCTATCCCTCTATAAAGGGCAGCCACGTGGTGAAGTTCATATGGAGTCACATCATCTGCCGATTCGGGGTACCAAGGACAATCATGATGGACAACGGCACAAATTTAGACTGTGAACCAGTCAAGTCATTTCTGATCGAGCACGGGGTTAACCAGAACACCTCCTCGGTGGGGGTACCCTCAAGCCAATGGGCAAGCAGAAAGGACCAACCGTTCGATCTTTAGCACCCTTGTAAAGAAACTCGAGAAGGCAAAAGGAGCGTGGTTGGAAAAATTACCAGAGGTATTATGGTCATATAGAACGACGCCCCGACAACCAACCGGTGAAACACCCTTTGCCATGGCATATGGGTCAGAAGCCGTAATCCCGACCGAATATGCCGTCCCAACATTGAGGTCGCTAGCCTGGGACGAAAGATCAAACAATCAACGCTTATCTCACAAGCTTGACCTGGTGGAAGAAAGGCGAGATATTGCCGGGATAAGGCTGGCAGCTTATCAACAACGGGTCAGGAGTCATTTCAACAAGAGAGTAAAAAGAAGGGGATTCCAAGTCGGGGACATGGTCCTCAGGAGGAAGATAGGACACGTGGGAAAACTCCAAGAACCATGGGAAGGGCCCTACACTGTCACCGAGGTAATAGGTCGGGGGGCCTACAGACTGCTTAGGAACTCGGATAACAGAAGGGAACCAAACACACAGAATGCATCCCGACTAAAGAGGTATTCCCCATAGAAATATTTCATTTTCGACCGTTGTAAGCAAAGGCCACTAGAGCCAAAAGGATTGCAATGAAAGTCCAATTTTTCCCGAAAGTCAGAATCATCTCCAATTATCAGTTTTAAAACCCAAGTGTTGAATCCTCTCCATGGGCCCAAAGTGCCCGAGAGATCTTCACAGACCCACCAGTGGTCAGTTTTTCCAATTATCAGTTTTAAAAACCCAAGTGTTGAATCCTCTCCATGGGCCGAAAGTGCCCGAGAGATCTTCACAGACCCACCAGTGGTCAGGTTTTCCAATTATCAGTTTTAAAAACCCAAGTGTTGAATCCTCTCCATGGGCCCAAAGTGCCCGAGAGATCTTCACAGACCCACCATGGGCCCAAAGTGCCCAAAGTGTTGAATCCTCTCCATGGGCCCAAAGTGCCCGAGAGATCTTCACAGACCCACCAGTGGTCAGGTTTTCCAATTATCAGTTTTAAAACCTAAGTGTTGAATCCTCTCCATGGGCCCAAAGTGCCCGAGAGATCTTCACAGACCCACCAGTGGTCAGGTTTTCCAAAATATCAGTTTTAAAACCTAAAGTGTTGGATCTTCTCCATGGGCCCAAAGTGCCCGGGAAACCTTCATAGATCCACCAGAAATCCCAAAGTGCCCGACTGTTATTGTCTGGTGTTATTGTTAGTCTTAACAAGTTACAATTCAATATCCCAAATTTTATCAAATGGAGTGCTGGATCATGCATATCCCCAACAAAGTTTGAATAAATAAACTCATTCGTATTGAAAAAGGCCCTAGTGGCCAAGGCTGATACAATAGAGCTATGATAAGTTGTTACAAACAAAATAAGAGAAAAACGGAGGGATAGCCCTACTCCACCACAGGAGGATCCCCATCACCACCTAAGGCTTTGGTCCCGAGGGACTGTCCTGTATTTTCAGGCTCAGGCTCATCCATGCCAGAGCGAGAAGGCGGAGCGGGCAGGTTGTCTTGAAGGAACCCACCGAAGGCCAAATCATCGGGTTCAGCCTCAGGATCGTCATACGGAGGCCCAACTCCAATGCTGAGGTCTAGATCTTCAATAGTCGGGATCTGTCTTTCCTCTTCAGGCTTTTGAAGTTCTTCTATGCATTCCCTCCAGCCCTGCTCATAGCGGTACTTGCATGTCAGCATGAAACGGGCGATCATCTGTTTACCACCCTTGTGGCACATCTCTACCCGAGACCTCTCCACGCCTAAGGCATTCTCGACCTCGACCTTCTCCTCAAGCAACTGCAGCCCCGAAGCCTTTAACTTCTCGATTTCTTCGGTCAGGGCCTGCACTTGGAGAGTTAGGGCCTCCCGAGCCAATACTTCCCGATTAGCCATTTGCTCAGCCTCCCGAGCCTTCGCCTCGAGTTCTGAGATCGTCGCCTTGGCGGATGAGAGCCCCTCTTCAGCTGCAACTGCCCTGTATGTCAGGGACTGGATCTTGTCATTGGCCTTCTTCACCTGCTCTAAGGCCTTGACACACCCAGCCTTATGAACTTGAACATCGCAATTCAAAGCGTTGATGACCCGAGCATCATCCTCAAGCTTACAATTGTACGCCTGAGTAGCGTGAAGCATCTGAAGGAAAGAAAATGTTAGCACGGAATAAGGGGCAAAATATAAGCTAAGTGCGAAATATCTCAAAAGTTATTACCCTCATTGCAAGCTCGGGGCCGTTCAAGGCTAGGCTCATCCTGTCGTATCGACCCATAGCCAATTTATCCGCCGGGGTCCAAACCCCCAGGGCCATCTCCCGCAGAGCTTCTGAATTCCCGATCGTCTGGTCCCCCACATAAAGGTATGGATGGCCCTTCCTGGTATCCAGCCTGAACCAGGGGCCATGGGGAATATCTTTTCCACTCTCGACAGCTTTCTCTATCTCCCTATTATCTTGTTTTCTGACATTCGTAGAGATAGCAGTGCGGAGTTTGGTAGGTCGGGATTGACTCTGGTCCTCGTCGTCGGAGCCTAAGTCCTGGGTATCCGACACTGAGACAGGAGCACCCAGTGCTACACTCCGGCTAGAGCTCGGCCTGACTGAAAGGTCGCCTCGAGAATTATTCTGATCCAGATCTGTTGAGCTCGGAACCAGGGCATGATCACCCCCGACCTCGACCGCCTCCGATGCACCCGTTTGCGGATCTTGAGATGGCGGAGGCGGAGGCGTGACAGGAGGATGCTCTACCGGAGGAAGGGGCGTGGCAGCAAGTCCTCCAGTCGGTCCTGCCGATTGACTGATTGCAGGGTTCTCAGGGACTAGAGGGACATCAACCCCACAAACAAAGGACGTGGAACCCATATCACCCTTTCTGGCCCTCTTGATTGAAAGCTTGGGCATGACAACCGCTTTCCTCTTTTGCTGACCCCCAGACATCTTTCTCTTCAGTTTTTTCGCTCCTGATTTAGTCGATGTGGAACCCGAGGCTATCGTCGGTGAAGGTTCTCCCGATGCAAGCTCCTGCAATACAGATCCAGTCAGGCAAGTCTGGCTATCCCTCAAATCCTGACTCCATATAAGGGCTCGCAACAGTTCAAATCGGGATCTTATATACCCGACCTCCCTTTTTTCCTGAGGAGCCTGCAGGAAACTCATAACTAGCGTACCCAACTTATCGTTGCACAATTCGCAGTGGCAAGAGGCTCGGGTGTGAAAACTCTTAAATTCAGGAAGTCGGGTTGGCTGGAAAACATGGTTGACTGGAATGTTCATAACGTTGGGATGCCTCCACTGACCACTCACTACTATCATCCTTTCTTTCCATCCTTTGTTGGATGTCGGGACATTGTCACACAACTTCTTCTTGACATAGGAGGTTAAGTTGTACCGACCCCTATTATCCTTCTGCTC
This sequence comes from Cornus suecica, assembly GCA_963922005.1. Taxonomy (NCBI): domain Eukaryota; kingdom Viridiplantae; phylum Streptophyta; class Magnoliopsida; order Cornales; family Cornaceae; genus Cornus; species Cornus suecica. The sequence goes on along the minus strand of OY998239.1, from coordinate 22,203,020 downwards.
TTGAAGTTTGTACGAAAACAGGAGCTCAGCCAAACCTAAGTCCAGGTTCAACTCCTTATTGATCAACAAAATCATGGCCAGGATCCTGTAAAAGTTAGGACCAACTTGAAGGGGGGCCAGACCCAAAGTCGCTAGTGCCAAGAGGAAGAAGGGATGAATGGGAAACTTCAAAATGGCAAGGTGGAATGACGAAAGTAATATCTCTCCGGCCTTTAGCCCCTGACCGACTCTAAAGTCTGCGTCCCGAGGGTAATGCCTAACCTTAACCCCTTCAGGAATCCCGAGGCTCTTAAGTTGAGCATCTATCCTGTATTTGGCTGGGAGGGGATCAGTACAGAAATTCTCCTCCTCCTCAGCATCCTGATCCTGATTAATCCCGACGCCACCCTCTACGACTCGATCCCCTGCGTACTGGGTGACCTCCGGTGGGCTAGACCTAACTACTTGGGTAATCTCAACGAACGGGGTGCTAGCCGAGATCTCGGGATCAGTAACGGTCCGGTCGGTATCTGCCAGTTGCAGGTCACTAACCGACCTAGTATCATCACTCCCAGACATATTTGACGAAAGGTAGAAGAATGAGAAGAATGACTTACAAAGGTAAAGAAGGTTCAGGCAGCTTCTCCTTTGATCTGTTCTCCGGCGAGTAAATTGCAGAATCCGGCAAACTTTACCAACAGGCAGAGAAGGGTGCTTCCAGTCAAAACTCTGCAGCAGGATTCGAATCTCTCCACATAAAGGAATAATCCACCGCGGTCACGGGAGTTTGCCAAGATCAGTGAAACAAACAGTAAATTGTGTAGACTTAAGATTGGATTTGGGATTGCACGCAGGGTTGGAGAATACGACAAAGGGAGGATGCTGAAAGAGAAGAACGATTTGAAAATTTTGAAAATATTGCAAGTATGGCGTGTGAGAAGGATTTGCAGGTTATATAGAATTGACGTTTCGTCTACCCGGGTCAGGGTACCGGACCGACATGACCCGACCCATTTTACGCGTATCGGTGCCATCTCAGCCGCTGGTTCAAAATTGCAATAATTGCGACGGCTGCGGCATTCAATGCACCTCCGCATCATCCGGCACGCGTCCCATAGCCACTCCAAGGGCTTTTGATGGGCCTTAATATTCTTTCACCTAATGGGCCTGATAAAAAGGCCCATGAGCTGAAAGAGGGCCTGTGTACATGACGGTTTTCCCGGCCCATACAAAAGTGGATCTCGACCAGACCGACTCCAGATAGCCCGAGATAATTATCATGGATGATGGCCCGGACCCTGTACCAGACCGACACATCCCGAGATCCCATTCTGTAACCCGACCCGAAGAACATGAAGCAACTCGAAGATTCTAGAATAAACTTGTAGTTCAAAGTAGCGTTATAAATGTGGAAAAAGTAGCTGACGTGTAAAGTGTGGAAAAAATCCAAAATAGAAAATGTTGCCCTAATGGGCCAAAAGCCCATAGGGAAAATGTATATAAGCCAATGAAGAATAATGAGAGGGATCATCTTTTTGTGTTGTGCTAATTTTGTATCTACACAATATAATGAAGAAGAGACTAAGATGTCAGATGTTGGGGGAGATGCATTTGATTACTTGAATGGTAGTGGAATAAAAATTTGTGAACACATCCGACATTTCATTTAACCTATTTGTTTATGTTTGTTTATAATTTTATTTGTTCTTATTGTTTAAATGATAAATAAAGTATTTGTACAATATAATATGTATATATATAATTTTTTTATTTTTTGTATAGACGTGTCGGAAGTGTGTCGTGTCCCATTTTTTTAGAATTTGCCATATTGTGTCGTGTCCGTATCTCGTGTCAGTGTCAATATTTCATAGAATGTAGGGTATCAATTATGTAGTTATGTTGCCTTATAAACATTCCATCTTTTCTTTAATTATAGGAAATAATTATTCACATTGTCAGTATCCAAAAAAAATAAAATATAAAATAACAAATCAGTTTAAATTTATTAACAGTATCAGTAGTGACGCGCGATTTACCGATCAAATCTCCCAAAGTAGTAATGCAAATTTTGAGATCAGTTTAAATTTATTACCAATATTACTAGTGAAGATTTACCAATCAAATCTCCCGAAGTAGTAATGCAAATTTTGAGATCAGTTTAAATTTATTACCAATATTACTAGTGAAGATTTACCAATCAAATCTCCCGAAGTAGTAAAAGATAAAATATATATATATAAATTTTTTTTTTGAATATTTATGCAAACTTTGGGTAAAGATTTTGTTATCAAAAACTCGTTCAACCTCACTTTTTAATGACTAAGAATATTTTGTACGAAAAAACTACCCGAATGAGTTATTGTGCCATCCCAAAAGCATGTTATGTTGTTTGTTAACTCCACATGGCATAATCTTAGTCATCAAAAAAAATTAGAACGGGTTGGGAAGTTGGAAAAAGATTTAGAATTTGGTGTTTCAACAAGTATGAAGTCTCATGTTGAATTTTTACTATGTGAAAATAATTTATTAAGCCCACGACTGTGGATATAGTCCGAGCCTTATTCAATTCGTATGGGAAGTCGTCTTCAACGAATCCCGTAAATTAATCGAGATACGCATAAATTGACCCGAATACCACAATTAAAAAAAAAAAAAAAAAATCTTAGTCATGGAATAAATTTCAATTATAGCCAAGCAAGGACTACTGATTTCACGTATTAAAATCATTACACACATTAATCTCCACTATTCATTTTCCAAGAAAGATTTTCAGTGAAAGAGAATGGAGAAGATATTTTTTCCCTGACTGATATTGTTTCCCTTGGAGGAAGGGAAAAGTGAAAAATCAAGATTCAATCTCCATAAAGCATAAACAAAAATGAATACAGATATAAATTTCCTCAAAACACATGAAAACTAGGGGTTTCTTCGTTTGCATTTTTGAAAATATTTTTTATTTTTTAAAAATTAAAAATCAGAAAATTATATAAAAGTCTGTTTGGTTCAATTTTAAGGGAACTAAAGTTATAATAATGTCTATTTTCAAAGAACTTATTTTTTATTGTTCTCAAAAAATTATATTTTGATCTTGAAATTCTCGAGAACTGCTCTTAGAAATACATGACATGTTTGGTTTGTATCTTTGAAAATTATTTTTGAGAATTTTGAGAACAAATAACAGTTTTTTGAGAACAATAAAAATAAGTTATCTGAAAATAATAAAATGAGCTATTTTGTAACTAAATTTTCAGAAAACTATTTTCAGAATACTGAACCAAACAATTATTTTTACAATTTTCTTATTTTCAAATTTCAGAAAATAAAAAAATATTACCGGAATATAAACCAAACACCTAAAATTTATACCATGAATTCTGTCTGCTGCTTTTTGCTTTGTGGGTGATGCATTTTACTTTAGATACCATTCACTACTACTTAACACTTGGCATTTGAAGGCGAGAGATGAGCTAAATCTCTACCTCAGAATTTAAATCCCAAAACTAACATTTTCCCCCACTTCACTGTGGTGATTCCATCAAACATGTTAGGATTGCGACTTCTCAATAACCACACTGTACCATGATTTAAAACACTCACTTCATATTTTCCACAATTTTATACCCGCACAAAAATATGTCCCTGTTTCTCCTAACAAATACAAAAAACATAACATCATTTACTATATACCATTCGTTCACTATTACTACAAACCCTTTTAACAACATCTTTCTGTATATATATATCAATATAGAACATATTGTTATCTTAATCTATCAAACAAAGCATCTGGTTTGGCTTCGTCTCCCCAGATTTCAACATTATCAGAAATTTTAAAAAAGAAAAAGGACTAGTATAATCACTATATTATATATATATATATATTCCCATATTGAGTTATATATGGGTTTTTTTTGTCTAATAAATTAGCAGATGTTGTGGCATCTCCAGTCCAATCTGACCTCCCATGGGCCCACCATGTGCTGACTGGGCTTCCGGAACGATACTATGTGACTGCTGACCATGAAGGCCGTTACACGCTCCGACACTCTCACATCCTCCATCTTCAATTCCTGCAACCTCCTCACGTACTCGGGGACGTGGACTATGTCCCACACCACCCCGACCCCACCGGGCTTCAACACCCTCACCATCTCCCCCACCGCCCTCATCCTTTCCGCTGCCGCCTCCGCCGTTCGATGCCCCAACTCCTTCCCCACCGTATGCACAAACACCGACGACACCACCACGTCGAAGTAGTTGTCCGAAAACGGAAGCCGACGGGCGTCGCCCTCGCGGCATGTGACATACTCCTGCACAAAGACGAATGCAAAGTAAATTAAAATGATTTAGATGCGGCATAAATGGGCAATAAAAGAGTCTACCCGAATACGGCAAGAAAATATTTATGTCATAATTAGTTCAGACTCAAATGAGTACAGTGTCTCAACCCGACCCAATACAAATTGTTACCCCTACCTGAACACCCTCGACCCCAGCCGTCCGGAGGATTGACACCGCCGTCTTCCTCCGGTCGAGTCCAACGACCCGACCCGAACTGCCTTCTTTTTTAAGCTGCATCGCCACTGCATTGAGGAGGATACCGCGGCCGCAGCCGACGTCGAGCGCGTGCTTCACCGTTGACCAGTCGTTGACTGCGGAGACCATGCGCTGCGCCATCTCCCACTGGAGGGAGACGGAGGAGTAGAAGATGTTTCCGGCGGCGAAGAAGAGGCAGACGGCAGAGAGCGCGGTGACGGAGCCGGTGAATCCGGCGGCGAAGCGGGAGGCGCCGCCGGGGAGGGCGGGGGAGAGGGACTCGAAGAAGGCGCAGATTGGCGCGAAATAGAGGAGGAAGAGCACGGAGAGTGTAGAGAACATGATTGCGTGGATTAGGAGGAAGATTGGAGTCTGCCAATCGTCCATTCCATAGATTGCGTAGATCTGTGTCCAATCTCTCCCTGTTTTCCCCATTTTTTCCGATCTTTCAACAGTTTTCGATTCTGAAGTTTGAATCTGAGCACTGATCGATTTCAATTTCTGCATTGGAAACAAGTAAATCAATAAGAACACACTCGATCTAGTACCAAAACTTCTTAATCTGAAAATTTTGCTTTGATTTTGAGAAATTGAAAGATTTAGAATGTGTGTGACTGTAACAGAGAGCAGAGTAGAGTAACTTTTCAGAATTCTCAGCAACCAAACAGAGGAGTGAGGACTACCGGAGATCTTACTGGAAATTTGGGAAAAGGAAAATTTAGATTCTGAAGATTTTAAGTCAAGAAAACAGTTTCTCAGCAACCAAACAGAGGTTAAGGGAGATCTAATTGAAAAGTTCGAAAAAAGAAAACATTGATTCTGAAGATTTCGAGCAAGTACAAGTACAGATTAATACTGATAAGACAGGAAGCAAACTCACCAGTGACGAATTCTTCAGTCCTTTCAGTAACGATACATCAGATCCGTGAATACAGAGAATATATCGGAAACCTCAGCGAAAAAGCTTGATGAGAATAGAATCTGATGCTCATAACATTCAAATTTTCTCGAGAACCAAACACCAAGTTCTTCAGAAGTAACGGAACGAGAGAGAAAGAGAGACGGTGGTGATGATAATCAAATAGCTGACGATGACGATAATGATCTCATTCACTCATTTTGTACGTTCACGCGGTTTTGATTTTGATTTGATTCTTGCTTTTGAAACCTAGAGAGAGAAAATCAACTGGTCCTTTATGGTATAGATAAAAGCGCATTAAACTTACTCCAAATTATGTGCAGAAAGAATCTCCCACACATGAAAAGATCGATACAAACTTTTTCGGGGATATATATATATGTGTGTATGTATAGAATTATAGATAGAGAATCTTACATAGAGCTGGGAAGTGTTTTGCAGTTATGTTATGTACTAATATATAGTGTGGAGATATGGTACGGTGGTGAAGAAAAAAATCCCAGGTTGGGTGAGTTTGGTAGATTTGATTTGATTTGATTAAATTACTCTTTTAGGTGGGATTTTAACTACCTAGGAAAAACCTATTCCCTCCTTTCCAAATTATAGGTTAATTTTTCCTCTTTCCCTTATTCCAAAATAAATATTCATTATTATTTTAACTTTTAACCATTCACTAACACTATAAACCATCATATCACTATTATAAAATCATGAATAAAATTAATATTTCATTTACTAACATTACAATAAAAATCATATTCTTAAAAAGTTCACTAACATTATTTAAAAAATTGGATTGAGTTATTTGGGGGTATCCATGACATTAGAAAAATACTCAATGGTTGGAGGTATTTGGTGAGATATAGAATTGCTCTCTAAAGTTCCTTAAAAGTTTTAACTTTCAATTTCAACCTTTAAATGGCATTGCCTTTTACTTAGGTTCTCTTTGGCATAACTTCTGTTTCTGGCTTCCCGCAGAAGAAAAAGAGAACCAGAAGCTATTTTGAGAAACTGGTACCCCCAGCTTCTTTAAAACGCTCTTTCAAGGCCCAGAAGCTCTTCTAAAAATTTTATCAAACATCGTTCAAACAGCTTTTACCTCCAGAAAGTCAAAAGCAGCGTTTGAAAAATCAATCCAAACATGATCTTACTATGGCATAGATGTGCCATTGTCAAAAGAGATCAAAGTTATTAGTTATTAAGAAAAAATTAATAATAAAGGCAAAGGTAAAAAAAATTATTTTATTCTTTTAAAGATAAGAACACTCACATAAACTCCCTCCGGCACCAACCCTTGACTTCCTATATGCTCTTATCATATCCAGTTCATGCTTGTTCTATGAACTTTTTTTTTAATAAAAAGACCTAAATAGTGTTTTTACTAGTATTCAATCTTATTTCAAGTACAACATTATTTTGCTTGTGAAGACACCAACCTATGTGGTGGATATAAAATTACATATACTTATGAAAAATGTAATTAAAAGTTTACAAAATAGAGTAAAAACTATTTTCATTTTTTATACAATTGTGATGAGTAGTGTGTAATATGTAATATGTCTCTAATTCATTATTATTTTTCTACAAGAAAATAATTATATGAGCATGCAAACCAATCACAATTAATCTTAAATCAAGAGACATGGCCCATAGATTTTGAAAGTTACCAAATTGTGATTGTCAATCCCCGCAAATTAAGGGATTGTCTAATACTAATAATTTATTCAACGCAATTCTTTAAGACAGACCGGACTTTAGCATGCAAATCACAATTTTTTTATTTTTCTTGAAAGCTTCAGCTAATAAATAAATTGGTCGCTTTCCAAAATAAAAATAGAAAACTATAAATAAATTGGTCTTTTATCTTTCTTCAAATTCATCGTTGCATCCACCTCCAATCAGATAATCTCACCCTTAGCTTTAAAACCATACTAGAGTTTCACCAAGATGAAGTCGGTTCTCCTCGTGATGTGGTTCAATATAATTTAGATATGTGCTTAAAATTTTTTTTTTAACAGAAATTGAAAATAATTTTTGTTTTGTGAATTTTATATTCATCTTTCTTTTTAAATAAAAATTAATCATAGTCAAATTATATTGGATCACATTAACAAAATGATGAAATGAAAACAGTAATCAAATGGTATTCTCAACTTTATTTAAATTAAAGCATAAAAAAATTTAAGGGTTTGGTAATCAAAGACAAATTTGTCTAATCATTTTTTAATTAAAAATCTAGAAGCCAATTAAAGCAAATCCTTGTTTTTCAAAATAAAGTAAGTTTGTGCCTGCCAGAGGAGAAGAGGATGCGGTAATGGGTGAAAGGGACCGGCCGGATGAGGCAGGCACGACTTTGGCCGCTTTGACGGTGTGCACAAAGTGCAAGTATATATACATATATATATATACAAATAAATAGTGAATTGGTCCAATCTAATTAAATGATAATTAATGTGCGCTGTGGAATTGTGTTTTGGTTCTTTACTTGTATCCAATTTCATCCATTGACCATGCAACAACATTTACCCACTTTTTTTCTACTTAGTTTGGTAACTAGTTACATCCTAAGATTTTTTTGACAAGGGTCCTTGTAAGAAAAATATATATTAGAGGACTAAAATCCTCTATTGTTTGAAAGGATTACGTGGATCAAAGAATTACTGGAATAAGTAGAATCGAATTAAATTGTTGGTTCAATATATTTGAAATAAATCAAAAAAATATTTAAATTTTATGTTAACATCATACGACAAAAATGTCTGATTTATTTAGTTTAAAATAAAACACTAAAAAGAAAACGTATCCCATACACTCTGAGTATGTGTAAAGTATTTTTAATTTCATTGTTGAGACTTTGGAACTTCTTTAATCCTTTTTTTTCGTATGTGTCTAAAACTAACTCTATCTATTGTGGTACCGTAATATTTTTTTTAAATCATTACTAAATTATAAGAATTTATATTTTAATTTTTTGACTTTTTCATATTCATAAAATTATTAATAGCACCCTCATTCAAAAAATGTGACATTCATATAGCAATATAATCATATATGAGAGTTATGTAATAAATTCATATCAAAAAGTAAAATTCATATAATATGTTACTTTATGTTTGAATTGGTTTTTCAAATGCTATTTTTAGTTTTTTGAAAGGAAAAATTGTTTTGAACGGTATTTGACAAAAGTTTTAGAAGAGTTTCTGGGTCTTGGAATAGTGTTTTAAAAAAGCTGGGGTACTAGCTTCTCAAAACAACTTATTCTTCTGTTTTTCTTCTAAAAAAAATAGAAGCATAAATTATGTCAAACATGACCTTTGTGTTATAACCCTACAACGCTATTAAATTGGAAAATCAATAGAATGCTTCTATATTTAGGCCATGTTTGAATTAATTTTTCAAACGTTGCTTTTGGCTTCCACAAGGAAAAGTTGTTTTGAACATGACAAAATTTTTAAAAGAATTTATAAGTTTTAGAAGATCGTTTTAAAAAACCTGAGAGCATTTTCAAAACAATTTCTGCTTCTCTTTTTCTTATGTAGAAAGCCAGGAGGAAAAGATATGCCAAAGAGCCTTAGCTGTTATATATTTATGTATTTATTTTCGCAATTGAATGCATGTAACCGACAATTGAATAAGCGGAATGAAATCAGTGTGCCATGTGCTGGGTCCTAAAGACTACGTAACGGGTCTAAATCCTACGTGGACCTTTTGGTTGACTTGCACTCACTAATCCACTAGCATCTGAAAATTTCTATAGAAAAATGCTATATGTGAATCTGTATGGGTTATTAAATATAATAGAGTCAAAATTAGAGACGGTTTATATATAAATATATGTATTAACTAATGTATCGAAATTATCAATGTCTGAATCAAGCCAGTCGTAAAAAGAGAGATTAATTTGGTGCCTCCGGCATCTTATATGATTAAGAAAATAAAAATTAAATTATTTGAGAAACTTTATAATGAGGTCTACCTCATTGTAACACTCATAAATCATGATATATTTATTTATATTGTATGTAAAGTAACTTGGGAGTTGAAATTGTATCAACCTTTCAACTGTATATTTTTCTCAATTATTCTTTCCCAACTATAAATATTTTTTTATCGAAAATTAATATGTTGCATTAAAAAAGAAAATTTAATTTTAAAATGCTATTTTATCATTTTTATTAAAAAAAATTATTCTTATAAAATAATCTTCATTTATATGTGTATCTACATATTATTTATCTTATTGGTACTACTACTACTATTATTGAATATTGATCTTTGAAAAAACAAATGAGGCCTGACTTTATCGAAGGGTTACAACTTGTTGGGCTTGATTACTAACCCAAGCCCAACGAAATGTTTTGGATTTGGTCAGTTTTATATTTGAAATCCAATACGATCACAGTTTCAAAATTTGGTAACCCACCGAAGCCCAACCTGAAGCTATATCCGTTCTTGAATTAGCTAATTAGTTTCATACATTCACCATTAATTATTTAATTTTTTAAAAAATAAAGCATATAAAAAAATTGCAACCATAATTTAATTCTAACATTTATTATTAGGTGACAAAAAATAAATTTGTAGAAAATGAGCGAGAAAATTTGATATTCACTTCAATAAAACGACTATTTACCTCATACTATATTTTTTAAACATCTCTAAATATAAAATATCAAATCTATGAACATAAAATAACTTACATTAGAGGGAAAAAATTAGTTATATTAAAGTTGAATTTTTTAGAATTGAATTGATTTTTAGGAAGATTTTTTCATAATTTTGGTGGGGATATATTTGTATAGTGATATTTAAAATATATATATATATATATATATAGCATAAACAAGATATTCTTTTATGATATTTTGTGAGTTTGGTTTGGAAATGGCAAATGGTTTTGGAGTCTTACCTAGGGTTATGAGTAACTGATACGACTTGGACAACTTAATCCTTCATTTGAGTATCTTATGGTAATCCTCGAAACTCTCAAATCAATCAGTCAGAGTCGAATTACACGATTCAGTGAATTAGCATAACCATAACATATGGACAGAACAATACATCTTGGGATAGTGAAACATGGTTTGGAGTAAAGAGAGTAGGATTATCATGCAACTAGCCTGCATGGTATTTATTCTTTAAAAAATATATATTTATTTGTTGTTATATATTGTAATAGTTAAAATAATACATGGCGCAATTAGGATGAGCCGATAATTGATGGGACGAAGAAAGATGAGCCGAAGATGAATGGCCCTATAGAATTCTCTAGAAGTTTAGTGATCCATAAGTCAGGGAGTTGTCCTAATAGAGAGTCCAAAAAAGAAAAGAGTTTATCAAATCTCCTGATTTAAGGGATTGATAAACTTGGGTAAATGGACTTGACCCATTTACTAGAATTGTGTATAAATACATGGCCAAAGATTGAATAAAGGATTCAATTTTTAACTCAAATATTATTGTGTATTTTTCTGCATCTACACAATTGGCGCCGTCTGTGGGAATCCTATTATTGAAATATTTTTCAATAAGCTTCCCATTCTCTACGAAAAAGCTGAGATTCATACCATCAATGGCGGTGATCACCCGTTCACAACAAACTGAGTTACCTTCGAACGGAGGCCAACAAGCCGATGATCCGATTATGCGAGCCCTGGAAGAGAAGACCACCGAATTGGAGATGTCCTCAATTGATAATTGCGACCAGCATTCAGCTGTCGAGGCCTTCAGAATGACCCTGATCCCTGAAACCAATTTCCATCAGTCCTTGGTCAAGAGGCCACCAGCAGACATCGGAGAACTCAATTACAGGGCACAAGGGCATCTCCGAATAGAAGAAGAGTTGGCCATACGCCAAAGAAGGACAACCTTTGCAAGCGTAGAGGCAAAGGTAACCGAACCTTTTAGGGTAAATGATCGGGCACCAGATCGAAAGCAACCAAGCGTTCCTCCTGCACCCTCCCCAGTCCTAGAGAAACGCCAGAGATTTGAGGACAAGGTCACCCAAGCCAAGCTGTATTAGGAGACTAAGGGTAATGGAATCTTCCGGTCACCACCACCCATTAGACAACCAATGGACCAGAGGGACATGTCAATACACTATACCTTCCATGGCGAGTACGAGCACCACGCCAACGAGTGCAGAAGCCTTAGGAGACAAGTGGAAGCCATGATAGTTAAAGGAGAGCTGACCGAGTACATTGCTAAGGAGGGTTCCCGATCAGACCAAACGTTATATACACCCGCCAAGGGGGCAATGGGACAGCCCGTGAGAGTCATTCACATGGTTCACGGAGGACCAAGTCGATCAGAAATAGAGGAAGCCCGTAGATCCCAGATGCGTTAAGCCCAGAAGCTGCGAAGGGTTGGGGAAGTCAGCGAGTTTCGAAGCCCGAAAGAGGATGCCCGGATAACTTTCTCTTCTGTAGATATGCGGAGCATTCAAACACCACATGACGATCCCTTGGTTATCTCCCTCATGGTCTTGAATTGCCTGATCAAGAGAGTGATGGTTGACCCAGGAAGCAGCGCCAACATTATCACCAAGTGGGCCTTCGAGAAGTTAGAGATCAACCATCAGGAGATAGTCCATTTCAGAAGCCCGATAACAGGATTTGATGGCAGAAGAGTGGAACCAGTGGAAGAGATCCAACTGCCAGTAACGACAGCAAGGCGTACACTCAGAGAAACTTTTGTGGTGGTGGACGTCAAACCCTCATATAATCTCCTTATGGGAAGGGGTTGGATTCATCGGATGCACGGAGTTCCTTCAACCATGCATGAAGTCATGCGATGTATCGATCCAAACGGAATTGACGTGATTGACATCAGTGGTGATCAGGTAGCAACCAAGGAATGTTACGCTGTCACCATGAAAGGTCTGAGGAAAAGGGATGAACCAAAATGAGAGTTACGATCCAAAATGGTACCCGATGATCAATAACACTTACAGGAGAAGGGTGCGGGGTCGTCAATAGCAGCTGAACCTTTGCTTGAAGTTCAGATCTACCCCGATCACCTTGAAAGGTTGACTTATATTGGTTCTGGCCTCAATGCATAAGAAAATGAGGATATGGAGGCCCTCATACGCTCCAACGCTGACGTATTTTCCTGGGGCCATATGGATATGACTGACATCGATCCATCAATAGCCCAACATTCCCTTAACGTGGATCCCGGTGCAAAACCTGTCAGACAAAAAATAAGGTGGATGGGGGTTCACCGAAACTAGATCATAGCTGAAGAGGTTGATCGACTTCTCCAAGCAAGATTCATTAAAGAGGTATAATATCCTTCCTTGCTGGCAAACGTTGTAGTGGTACAAAAGAAGAACGAGAAATGGAGGGTGTGCGTGGACTTTACCGACCTGAACAGAGAATGCCCGAAGGACTGTTTCCCCTTACCAAAGATCAATCAGATGGTAGATGCCACCGCAGGATTCGAGCACTTGAGTTTTCTGGATGCATACTCTGGGTATAACCAGATACGAATAAACCTATATGACGAGGAAAAGACTGCCTTCATCACTGAATCAGGTACATATTGTTACACAGTTATGCCTTTCGGACTAAAAAATGCAAGTGCAACCTTTCATAGGTTGGTCAACAAGGCTTTTCAGGGCATGATGGGATCTACCATAGAAGCCTACATTGATGACACGGTGGTCAAAAGCAAGGCGAAAAGCGGTCACCTGACCGATCTGCAGAAGGTATTCGATACCTTCAGAAAGTACAAGATGAAGCTCAATCCATTCAAATGTTCTTTCGAAGTATCCTCAGGTCAATTCTTGGGACACATAGTCGATCAGACGGGAATACAAGCTAGCCCAGCATAGGTCAAAGCTCTCATGGAATCAGCAGAGCCAAGGTCCCGGAAGGAGATTTAGGTGCTAACCGGGAGAGTGGCAGCCCTTAGCCATTTCATCTCTCGCTTAACTGATCGGTGCCGACCATTCTTTCAAGCTATAAAGGCGGCAAAAGGAGAGGTATGGGGGCCGGAGCAATCAGAAGCCCTGAAAAAGCTCAAAAGCTACATGTCAAAGCCTCCCATACTGGCAACCCCAGAAGCCGACGAGCCGTTACACTTGTATCTAGCCATATATGCGACATCTACCAGCGCCGTTTTGGTCAAGGAAGGCAAGGGGTACCAGGTACTAGTCTTCTACACCAGCAAAGCCTTTGTTGATGCAGAAACCCATTATTCAAAGTAGGAGAAACTGGTACTATCACTGATCAATGCAAAACGACGTCTTCGGTATTATTTTGAAGCACACCCGATCGTAGTGCCAACTGCAACCCCGATCAGATCCATAATGGCGAAACCTGAGTTATCAATGAAAGTATCCAACTGGGCAATAGAACTCGATATTTTTGACGTAACCTATGTCCCCCAAACTGCCATCAAAGGACAAGCAGTAGCTGACTATCTGTTGGAAACAGAAACTACAGATTCTTTGGAAGAAAATGAACCTGGCTTATGGGTGGTGTTCGTAGACGGATCATCAAATGTCAACGGAGCAAGGATCGGTATAGAGCTCGTGACACCAGATGGCACTAAAATCCAGCAGTCTATTCGATTAGAGTTTCATGCCTCCAACAATGAAGCCGAGTATGAGGCCCTTTTAGCAGGGATTCAGTTGGCCCGAAGCCTTCAAGTACAGAAAGTAGAGATACGGAGCGATTCCCAGTTGGTAGTACAACAGTTGAATGGGGAGTATGAAACCCGAGAGCCTAAAATGGAAGCGTATAGAAGTTTGGTACTAAAAGAGGCCGAGGAATTCCAACAGTTGACCTTTAAACAAATCCCCATAGGGGATATTATCATAGCAGATCATCTGGCTAACCAGGCCTCCACCGCAGGGGAAAGTATGACTCGAATAGTACCAATAGACTTCATCATCCGATCAAGCTTGGAGCCCCCCGAAGAAGCGATGGTCATTCCATGCGAGCCAAGCTGGATGGACCCTATAGCAGATTATTTGAGGACTGGTGCATTACTTGAGTCAAAACCAGAAGCCCGAAAGATAAGAATGAAGACAGCCAGATATGCTCTATACAATGGCCAACTATACTGCAAGTCTTTCTCCGGGCCATACTTGAGATGTCCCACGTCCTCCGAAGCTTCGGCGGTCATGGAAGAGATTCATGCAGGAGCATGTGGTAATCATTCCGAAGGGAGGTCTTTAGCCCATAAAGTTCTCACCCAGGGATACTTCTGGCCTTATCTGTCAAGGGACGCTGAGGTCTACACCCGACACTGCAAAAAGTGCCAATTTCATGGAGATGTCATTCATCCACCACCGGAGTTACTGAACCCAATGATTATCCCTCACCCCTTTGCCCGATGGGGTATGGATATTGTGGGTCCTCTCCCACAAGCTATATGATCTACCACTCATGTTCTTCTGGCTACGGATTACTTTACCAAGTGGGTGGAAGCCGAGACATACTCTACCATCAAGAGCATCCATGTTATAAAGTTCATCTGGAGTCACATCATTTGTAGATTCGGTCTACCCCAAACTATAATGATAGATAATGACACCAATTTGGATAACAGGAAGGTTCAAGCATTCCTGGCAAAATATGGGATCAATCAGAACACTTCTTCCGTTGGCTATCCACAGGGAAATGGGCAGGCTGAAAGAATAAACAGAACAATTTTTGATACACTCAGGAAAAAGCTTTAAGAGGCAAAAGGGGCCTGGTTGGAGAAATTGCCCGAAGTGTTATGGTCCTATCGGACTACTCTAAGGCAACCAACATGATAGATCCCTTTCGCCATGGCTTACGGGGCCGAAGCCGTAATCCTGACCGAGTTGAGAGTACCTACTTTAAGAAGTCAAGCCTGGGAGAAAGGTCTAAATAATCAGCACTTGGCTCATGATTTGGACCTACTGGAGGAAAGAAGGGAAGTTGCCGAGATAAGGCTGACTGCCTATCAGCAACAAGTTAGGGCACAGTTTAATCAGAAAGTCAAGAGAAGAGAGTTCCAGGTAGGCGATATGGTACTCAGAAGAAAGATTGGGATTATTGGCAAATTATGAGAGACATGGGAAGGACCTTACACAATAATTGAGGTCATCGGACGCGGAGCATATCGGGTATGGAAGAACGAGACAGGCCGCATCGAGCCCAACTCTCAGAACCTTATCGGCTGAAGAGGTATTATCCTCAGGAAGTTTCTTTTTCTTGTTAAAATAATAAAACTGTCTCACATATGACACCTTTTACTGATTATAATAAAGCATCTGTGCCCGATGTTCGACATCTCTGCTTCATGATTCTCAAGTTCATTTCAATAAAGATACATTCTATTTTGTGCGAGTGTTCCATGTTTAAATCAAAATTTTCCTAAATGTTGAGTTCAAACCTGATTTAAACTAACCAGATGACAAAAACAAGCCTCAGGGGCCATATGCCCGAAGGCTCCATTTTTAAATTAAAATATTCCTAAGTGTTGAGTTCAAACCTGATTTGAACTAACCAGAGGACAAAAACAAGCCTCAGGGGCCATATGCCCGAAGGCTCCATTTTTAAATTAAAATATTCCTAAGTGTTGAGTTCAAACCTGATTTGAACTAACTAGAGGACAAAAACAAACCTCAGGGGCCATATGCCCGTAGGCTCCATTTTTAAATTAAAATATTCCTAAGTGTTGAGTTCAAACCTGATTTGAACTAACCAGAGGACAAAAACAAGTCTAAGGGGCCATATGCCCGAAGGCTCCATTTTTAAATTAAAATTTTCCTAAGTGTTGAGTTCAAACCTGATTTAAACTAACCAGAGGGTAGAAACAAGCCTCAAGGGCCATATACCCGAAGGCTTAAAAATCGAAAATTTTCCTAAGTGCTGAAGTTCAAACATAAACTAGCCAGAGGACAAGAAACAAGTATCAGGGGCCATATGCCCGAAGACTAGATATTGCAGGAAAACAAGAACAAAATAAACACTGAGATGGGGAAAATTCTTTTTCATTAATAAAGAAAGAAATTACAAAAAAAAAACACCCTTCTGAAAAGGGTAAGTACAGAGAACTTGAAAAACCTATTCTACTCAGGAGGATGATAGTCTTCCCCCTTCAAAATAGCAGCGAAACGCTTCTCATTTTCAGAAGCCGGAGGGTCCTTGTAAGGAAGAGACACTCCCATGAAGGCATCAAACTCCTCAGCAGTCTTGAACTCCCGAGCTACCAAAGGAATATGTTCCATTTCGTGCCTTTCTCGCCATGCTCTGACAGATCGGACATCACAGATGGCGGTGTACCGGCTATGCATGTCCAGACCCCCCAAGCGACACACCTTTACCTTGGACCGCTCAAGAGCCAGAAGATTATCTGACTCCGTCTTTTCGACAACTATCTTCTGGTAGACTGCCTTCACATCTTCAAGCTCAGCAGCTAAAGCCCTCTTCTCCGCCTCACCGGTCTCCAGAAGGTTTTTATGCTCTGAGACACTCTGGCGAAGACCATCTGCCTCTTTGACCAGAGTGACCCGATGTTCATTGTTTTGCTTGATTTGGGCCTGCATATTGTCCATCTCCCGGACATCAGACTCCACAATATTGTTGTAGGCCTGGATACCATAAAAAAGCTACACATAAAGAGAAAAAAAGGGCCTATTAGTACATAAGGTGGAAAAGATAATAAACTAAGTTATAAAAGAAAAACAAGTTACATACCTCCATGACCATTGTGGAGCTCTTCCTCATAAGCTCAGTCCTGGAGATTTTTGATTGAGCAGCCCTATCGGTTGGAGTCCAAATCCCTTTTGCTATAACCCGAAGAGCTTCTGGCTGGGTGATGGTGAGCTAATCGGCGCAAATCGGAGTCCCATCAAGTAGAAGGAACTTTGGCTCCCAGGGAATAGAAGTACGGGGGGCCTCCTGAGCCTGAGGGGTTTCACTCATCGAGGCATCAGAAGCTTGGGTCTTGGGTCTCTTATTGGCCACTCCACTGCCTGTACCGGATCGGGTCCTTGTGATTGGAGGATTTACAAAAGAAGGCTGAGGCGGAGCTACCGGACTTTGTGTTGGCGGGGGTACTGGAGGCGCCGAGGGTGCTGTCGAGAGCGGCACAACATCGACCAGGTTGACCCCTTCAGGAACTTGAGTACGTCTGGCAGAAAGGGGTTTGACAGGCAAATCCATCCTGTCAACAGCAATGCCCAAGTTAGAAATCATCTCCAGATTTTCCTGAGTCAGAAGGGTTGTGGCAGATCGGACATTGCTCCAGATTTAGGTTTTCAGAAGGGCTATCCGTTCTTTTATGAGGGACAGGGGAATTTCTCTATCCTCATAACCTAGAAACCTGTATGCATTCTCCCCCCGATGTAAATCACAGTACTTGCAAAGATAATAAGCCTTATGGAGGGGACAGTAGATAGATAAACGAATGGCACCGAACGTGTGGGGGATCGGGAATGTATGAGAAAATGGGTAAGACCAATTACCGCTCACAACTACCATTCTCTCTTTCCACCCTTTATCAGACTTTTCTGTGCCAGACCATATACTCCGACCGTGGAAGGGAAAGAGGTTGTATCTACCCTTACTTTCTCTGGCATTTTGGAAAAAATAGCAGAGAAGTAAGTCGGCTAGACCTAGGTTAAGGTCCATATCCCTATTATATAATAGGAGCATGGACATAATCCTAAGACTGTTCGGGTTGAGTTGAAGGGGGTGTAAACCTAGCATGAAAAACACGTAATGGAAGAAGGGGTGAAGGGGAA
Source organism: Cornus suecica (assembly GCA_963922005.1). Lineage (NCBI taxonomy): Eukaryota > Viridiplantae > Streptophyta > Magnoliopsida > Cornales > Cornaceae > Cornus > Cornus suecica. Next base: position 22,184,859 of record OY998239.1, on the reverse strand, counting down.
ACCTTAAAACCTTAAGGTGAACTGCCGATAGCAGAATGCTACCGGGCTGGAGTTCCTCACTTTTGGTGAAATCTAAGTAACCTGGGTAAGGGTCAACATCGACATCCTCAGGCACGTGGGTCTCAGCCCGAAGATGTTTTACATCTACTTCAGGCCAGGTTTTCTTAAGAGGGGCGACTACGAAGGGTTCAGAAGACTTGGGATCCATAAATTCACTGTTATCATGAGAACCCCTTGAAATAGGTGTTCCCGGATTTGTTGACGAACCCGGAAGATCGGTATTTTGGGGAACTGTTTTTGGGACAGGGGCCCCTTGACGGGTAGAAGGAGGGTTGTCACTATTGGTAGGATCGGTGCCAGTTGTAGAGGACATAACGACCTCCTCTATTGACTGGGTATCATCACTGTCAGACATAACTCCAGAAAGGTAGAAAAGACAGAGGGGGTAGAGGTGAAAAATAAAGAAAAAAGAAGGAATGACTGTCCGACTTACTCAGCTGATAATGAAGAACAGAAGGAGCTTCGGGTAGAAGTAAACTTCTGTTCTGACGGAGGTGCTTAGATGACCAAAAAAAAAGAATACAGGAATGAAGGAGAGACGAAATTCCAGGAGCAAAGATTGAGAGAGAGAGAGGCAGGAGCGAAGATTTTCAAATGAAGAGAATGAAAAAAGCAAATGGTAAAAGATGGATTTTATAGAATAAAATGAGTATAGCAAGGGACTGCGCGAAGCCCGAAGGTCACACAACCCAAGAGGAGCCGTCATGGTGCGGAGATTGAGGAAGTAATGGCCTCTTATTTTGAAATACCATTAAATGCCCGATAATGGCATGACAACTCACTGCCATCATTCCCCATGAAGAATATATATGTATATATGAGTATATGATATTTCGCTCAGGGGCTATGATGAGATTCATAAGCCCATAACCTCAGGAGCCTGTGTAATAGTCAAAAATAATACATGGCCTAACTAGGATGGGCCGATGACTGATGGGCCGATGACTGATGGGCCGAAGACTGAATGGGCCCATAAAATTCTCTAGAAGTTAAGTGATCCATAAGTCAGGGAGTTGTCCTACTTATGGAATAGAGAGTCCAAAAAAGAAAAGAGTTTATCAAATCCCCTGATTTAAGGGATTGATACATGGCCAAAGATTGAATAAATGATCCAATTTTTAACTCAAATATTATTGTGTATTCTACATATATCAAGTGGTGTCCACGTAATGGGTGAGAGCGACCTTCGATCCATTTCTCTTCATCACCACGGTATAGATGATGATACTAGACCCATACGGATATTGATTATGGTAGCTAGAGAAAATGCTATATAAAGATGTATCTTATTCATTCTAAATACCAAGAAATAAGAGAACTATCCATCTCTACTACTTCTATTATATCTATTGTTTCTGCTCATATATATATTGTGTGGTTTGGTTGTTGGTTTTCTCCATTGGTTCCTCCGTAATTTATTATACACGATTCAAACCAGCTGAGGAGAAAATTTACTGTTCTTCCTTTATCACACCAAAAATGTTAGTAAATCAAGAAATTTCAGTAAATCATTTTATGAGATAAATACATTAGAATGAATATAAATCATCATGTATATGTATTTATCAATGCTGTAAAAATTCTTTAAGAGAAGAATATAAATAACATGCAGTATCAAAGATGAGAAATAAATATTTACAGATAACATATCGACTAGCATAACCATCGATAAAAATTTAATCCAAGAAAGTAATCTCCTTGTGGTGCAATCTTATATCTCTTGTGTTGGGATGAAGCGGTTCAAAAATGAAAGAAAAATAAGAATGTAAGAAAAGAGACGACACCAAATATATATGTGGTTCGGTCCAATTTGAGACATACGTCCACGGGGGAGATTCAACTTCCACTATATGAATAATGAGATTACAAACAAGTCTTCAATTTGTGGCTTTGAATGAAAACTCACTCTCTCACAAATTGGCTCACAATTTCTCTCTTCTGCAAATAGGTTTTGTAGGCTCTCTCTCTATATATATGCTTGGTGTATTTCTTGATGTGTCCTTCTTCCTTCAAATCAAGCTTATTTATAGGCTGAACTTGATATCTACCAATCCATGTTTGAAAGGTAGTGTTGAATGGAGTGATGGAACTGATTGTTGTGAATGGTTAGTGAGACCAAGATTTACATGCCAACTACCAATTCACCATTCTTAAGGCAAGACTTATGGACCAACAAATCTCCCTGTCCTACTGATAGAAGAAGATTTGTAGTATAACTCCTCAGTTGGAATCCATCCCAGCGACCTTTGCACATAGCTCAAGTTTGTCTCTGGGAATAACCTTGGTCAACGTGTCAACAAGATTTTTATCGATGTGAATCTTCTTTAGCACCATTTGTTGCTTGTCGATAACCTCACGTAACCAATGATACCTGACATTAATGTGTTTTGTGCGAGAATGGTACATTGCGTTCTTGTTGAGGTCAATGGCATTTTGACTATCACAATTCAGCACAAATTCCGTTTGTTTTAAACCAATCTCTTGAAGGAATCGTTTCATCCATAACATCTTTTTTCCAGCTTCAGTGGCTGTAATATATTTTGCCTCAGTCATAGACAAGGCAACACATTTTTACAGTTTGCACTGCCAAGATATAGCTCCCCCCTGCGAAAGTAAACAAATATCCTGATGTTGATTTTCTGCCATCCAGATCTCCATCCATATCAGCATCTGCATAGCCTTCAAGAATTGGTTTTGATGCTCCAAAACTCAGACACAAATTTGAGCTTTCTCACAAATATCTAAAGATCAACTTAACAGCTTCCCAATGTTCTTTTCCGGGATCTGAGAGAAATCTGCTTACCACACCAACATCATGAACGATGTCTGGTTGAGTATAGACCATCGCGTACATGAGACTTCCCACTGCGGATGAGTATGGGATAGTCGCCATTGTTTTATCCTCCTCCGGTTTTGTTGGGCATGATTGCTTACTGCTCTTGAAATGATTGACCAATGGAGTGGTAATTGGTTTAGCATGCTTCATGTTGAATCTTTCCATAACCTTTTTGATATATCTTTCTTGAGATAGCCAAAGTCTGTGATTTTGTCTGTCTTGAGAGATCTGCATGTCGAGAATCTATTTTGCCTCTCCCAAGTCCTTCATGGCAAAGGACTTGCTCAATTCATTCTTCAGCATATTGATCTTACTAATGTCATGACCAACAATTAACATGTCATCGACATATAACAAGAGTATAATGAAGTCACCGTCTAAAAATTTATTGATGAACACATAGTGATCTGCAGTGGTTCTATTGTACCCATGTTGGTCCATGAATGAGTCAAACTTCTTGTATCACTGTCTTGGTGCATGCTTAAGTCCATAGAGATTTTTCTTCAATCTCCACACAAGATTTTCTTTTTCCCTGGTTCTGAATCCTTCAGGCTGCTCCATGTATATTTTTTCATCTAAATCACCATGTAGGAATGCAATTTTTACGTCAAGTTGTTCAATCTCAAGGTTCAAGTTGGCTGTCAGGCCAAGAACAACTCGGATGGAAGATATTTTCACCACAGGTGTAAATATTTCTTCAAAATCGATGCCCTTCTTCTGTCCGAATCCCTTAACAACAAGTCTTGCTTTGTACCTTGGTTGTTATTTATTTTCTTTAGCCTTTAGCTTGAACACCCATTTGTTTTTGAGAGCTTTTATTCCTTGCGGTAGCTTGACCATATCATATGTGTGGTTCTTATGCAGCGATTTCATCTCTTCCTGTATAGCTTTTATCCACTCCGCCTTATGATTATCTGCAACAGCTTTCTGGTAGCTCTCTGGTTCTCCCCCGTCACTAAGCATCACTTATCCCATGAGAGAATATCTTCGACTTGGTTGTCACTCTCTGGTGGATCTCCTTAGATGATTAACATGGATTTCTTCTACACTTGGTTCTGGTTGTGCACCTTCATTTATTGAATATCCTTGAATAGCTCCCCCATCATTTTGTGCTCCCGGTGGAGGAATCGAGTCTAGGTTAGCTAGTAACTCTTCATGTGACTCTGGTTTCTTCTGTTTTTCAAGATCTTCAATGGTCTGATCTTTAAAAAATATCACATCTCTGTTTCTGCTGATTTTTTTGTTGATAGGATCCCAAAGTCTATAACCAAACTCTTCATGGGCATAACCCAGGAAGATGCACTGTTTGGCCTTTCCGTCAAGCTTGGATCTTTTATCTCTGGGGATATGGACAATTGATCTACAACCGAACACCTTCAAATGTTTGTAGGCAACATCTTTCCATGTCCATACTCTTTCTGGTACATCACCATTTAGAGGATCTGAGGGAGATAAGTTGATTTAGTCAACTGATCTTCTCATTGCTTCACCCCAAAAAGGAGTTAGCAACTTGGCATTAGATAACATGCACCTGATTCTTTCGCAAATGGTTTTGTTCATTCTTTCTGCAAAACCGTTGTGTTGAGGAGTTTTCGGCACTAATTTTTCGAGTCTGATGCCGAAGCTTCTGCAATACTCCTCAAATGGTCTTCTCCATTGTCTGCACGCACAAACTTTAGCCATTTTCCAGCTTTTTTTTTCAACCTTTACATGAAACTACTTGAATACTTCCAGCACCTAATCTTTAGTTTTCAATGCAAAGGTCCACAATTTCCTAGAATGGTCATCAATAAATGTGACAAAATATAGGGCACCTCCAAGAGTTCTGGTTTGCATGGTGCAGACGTTAATGTGTATCAGATCTAGAATATTTTGTTTTCTAGATGGAGAAGAACTGCGAAATGCAACCCTGTGTTGTTTCCTCATAATGCAATCAACACAAGTGTGTAATGGTGTACCTTTCATTCTGGGTAAGAGCTCATTTTTGGCAAGTATCTTGACTTCTTTCTCGCTCATATGACCGAGTCTTTTGTGCCATAACTCGGTGGAAACTTCCCTCTCCATCACATTCATCTCAACTCTGCACAGTTTTGCTTGCGTTATGTAGAGAGAGATGACCTCCTTTCCTCTGGCCACCACAAGATTGCTTTTGGTGAGCTTCCACTTTCCATCACCAAAGTGACTGTTGTTGCCTTCATCATCGAGACTTCTGGTGGAGATCAGGTTGAGACGAATATCTTGGACATGTCTCACATATTTGAGGAGTAGTTTGCATCCATTGTTGTTTTCCAAGAGAATATCACCCTTGCTGATAATTTTGAATGCTCCATGATTCCCCATCTTCATAAGTTCGAAGTCGCCACTGGTGTAGGATGTGAAAACCCAGGTAGAATCTTCGGATGTGAGGTGGACACAATTATCATCTTGAACGATGACGATCTTTTCTCCGGCTGTTGCGGCTGATTCTGAGAAACCTTATTCACCTTTATTCCTGGTCTATTTTCTAGACTGTTCGGCCTTGAGCTTCCTGCATTCTCTAATAAAGTGTCATGGCTTGCCACAGTGGTGAAAGTTTTTGTCTATTCTGAAAGTGGACTCCGATCGCCCACGATGATGCGTCTGATTGCAATAGTTTCTGCTTTGGCTTCTACCGCGTCATTCTGGTCTTTCTCGTCTTTCAGTGACAAGAGTTTCTGACTCTAAATTATATCCTTCTTCATTTTTTATTGCTTCCTCGTTCAGCATTCTGTCTTTTGCCATTTCCATGGTGATTATTCCGTCTGGAGCCGAATTGCTTACAGAGACAACTAACGTTTCCCAACTTTTAGGAAGGGAGTGTAATAGGAATATTGCTTATATCTCATCTTCTATCATCATTTTCATATAGTTGAATTGATCCAACAACCCCTAAAATTTGCTCATGTGTTCTGACACATTTTTACTGTCCTTTTATTTAAGATTTACAATACGGCTTAAAAGATTTACCTTATTTTGAGATATTTTCCGCGCGTACTTCTTCTCCAATTTTTGCCAAATAGCATAACCATCATTGTCATTTGCAAAATTTTGGTAAATGCTTTTTTCGATCCACTATCTGATTTGGGCGGCACATTTTCGATTGAGTACCATCCAGTCTCTGTCGGACATATCCGTCGGTTTGCCATCAAATGTGTCATCGGTTCTTTTAATCGGCTTCCACAGATCTTTAATATACAAAAGATCCTCTATTTTTTACTTCCACAATGAATAGTTGGATGCAGTTAATTTGATCATGGTGCCTGATGTTGAATCTTCCATGGTTTTGACTCGATTTTAAGGTTCAAGTGACTTGTTTGATGTGATAAGAGCTGAATCACACAAAATAGAGTGTACCGTTACGTCCAGAATGGTCAAAAACCTTAAGAACAAGTCTGATCAGGTAAAAAATGAATTAAAAATGAATATAATAGAGCTAAAATAGTGGATTGGGCAGAGTGACCTTTTTTTATGCCTACCAGCTTCTTATCGACGCTATAAAGGCGTCAGAAATACCTTTTTCTTTAACCAAGAGTCACTCTCAATTTTGTTTTTCACTTTTTTTCTTTAATCAAGAGTCATTCTCAATTTTTTTTAATTAATTTTTTTTTCTCTCCTCAATTAACTCTTACTCATTAACTCTCACATCACCAAACAACCTGCTTCAATTACTCTCTTTGTCTCACCTTTAATTTTGGTCAGAAAGTCTCTCAATATATATCTGATATGTTGATTTACATATATATATCTTATAGTATACGTGTATATATATATATTGGAGCAAAGAATATACATAGGACCTATTGGTATTTTTTTTTCATCAACCAGAGACCACTGTTGGTCGAGAGCATGCGAGAATTGGTTGCCGAGAGAAGCAGATGCCTCACCGGAATTCTGAACTGAAGCAGTCACGCAGAAGCGGTGGAGGATGTTGTGATCTTCAGATTGAAAACACAGTCTTGGTGTGGCAATGATCGACATACCTTGGTTTGGTCTTTTTGGTGGTAGCGGCGCAGACTTCACGGTGAGTAACAAATTAGGCTCTGATACCACTTTGTTGGGATGAAGCGGTCCAAAAATGAAAGAAAAATAAGAATGCAAGAAAAGATACGACGCCAAATATATACGTGGTTCGGTCCAATTTGAGACATACGTCCATGGGAGAGATTCAACTTCCACTATATGAATAATGGGATTACAAATAAGTCTTCAATTTGTGGCTTTGAATGAATGCTCACTTTCTCACAAATTGGTTCACAATTTATCTTTTCTGCAAATAGGTTTTGTAGGCTCTCTCTCTATATATATGTTTGGTGTATTTCTTGATGTGTCATTCTTCCTCTAAATCAAGCCTATTTATAGGCTGAACTTGATATCTACCAATCCATGTTTGAAAGGTAGTGTTGAATGGAGTGATGGAACTGATTGTTGTGAATGGTGAGTAAGACCAAGCTTCACATGCCAACTACCAATTCACCATTCTTGAGGCATGACTTATGGACCAACATCTTGCTATGATAATATTGTTTTGAAAAGTGATTTCACCATGTTCCATGTGCCTTTGTTATAGAAGGATGACTGCTAGAACTAGCTAGAATAGTACATTATTTCATAAAAATGTTCTTTTATATATATAATGATAAAGATACATATGGGCATTCTTCAATGCATTTAATATGTTAGTGACACCTAATAATGCAATTTAACTAATTGTCATTTTGCATTCTAGTTTTATGTGTCATACATAAATGCACAAATAAATACATATCAAGCCTCATACAACCTTCTTGTTGAATGTGCAAATGGGTCTGAAACAGTAGTAGATATAAGCCCATCTCAATATGCTAAATGATGTTTATTAGGGATGTGAATATTAATTATTTTTATACTTGTACTTTAATCTAGGGATGTGCATATTAATTAGAGTAAAATTATTTTTTGATGTAAAATAATTCACAGAGGCACCAATGGAAAAAATCAACGACCAAACCACACAATATATATATATATATATGAGCAGAAATAATAGATATAGTATAAGTAGTAGAGATGGAGAGTTCTCTTATTTCTTGGTATTTAGAATGAATCAAATACATCTTTATATAACATTTTCTATAGCTACCATAATCAATATCTGTATGAGTCTAGTATCATCATCTATATCGTGGTGATGAAGAGGAATGGGTTGAAGATCACTCTTGCCCATTATGTGGACACCACTTGATATATAACACTCCCCCTTGGGGTCCACTATGTTATACTGAGAATATATCTCGTTAAAACCTTATCAGGAAAAACCCATTGGGATAAAAACCCAACGAAGAAAAAAGAGTACATTATTCTAGTATCATTGAAAATGATATTGCATATGATAGAACTACCTCATTAAAACCTTGCCAAGGAGAACCCAGTGGGAAAAAACCTTAGCGAAGGAAAAAGAGTATAGTATGGCAATACCCTTTCAAATAGTTGTTCCCCCTTATTAGAACAAGTGTCATGAAAGATCTTTGAGCCACCGCATCCCAATGTCGTGCACCAACTTTTTGAATGTAGTAGTTGACAATGAGTTAATGAATAAATCTGCCAAACTATTGCTCGAACGTATCTGCTGGACATCAACGTCCCCGCTTTTTTAGAAATCATGTGTGTGGGAGAACTTCGGTGAAATATGTTTAGTTCTGTCTCCTTTTATGTAACCTCCTCTTATTTATGTGATACATGCAGCATTATCTTCGTACAATACTGTTGGACTATCTTTCAATGAAGATAGCCCACATGATTCTTGAATATCTAATATCACAGACCTCAGCCAAACACATTCTTTACTTGCTTCATGAATTGCAATCGTCTCAGAGTGATTTGAAGAAGTAGTTGTTAATGTCTACTTTGTAGAACGCCATGATATCGCCGTGTCGCCATAAGTAAACAGGTATCCTATTTGTGATCGAGCTTTATGTGAGTCAGAAAGATAACCAAGATCTGCGTAGCCAATTAATTGAGGTTTTGATTCTTTGGCATAAAATAAACTCATATCAGTTGTACCACGAAAGTAACGCAAAGTATGCTTAACCCCATTCCAATATCTTCGGGTTGGTGCAACACTAAATCTTGAAAGTAAGTTGATAGAGAATGCTATATCTGATCCGGTGCAATTAGCTCGGTACATAAGAGCACATATTACACTGAGATATGGAACTTCATATCCGAGAAGTTCTTCGCCATCTTCTTGAGGGTGAAAAGGATATTTCTTGACATCAAGAGATCGAACAACCATCGAGGAGCTCAATGGATGAGCTTTATCCAGATAAAAACGCTTCAACACTTTGTTTGTATATGTTGAATGGTGGACAAAAACGCCGCCTGATAAATGTTCAATTTGCAAGCCAAGACAAAATTTTGTCTTTCCGAGATCTTTCATCTCGAATTCTTTCTTAAGGTATGTGGCAGTATTTGTGCCAACAAGATTCAGATCATCCACATATACTACAATAATAATAATCCAGATTCTGTTCTGTTAATAAAAATGCATGGACAAATTGAGTCATTTACATACCTTTCCTTTAGTAAGTACTCACTATGGCAATTGTACCACATAAGCCCAAATTGTCTTAATCCATATAAGGATCGTTGTAGTTTTATCGAGTACATACTACGTGGTTTTGAACTATTTGTTTCTAGCATTTTAAGCCCTTATGGGATTTTCATATAAATACCACTATCGAGTGATCCATATAAGTATGTCGTAATCACGTCCATTAGATGCATGTTCAGCTCTTCTGCAACTGCCAAACTTATTAAGAATCTGAATGTGGTTGCATCCATCACAGGAGAATATATCTCCTCAAAATCAATACCTGGAATCTGTGAGAAACCTTGAGCTACTAGTAGGGCTTTGTATCTTATAATTTCATTTTTCTCATTACGCTTTCATACAAATACCCATTTGTACCCTACAAGTTTGACACTTTCAGGTGTCTGGACAACTGGTCCAAAAATATCATGTTTTGCTAAAGAATTTAGCTCTGCTCGTATTGCGTCTTTTCATTGTGGCCAATCATTTCTACGTCGATGTTGTTCGATTGTTTGAGGTTCCGGATCCTCAACATTTATTTCAAGAGCAACTGGATATGCAAAAAAATCATCTATGAGAATTTCATGTCTATTCCAGCTCTTTCCATGATCTAATGAGATCTCATAATTTTCAAGTATCAATGCCTCTTCAAGGGCATGTGTCTCATCAAAGACCATCGTCTCATTATCATTGGATACCTGGGTATCAGTCTCATCAAGGGCTATAGATTCATGGAGTATAGTTTGATTGATCATTTCTTTTACTCTATTTTATTTGTGGTCTCCTTTTGAGCCCCATCATTATTTATTTGTACTTTTATTTTTCGAGGAACAATATCTTTTGCTCCAATTGGTCTACCACGCTTTAGCTGTGGTTTAGATGCATTTGCTGCAATACTGACATATTGTCTAATAGGGATATCAATTTTCGCTGAAACATTTGTAGTTGGTATATGTGATTTTATCACTTTACTCGTGTCAGTAAATGCATCTGGTAACTGATTTGCAACACTTTGCAAATGAATAATCATTTGAACTTCTTGTTCACATTGATTTGTACGAGAATCAAAATGAGATAAAGTTGGTACATTCCAATCAATATCCCACCATAAAGTTGCTTCTTTTCTCCCCCTAATGGCGGAAAGACAACTTCATTAAAATGACAATCAATAAATCGTGCCTTAAAGACATCACATGTTGCAGGTTCAAGGTATCTAATAATATATGAAGAATCAAAACTAACATAGATACCAAGTCATCTTTGAGGGCCCATTTTAGTCCGTTGTGGTGGTGCAATGAAAACATATACAACACAATAAAAAACTCTTAGGTGAGAAATATTCGGTTGCTGACCAAATACGAGTTGTAAAGGAGAAAACGCATTATAAGTAGCTAGTCTGATGCGGATTAAAGATGCATCATGTAATATTGCATGTCCCCATGCAGATATAGACATGGACGTGAGCATGTCCATCGCCGTAACAACTATTATAATCGTGATAATCATCATTCCTCACTGAATCCTAAAAGGGACTCCACATCATTCCACCATAAGTGGAATAAAAATGCAAACAAGTTGATCTTTTTTAAAACCACCAGGGGGGTTCCTGATAATAACCCTTAAAAGAATAAAGGGTAATTTGTACTCAGACCCCCTGAGGTTTCGGTCAATTGCACATAGTGGTCGGTCATTACAACGAAATTGAAACCTCAAGGGGCATTGGGACATCACTCGCGTTGACTGGCCACTATGTGCAATTAATCGAAATCTCAGGGGGTCTGAGTGCAAGTTACCTAAGAATAAATAAGTCATAATACTTTTTTTACTAGGAATGGCAATAGGGTAGGGTGGGGTGGGGTGGGGTGGGGCGGGGATCGCCTCCCCCATTCCCGAACCCGGTTAAATTTTGTTGCCCCGAACCCGCCTCGTCCTGAATAACTTTTGTTTTTTCTCTACCCAGCCCCGGCTTCCCCTGCCATGTCCCCCTCCTCGACCCGCGCCCTGTTTTGCAAGTTATAGATAAATCATTTATTTAATTAATGCACCAAAGACAAAACTTAAAGCCCCCAATAAAGATGAGCATCTCATAAAATAGAATTAACTAACACTAATCAAAGAAAAAAGAGAAAAAATCAACCAAAATAACAAACTCATATCACATGAATTTTTTTCCTGAAAATGAAATAGTAATAAATAATCAAGAACACATGCATACTCATTGTCTGCTGATGTCTTTTTGAAAAACAAAATTGTGTATATGTGTGTATAGATACATACATACATATGAATATATATTATAAGGCAAGAAAGAACATACCTTGGGCTTGGGATCAGAGGGATATCTAAATTTCCAATCAGAGAAATAGGGAAAGGAAGGGGAATTAGAGCGAACAAGAACATCCACATAATCGGAAGAGGAACGAAGGGGTGAAAAGAAGCCCAATCGCATGAAATCGCGTGACCATGTCGGCGTATTGTGAGACAAAAGTGATTTAGGGTTTTTAATGTGTATTTATACAGAGAAAGATATATCTGTAATAAATAATATATATAAGGATAATTTGGTAATTCACTAAATGGGGCAGGGCAATTAATCGGGGCGGGGCAGGGGTTCCCATACCCACCCCAAATTTAATCAGGGATTTTTTTTTGCCCCATACCCGCCCCACTTAGCTTATTCAGGGCCCTAAATCCAGAATAAACGAGGCTGGGCGGGGCGGGGCGTGTTTTATTGCCATCCTTATCTTTGACGGCTAAAAAGTCCTTTTTTTTATGGGTCCATTTGGATACGAGAAAACAGTTTTTGTTTTTTTACTGTTCATCCAGTTAAAAAAAAAAACAAAATTTGGCAAACGCGTTTACTGTTCACTTTTTTTTTTCCAAAAAAACTGTTTTCTGTTAATAGTGTGTAAAAGTGGTGAAAACATCAAATACAACTTTTAGTTATTTTTTGAGTTTTTTCACTGTTTAGGGTACCACCTCCGCCACCGCCCCCACCAACCACCACCACCCCCCGCCACCGGTCGCCGCCGCCGACCCCCACCACCTCCGGTCGCCTCCGCCCGCCGCCAGTCACCCTCCACCACCGCCCCCCGCCACCGCCGCCCACCAATACCATTTTATTTTTCAATACAAATTTTTATTCAAACGCTTTTTTGTTTTTAGTTTTTTGCTTAAAAAAACAAAGACAAATACAAAAACAGTTTTTATATTTGAAGACAGAAAATAAATACAAAAAACAGGCTTTCCAAACGCACCCTATATCTTTTTCCATTCAAGTACTATCTCGCTATATATATATATATATATGTTCCATTTAATACCCTTATTAAATAAGATAAAATATGAACTCAATATACTTTGTTAATTCAAACTTTTATATGGACTCTAACATTAAAGTTGAAAGTTGAAACCCTGTGGCATTTTAAAGATAGCAATGGGCCTATGGTTTTATTCTGGACCATTTTTTTAAGGTATTGCTTGTTTTAACCATTGGCTTCCCACCCGATGTTGTACTTTTGCCTATCCCACTGACTTGAGTTTGTGTTCGGGCCATTGTATGGTCCATGCACCTTTTTTAAATATCTTTATCTATTAGTTATATTAATTACATACTCATTGAATAATTGCATCGTAAAATTTAATAAATATATATACTTACACATATATTCATTAAAACACATACTTTTTTTAAAAAAATTATCTTTTTTTTGGCCATTTCTTGTATCAATCTCCATTCATAATGCATCACAAAAAGAAATAAAAAAAAAGTCTCAAGAAAAACAAAAACAAACTATATTACAAAGAAATAAATAATTTATATTTAGAACCATTTTTTTCATAATTGTTGAAGATGGTGATTAAAATAATAAAAAACATAATATTATCTAATTAAAATAAGAGGAGTGTTTCAAGCTAGTTGATTTTTATGCTAGAATTTAGTTTACTTTTCTTTTTTCACTGCCTGAATTTTGAAATGAACTTGGATACTCTCAAGCCTTCTATGAACTTAGGGCATCAGGTAGGGTGGCAAAAATTCCTGCCGCAATGGGGAACCGCCACGCTTAAAACGGGTATGGAGAAGGGAAAAAAAAACACGGCAGAATTTTGGGACGGGTATGGGGAGGGTCACCCCTCCCCGGTTATATAGTAAAATTACATACTTATCCTTATTAATTTATATATATTACACTTACATACCTATATAAATACATACCCACAAGTAAACCTTAGTATCCTAATTTATTTATTTTAGTTATCATCTCATACTAAATCTCAATTTTTTTACCTCTTCACTCTTCTCGCCTTAATCTCGTATCAACTATGTAAAAAATTACATGTATTACCTTGATACTTGTACAACAATATTAAGTTAAAAGTTTCAATTAAAAAGTTAGACATTATTTTCATTTATATAAGAAATTTTTTTTTGAAAGTGAAAAACCGTCCCCCCGCCCCTCACTAGCCTAGCTTTACCCAGTCCTGCCCCATCCCGTTTAATAATCGATTTTGGGACGGATATAAAAATGACAAAGTTAAATAGGGATAGGGGGAGTGATCTCCGCCCCGCCTCATTGTCATCCCTAACTAAAACCAATGATGATCAAAAGAGGTTTGCAACATTAGTCAATTTGGTTTCCATGCATTTGTTCATATTTTAATGCATGAGTCGTATATTGAAATTAAAATAAATCTGTTAATATAAGAATGTAACATTTTGATTTTTATTTATTTATTGTTCTTTTATTTTTTACAGCATGCTGTGGTACATTTGAGGATCCTATCGGTCAAATTAAATCGGTCTACAGCATAAAGTCAGAGCACAATTCTGATCACTCACATAGCCTAGAATATCAGAAGCTATAATGAAACATGCCATTGCTAAAATTCCAGATACATTAAAAAAAAAGAAAAATAAAATAAAAAGTTGCCAATCTTCAAGAATGGGAAGAAGCAAAATATTGGAAGAAAACCTTTGGCGGTTTGTTTCTTCAACCTAGAGAGCAATCTATCAAAATGATATTGTATGAAAATGAATTTCATCAGCCACATATCTTACTTGAAAAAACATAAGGTAGTCAGAATCCCGATTCTACCTGGTAAAATCTTACGATTCTGTACGATTTTACTACCTAAAATCCTGATTTTGACAGCCTTGAAAAAAAATCAAAATGGTCCAAAGAAAAGATGAGGAATAAGGTTGGCAATGATATTTAAAAATAGTGCATGTATGTTAAGAAAAGATGAGTTAATTAATACTAAGGGTCCGTTTGGATAGCCTGTTTTTTGTATTTGTTTTCTATCTTCAAATATAAAAATTGTTTTTGTATTTGTCTTTGTTTTTTTCAGCAAAAAACTAAAAACAAAAAAGCGTTTGGATGAAAATTTGTATTGAAAAATAAAATGGTATTGGTGGGAGGCGGTGGTGGGAGGCGGTGACCGGTGGTGGTGGGTGACTGGCGGTGGCCGGCGGCGGTGGGGCCCGGCGGCGGCGACTCGTGGTGGTTGGTGGCGGCGGTGGTGGGGGCGGTGGCGAAAGTGATACCCTAAATAGTGAAAAAACTCAAAAAACAATTAAAAGTTGTATTTGGTGTTTTTACCACTTTTACACACTATTCACATAAAACAATTTTCTTGGGAAAAAAAAAGTGAACAGTAAACGCGTTTGCCAAACGTGTTTTTTTTTTTGAACTCGGTGAACAGTAAAAAAACAAAAACTGTTTTTCCGTATCCAAACGGGGCCTAAGTTTTCAACAACACACTCTTCTCTGTACTTATCCACACTGTACTTGTAACCATACATACTAAAAACACAAAAACAATTTGAGCATTAGCATCAAGATCCGACATTCCAACCTTTTCATCCTTTATTTATTTATTTATCAATGCATACATTAAGATTAACATTTTTCCAAGACCAATTGAACCTACAAACCAAACCAACATTTTACTGTCTACTAATGGATGAAACTTCCAAACCAAGTGTGCAATATATTGACAGGCCATGGTTGGGGGACAATAAGAAATAAAACATAAATAAATAAATAATAAAAAAGCCCGACATTTCTGTACAAATTATAATTGACAGTATTTGCGACTATACGCGGAAGGAAAGTTCCATTTTGCCAATTCACATAAAAATTTGGCTTGGTGTCCTATCACAATGCTTGATGCAAACTAGCCAATTCACATAGAAATGTGGCTTGGTAATGCTATCACAGTGCTTGATGCATTGAAGAAACCAAAATTGAAAGTCCAGCAACAATGTGAATACTTTTTACTGCACTACCTTTTTCTGCCAAAGGCATCAAAAAAATTCTTTGCACCCGTTGGAACACTAGCAGACACATCAGAGGTTAGAAGAGTCCCAGCTAGCATAAACGGCCCCAATAATTTTCTCATGCAGTGCAGCCCCAGAGCAAGCGACTATGCCACGATCAAGACCTTCTAGAAACAATCCTTTTGAAAAATCCAATGGGTGCCCTCCTGCATCCGTTACCACACCGCCAGCCTCTTGCACGATGAGAACACCAGCGGCATGATCCCATATTTTTTCCTTGTACCCAGCTCTTGCAAACTTCATAAAGATCTCTGCATCTCCCCGAGCTATGGCTACATATTTCACCATGCTATAGACACGAAGTGGTTTCTTTCTGCCATGAGAGCATAAAAAACTCTCTGTGAGCACCAAATTTAAAAAAACAAGCAAAATGGATGGTGGTTAAGGCTGTCTTAGCATGGTGGTGAAGGCATTGAGAAAGATGGGTTTTTATTTCAATCTTACCCATCGACTAAATGACAAATTAGTAGATTAAAAGTAGCATTATGACTAGAGAAAGAAAACGACATACTTTCCAGTTGTCTAAAGCTTTACATTTGACCTGGGTATTATATCAGTTTTAGTAGTTTCCAGTTGCAAGTACTCTTATTCTCTTAAATCATGAACATAAAACTTCTCTGCTGTACTTCATTTCCAGATAAATCTCTGTGGTCAAACTTCTAGTCTCTCTCTATTGATTTCACATTTTTTTTCATATACGTGTGTAGAGGGAGAGAATATTCTTAGATTCATACTAAAATCTTGTCTCTTTACAAGGAAGTGAGGGTATAAGAGTAATATTTACTTCCTTGACTTTATAAATTAGAACATTGCTTTCCTCTCGGCAAATAAAACAAAACCCAAATACTACTTGCTTATATATATATATGTGTGTGTGTGTGTATGTTACTGTTGCTGTTTCCACCTCCCAGTACCTTTAACCACGACCTATGACAATCTTGGTTCCAGTTTTTAACAAAATTAAATTCAACCAACCACTTTCACACCCGAGTTAAAAGGCCTGAGACCTCAAATTTGTCATAAAGAGAGACCAACTGTAAACATACCTAAGCCCAATGCTTTCAGCAAGTCCAGAAGTGAAAGAGTGGTTCGAATTTGATTTCTCCACTGGTTCACAAACAGTAGCCAGCGCTGGATCATTAATGGAAGAAACACGAATAGCTCTAGCACAGTTTGGCCACTCGAGCTTCTTATCACCATGGATTAACGGTTGCATCCATGTTTCACCACTACCTCTTCTTGAGTAAATCACACATCCTTCTTCCCTAGAATCAAGAGTTGACGATGACAATTTTGACATAGTTTGATACTGTTCGTGATGGTAATTTAGCCATTCCTTCTTCATTGGGTAATTTGGGCACCCAAGAACACCAATAACAACAAGTCCATCCTCAATCAAGGCTAAAGCCACGGCATATTGATCTCCACGCACAAATCCTAATGTTCCGTCAACAGGATCAAGGACCCAATGCCTTCCTTTAGGGCCCCCAGTTGAGTTGCATCGGCTGATGGCCTCCAATATTTGCAGAGCCCCAATGGCTTTATCTGGACATTTAAGGCCAAACTTGGGTCCTTCAGCAAGGCATTGGTTCACATTGTCTACCACCGCTTCCAAGAGATCTGCAGAATCAGGCTTGGACAGTGTTCTGACATCTTCTTCAGCAACAATGGACACATTTTGATCACCAAAAAATTCTGACAGTGTCCAGCTAACTGTTGCTTGTACGCTAAAATCTGTTGTGCAGAGAAATATCCAGAGAATTAGCCAAAAGGGCATGCTGTTCGATACACATGTACGTGAAATAAAAATCAAGATGAGAAACTACAGCTCACAACACATAACACAAGTTTCCATCCAGAGATATATAAACATTATACACTTCTAGTCTATGTAGCACCGGATACGGGGTCAAATAAGGTACAACATGGACACGGGGATACGACAAATCCTAAAAAACCAGGATACAACTACGGTGGGATACATCAAAAAATAAATTACATTTTTTATATATGGAAAAAAAAATTTTGGTCGATGTTTTAAAATATTACGAAACTAAATCCAATCGGTAATATAACATAGGAGTTCCTTTCGTAGTACTTTAAACAAACCTAAGTAGTCAGCACTTCATAATTTTTATTTTTTCAACTCTTATACTATGATAGTATTGTAATATTTACCACTTGTTAAAAATGTATGAGAAAAGTATTTGATACATGATTGAAGTATCATTGAAGTATTGGATACGTGATTGAAGTATCTAAGAAGTATCGGATACGTTTATAAACTGAAAAATATAATTTAAATTATTGGATACATTCAAGAAGAATCGGACACGCATCCGCGAGTATCCAGGGAGTATCGGTATCCGACACGTATCCGATACGGATACGTTGCTCTTCTAGAAGTATCCGTGCTTCATAGGTTTTAGTTTACATCGTAAATACAGAAATTTCATAGTGCCTCGACACGCCTTACATGTTCTAACGTATTTCCAGTCATATATAAAAAGGAAAACTAGCTGAGCAAGAAATCACCAATATCAGACCTTACATTAAAGTCTTTTGAGGTGTCGTATATTTTTAACAAGAATATAATTCTTTTTCATCCTCGGTATCATCCATTTACTATGAAAAGAGAAGAAAATTTAATTTTAAAGGAGAAGATGGTTTCAATAGTAATTACTATGATGCAGATTGAGAATCTTACCGTCAAGAGGGAAAGAAAATAAGGTTCGCATGTACACAGAAAGATTTAAAGGCCGGGAGATTAGCAAATAAGAAATGAAGCAGCTGTAGATTAAAAGTGCTGATTGGCAGAGGAGAAACATCGAGTGACAGAGGTGAATCATTTTGTCTTCCTGTAACTTATTGCCTCAAATATAAGGTATGAGCTTCAAAGTGGAATAGAGGCATAGGAAAGCAAACCATGGAGTAAAATATGGAGAAATAAATATAAGCAATAATTCCATTACGTTAAACTCAAGTTAGGCTCCTTATCACCATCTTATTGAACAATCTTAAATCTAATTAAAGAAATGTTTGGCTAATAATGAGACTGTAGATACAAAATTTGCACAACACAAAAGATACCTTCTCATTACTCTTCTTTGGGTTATATACCTTTCCCCTATGGGCTTCTGGCCCATTAGGGCAACATTTTCTATTTTGGATTTTTATCCTTACTTTACACGTCAGCTATTTTATCTCTAATCTACGACATTATCTTGAGCTACAAGTCTATTCTAGAATCTTCGAGGTACTTCAAGTATGTTCTTCGGGTCGGGTCACAAGATGGATCTGGCGGTTAAATCCCGGGACGGGCCACAAGGTTGATGTATTGGTCGGGTTATGATGTAGGTACAAGATCCGGATCATCATCCCGAATCATCATCTCGGGCTTTCTGGAATATATCTGGTCGGGATCCTCTTTTGTATGGGCCGGGAAAACTTTCATGTACACAGGCCTTCTTTTAACTTATGGGCCTCCTTTTAACAGGCCCATAAGGTGAAAGAATCTTAAGGCCCATCAAAAGCCTTCGAAGTGGGTGCGGGACGCGTGCCGGATGACGCGGGGGCACATTGACTGCCGCAGCCGTCGTAATCATTACAAATTTGAACCTGTGGATGAGATGGCATTGATATGCGTGGAATGGGTCGGGTCATGTCTGTCTGGTACCCTGACCCGGGTAGCTGAAGCGTCAAGCCTATATAACCTGTATATCCTTCTCACACGCCACACTTGCAATATTTTCAAACTGTTTTTCCTCTCAACGCTTCCTCTCTGCCATATACTCCAACCTCCCGTGCAACCTCAAATCTGCTCCCAAATCCATATAATCCCCTGTTTGTCTCACTGATTTCGGCAAATCCCAATGACCGTGGTCGATTATTTCGTTGTGTGGAGAAATTTGAATCCTGCTGCAAAGTTTCGACCGGAAACACCCTTCTTCGCCCATTGGTAGAGTTGTCGGATTCTGCAAATTATTCACCGGAGAAAAACACAAGGGGGAAACTGCCGGAATCTCCTTTACCTTTTTGTAAGTCATTCTTCTCACTCTTCTACCTTTCGTCAAATATGTCTGGGAGTGATGACACTAGGTCGGTTAGTGACCTGCAACTGACAGATACCGATCTGACCATTACTGATCCCGAAGCCTCAGTTGGCACCCCGTCCGTTGAGATTACCCGAGTCGTTAGGTCTAGTCCACCAGAGGTTACTCAGGACACAGGGGATCGAGTTGTAGAGGGTGATGTCGGGATTAATCAGGATCAGGATGTTGGGGAAGAGGAGAATTTCTGTACTGACCCTCTCCCAGCCAAATACAGGATAGACGCTCAACTTAAGAGCCTCGGGATTCCTGAAGGGGTTAAGGTTAGGCATTACCCTCGGGACGCAGACTTTAGGATCGGTCAGGGGCTAAAGGACGGAGAGATATTGCTTTCCTCATTCCACCTTGCCATACTGAAGTTTCCCATTCATCCTTTCTTCCTCCTGGCACTGGCGACTTTGGGTCTGGCCCCCCTTCAAGTCGGTCCTAATTTTTATAGGATCCTGGCCATGATTTTACTGATTAATAAGGAATTGAACCTAGATTTAGGTTTGACTGAGCTTCTGTTTTCGTATAAACTTCAAGAACAGAAGGATAATAGGGGTCGGTATAACCTAACCTCATATGTCAAGAGGAAGTTGTGTGACAACGTCCCGACATCCAATAAGGGATGGAAAGAAAGGATGATAATAGTGAGTGGTCAGTGGAGGCATCCCGACACTATGAACATACCCGTCAACCATGTTTTCCAGCCAACCCGACTTCCTGAATTTAAGAGTTTTCATACCCGAGCCTCTTGCCACTGCGAACTGTGAAACGATAAGTTGGGTATGCTAGTTATGGGTTTCCTGCAGGCTCCTCAGGAGAAAAGGGAGGTCGGGTATATAAGATCCCGATTCGAACTGTTGCGTGCCAGAGTATGGAGTCGGGATTTGAGGGATAGCCAAAATTGCCTGACCAGATCTGTATTGCAGGAGCTTGCATCGGGAGAATCTGCACCGACGACAACCTCGAGTTCTGTAGCGACTAAGTCAGGAGCGAAGAAACTTAAGAGAAAAATGTCTGGGGGACAGCAGAAGAGGAAAGCGGTCGTCATGCCCAAACTTTCGATCAAGAGGGCCAGAAAGACTGACACTGGCTCTACGTCCTTTATCTGTGGGGTTGACGTCCCTCCAGTCCCTGGGAATCATACAAACAGTCAATCGGCTGGAGTGACTGGAGGCCTTGCTGGCACGCCCCCTCCTCCTCCTCCGGAAGAGCATCCTCCGGTCACGCCCCCGCCCCCGCCTTCTCATAACCCGCAAACGGGTACATCCAATGTGGTCGAGGTCGGGGGTGAGCACGCTTTGGTCCCGAGCTCAGCAGGTTTGGACCAGAATCCGTCTCTGGCCGACCTTTCAGTCAGACCCAGCTCTAGCCGAAATGCGGCACTGGGTGTTCCTACCTCAGTGTCGGATGCCCGGGACTTAAGCTCTGATGACGAGGATCAGGGTCAATCTGGATTTTCCAGGCTACGCACTGCCATCTCTAAAAATGTCAGGAAACAAGATAATAGGGAGATAGAGAAAGCTGCCGAGAGTGGGAGAGAGGCTCCCCATAGTCCCCGGTTCAGGCTGGATACTAGGAAGGGCCATCCATATCTGTCTGTGGGGGACTAGATGATCGGGAACTCAGAAGCTCTGCGGGAGATGGCCCTAGGGGTATGGACCCCAGCCGATAGGTTGGCTATGGGTCGGTATGACAGGATGAGCCTAGCCTTGAACGGGCCCGAGCTTGCGATGAAGGTAATGACTTCTTTATACATTTCGTACTTCGCTTTTATTCCGCCCCTTATCTTTGTGCTAATCATTCCTTTGTGATAACATTCTTTTCTTTTCAGATGTTTCACGCTACTCAGGCGTACAACTGCAAGCTTGAGGATGATGCCCGGGTCATAAACGCCCTAAATCGGGATGTTCAAGTCCATAAAGCTGGGTGTGCCAAGGCCTTGGAGCAGGTCAAGAAGGCCAATGATAAGATACAGTCCCTGACATACAGGGTTGTCGCAGCTGAAGAAGGGCTCGCATCCGCCAAGGGGACGATCTCAGAGCTCGAGGGAAAGGCTCGGGAGGCTGAGCAGATGGCTAATCGGGAAGCCCAGGCTCGGGAGGCCCTAACTCTCCAAGTGCAGGCCCTAACCGAAGAAGTCGAGAAGTTAAAGGCTTCGGGGCTGCAGTTGCTTGAGGAGAAGGTCGAGATCGAGAATGCATTGGGCGTGGAAAGGTCTCGGGTAGAGATGTGCCACAAGGGTGGTAAACAGATGATCTCCCGTTTTGAGCTGACCTGCAAGTACCGCTATGAGCAGGGCTGGAGGGAGTGCATAGAGGAACTTCAAAAGCCTGAAGAGGAAAGGCAGATCCCGACTATTGAGGATCTAGACCTCAGCATTGGAGTTGGGCCTCCGTATGACGATCCCGAGGCCGAACCCGAGGATCTTGCCTTTGGCTAGTTCCTTCAGGACGACCTTCCCGCTCCGCCTTCTCGCTCAGGCATGGAGGGGCCTGGAACCACAGAAGAACAGTCCCTCGGGACCAAAGCCTCAGGTGGTAATGGGGATCCTCCTGTGGTGGAATAGGGTTCCTTTTTACAATTCAACAATGCTCTATTGTATCAGCCTTGGCCACCGGGGCCTTTTTAATATAAATGAGTTTGCTTATTCATATTTTGTCGGGAACATGTATGATCCAACGCTTCATTGATGTTAATAAAACTCAGGACATTGAATTGTAACTTTGGTAAGAATAACAATATCACCAGACAACAATAGTCGGATTTTTTAATTTAACCATAAAGGACGACAGATGTCATGCCTGTGGTGATATCTCGGGCGCTTCACAGACCATTGGTGGGTCTGTGAATATCTCTCGGGCACTTTGGGCCCATGGAGAGGATTCAACACTTGGGTTTTGAAATTGATAGTTTATAAAACCCGACCGCTGGTGGGTCTGTGAAGATCTCTCGGGCACTTTGGGCCCATGGAGAGGATTCAACACTTAGGTTTTGAAATTGATAGTTTGTAAAACCCGACCGCTGGTGGGTCTGTGAAGAGGTTTTGAAATTGATAGTTTGTAAAACCCGACCACTGGTGGGTCTGTGAAGATTTCTCGGGCACTTTGGGCCCATGGAGAGGATTCAACACTTAGGTTTTGAAATTGATAGTTTGTAAAACCCGACCACTGGTGGGTCTGTGAAGATCTCTCGGGCACTTTGGGCCCATGGAGAAGATTCAACACTTAGGTTTTGAAATTGATAGTTTGTAAAACCCGACCGCTGGTGGGTCTGTGAAGATCTCTCGGACACTTTGGGCCCATGGAGAGGATTCAACACTTAGGTTTTGAAATTGATAGTTTGTAAAACCCGACCGCTGGTGGGTCTGTGAAGATCTCTCGGGCACTTTGGGCCCATGGAGAGGATTCAACACTTAGGTTTTGAAATTGATAGTTTGTAAAACCCGACCACTGGTGGGTCTGTGAAGATCTCTCGGGCACTTTGGGCCCATGGAGAGGATTCAACACTTTGGTTTGTAGATAATCATGGAGACGATTTGGTCGGTTTGTAGATAATCATGGAGACGATTTCGACCACTGTGAAGATGATCGGGGAAAAATAGAACTTTCATTGCAATCCTTGGGGCTCTAGTGGCCTTTCTTTACAATGGTTGAAACAAAGTATTTCTATGGGTAATACCTCTTTAGTCAGGATGCATTCTGTGTGTTCGGTTCCCTTCTGTTATCTGAGTTCCTAAGCAGTCTGTAGGCTCCTCGACCAATCACCTCGGTGACGGTGTAGGGTCCTTCCCATGGCTCTTGGAGCTTGCCCACGTGTCCAATCTTTCGTCTAAGGACCATGTCCCCGACTTGGAATCCTCTTCTTTTTACTCTCTTGTTGAAATGATTCCTGACCCGTTGTTGGTAAGCTGTCAGTCTTATCCCGGCAATTTCTCTCCTTTCTTCCACCAGGTCGAGCTCGTGAGACAAGCGTTGATTATTTGATCTTTCGTCCCAGGCCAGTGACTTCAATGTCGAGACGGCATATTCTGTCGGGATTACGGCTTCCGCCCCATACGCCATAGCGAAGGGTGTTTCACCGGTCGGTTGTCGGGGCGTGGTTCTATATGAACATAATACCTCTGGTAATTTGTCCAACCATGCTCCTTTTGCCTTCTCAAGTTTCTTTGCCAGGGTGCTGAAGATTGAACGATTGGTCATTTCTGCTTGTCCATTGGCTTGCGGGTACCCTACCGAGGAGGTATTCTGATTAATTCCATGCTCGGCCAGAAATGACCTGACCGGTTCACAGTCAAAAGTTGTGTTGTTGTCCATCATGATGGTCCTTGGCACCCCGAACCGGCAGATGATGTGATTCCATATGAATTTCACTACGTGGCTGCCCTTTATAGAAGGATATGCCTCGGCTTCAACCCATTTGGTGAAATAGTCGGTAGCAAGGAGCACATGGGTCTTTGACCCGATGGCTTTTGGGAGAGGTCCGACTATATCCATTCCCCATCGGGTAAAAGGATGTGGAACGATTGTCGGGTTCAAGAACTTCGGTGGCTGGAGTATAGTGTCACCGTGCATTTGACAGGCTTTGCATTTACGCACATATTCCTCTATATCCCGGGACATGTAGGGCCAAAAGTAACCCTGGGATAGGATTTTATGGGCGAGAGAACGGGCACCCGAGTGATTTCCACAAGCCCCAGCGTGTATCTCTTGCATCACTGTTTCTGCCTCGGAGGGGGTTACGCATCTTAAATACGAACCCGAGAAAGATCTTCTATAGAGCTGCCCCTGGATGATCGAGTATCGGGCTGACTTCATTCTAATTTTCCTGGCCTCTGCCTTATCAGTTGGCAGCGTCCCGACACTGAGGTAATCGATTATGGGATCCATCCAGCTAGGCTCTCGGGGTACTAGGCATATCAGCTCGTCGGACCCTCGAATGCTCGGTGTAGCGATGAAGTCGGTCAGTACTACTCGGGTCATATCCTCACCAGCAGCAGACGCCTGATTAGCTAAGTGGTCGGCAGACGTGTTTTCTTCCTGAGGGATTTGGCTGAATGTTAGCTTTTGAAAACGTTCAGACTCCTCGAGCACCAGTGCTCTGTAGGATTCCATTTTGGGGTCTCTGGTTTCGTACTCGCCGATTATTTGTCTGACTACTAGCTGGGAGTCACTGTATACGGATAGGGATTGTATTTCCAGGCTCCTGACCAATCTCAGGCCCGATATGATTGCCTCGTACTCTGCCTCGTTGTTAGTGGCTGAGAACTGTAACTGCATCGAGGCCTGTAACTTAGTCCCATCTGGAGTATGGATTTCTAGCCCGACGCCTGCTCCATTGGCGCTTACTGAGCCGTCCACGAATAATTTCCACGTTTCTAACTCAACGGGTTGATCTGCTTCCTCGGTCTCTCCTTCTAATAGGAAATCGGCCATGGCCTGCCCTTTGATCGAGATCCTGGGAACGTAGGTTATATCATAAATCCCTAGCTCAATGGCCCATTTGGAGATCCTTCCGGAGAGATCGGGCTTCGCCAGTACACGAATAGGAGTGGAAGTGGGGACGATGATCTGGTGAGCTTCAAAGTAATGCCTGAGACGTCGTTTAGCATTGATCAGGGATAAAACCAACTTTTCTTGCTTGATGTACCGTGTCTCGGGATCAACCAATGCCTTACTGGTATAGAAGATGGGCATTTGGAGGTTTCTGTCCTCTTTGATGAGTACCGCGCTAGTTGATACTGATGATACTGCCAGATACAAGAGTAGTACATCATCGGGTTCGGGTGTCGCAAGAATGGGAGGTTTGAGCATGTATTCTTTTAATCGGTATAAGGCTTTAGTCTGCTCGGGTCCCCACACTTCTCCCTTCCTGGCTCTGATAGCCTGGAAGATGTGTCAGCATCGGTCGGTTAGCCTTGCGATGAATCTGCTTAGGGCTACAACCCTTCCAGTCAAAATTTGAACTTCTTTGTGTGTGGTTGGTTTTTTCGTTTCGAGCAGAGCCTTCACTTGTGTCGAACTGGCCTGTATGCCCGATCGGTCGACTATGTGTCCCAAGAACTGCCCTGATGACACCCCGAAAGAGCACTTGGCTGGATTGAGCTTCATCCCGTGTTTCCTCAAGGCATCAAATACTTTCCGAAGATGTCCCAAATGGTCAATTTTATTTATGCTCTTGACAACTGTATCATCAATGTAAGCCTCGACCACTGTGCCCATCATTCCTTTGAATATCCTGTTCACTAACCTCTGAAATGTAGCTCCTGCGTTCTTTAGTCCGAAAGGCATAACTTTAAAACAATATGTACCTGTCTCGGTAATGAAGGAGGTCTTTTCCTCATCTGTCGGGTGGGATTTGGTTGTATCCCGAGTAAGCATCCAGGAAAGTCAGTCTCTCGTAGCCTGCGGTAGCGTCAACCATTTGGTCTATTTTGGGTAGGGGGAAGCTGTCTTTCGGGCAGCCTTTGTTCAGGTCGGTGAAGTCGACGCAGACTCGCCATTTCCCGTTCTTTTTTTGCACAACCACCACGTTGGCTAACCACTCGGGATACTGAACTTCTCTGATGAACCCGGCTTCAAGCAATTTTGACACTTCGTCTGCTATGATCTGGTTCCTTTGGCCCCCCATTCGCCTCTGTTTCTGTCGGACAGGTCGTATATTTGGGTCGACATGTAATGTATGTCGGGCTATAGAGGGGTCGATGCCGAGCATATCAGTATGCTCCCACGCGAAGACGTCATGATTATCCTGTAAGAATGTTGTCAGTTCATTCAATTCACAAGTGGTGAGGTTTGTACCTGCGTAGGTAACCTTTTCGGGTTGATTAGGCTATACAGAAACCGGCTGCAGAGGTTCTAAGACGATCGGGGAACCCGACTCCCCGTCCTGTAATTGCTATTTGGCCTGCGGGTCCAAGTCCTGATCCTCTTCTCGGGACCTCTTCCAATCGGGCTTATCCTTCATTCCTTTGACAGTGATGGCGTAACATTGCTTGGCGGCTACTTGATCTCCTTTGATATCAATTATGTCGTAACCATTTGGCCCGACGCACCTCATCATTTGATGGAGAGTTGAGGGCACGCCTTGCATCATGTGAATCCATCCTCTTCCCATCAGCAGATTGTAAGAAGGCTTCACGTCCACCACTACAAAGGTCTCTGACAGAGTCCTCTGCGCTGCTGACACGGGCAGGCTGATCTCCCCGAGGGGTTCGACTTGCTTTCCGTCGAACCCGGCAATTGGATTTCGGGAGGTCACAATGTCCCTCGGGTCAATCTCCAATTTATCGAAAGCCCACTTGGTCATGATATTTGCACTGCTTCCCGGATCAACCATGACCCTCCGAACAAGACATCCCGAGACCATCAGGGTGATGACTAATGGGTCGTCATGTGGGACCTGGATGTCTCGGAGGTCATCCTGGGAGAAAAGTATTTGAGACTGCCCCGTTCGGTGATGAACCTCGTTTATCCCGGCTATCCTGCTGACATGATGTGCCCTCCTCATTTGTGATCGTCTCGACCCTTCAGCGCTTCGTGAGTCAGGACCTCCATAGATCATATTGATGATTCTGATCGGGTGAGTTGGAGCCTGATTCCGTTGGTTGTTCTGTGCGGGCTGATGGGCTTTCGGGCCATCCCGCTGAACATAGTCCTTCAGCTCTCCTCGGGCTATCATTGTCTCGACCTGGCACCTCAGGTTCCTGCAATCATTAGTCGTATGGCCGAAATCACTGTGGAGGGCGCAGTGCTTCGATCTATCCCTCTGGTCGAGGGGTTGTCTGATTGGGGGAGGAGTCTGGAAGATCCCTCTGGCTTTATTTTCTTGGAAAAACTTCGCGAGGGTCACTTTCAACGGGGTGATCTTCTCCTCGAACCTGGCGCGTCTCTCGGGCTGTGGAGGAAATTGAGATGAAGCTGGGATCGGTGGATTTGAGCGCTTGCGACTATTAGGATGTCGGGATGTATCCGAAACCTTATCCTTCGACCTGATTTCCACATTGATCAACACCGCTCTTTTCAGTCGGGTTGCTTCCTCCTCTTCGATCCTTAAGTGGCCCTGAGCCCTAGAATTGAGTTCCCCAATTCCCGAGGGGGGTCGCTTCACAAGTGATTGGTGGAACTTGGTCCCCGGGATCAATTCCATCCTGAAGGCCTCCACGGCTGAGTGTTGGTCGCAGTTGTCGATGGAGGACGACTCGACGTTGAATCTTGACAGGAAGCTCTTAAGGGACTCTCCCTTTTCTTGGGTCATGGTAAAGAGGCTCGAGATGGTCTTCTTTTGCCTCTTGTTTCCGAAATACTGGGACACGAAGAGGTCGGACAGTTGTTGCCAGCTGCCAATGGATCTCGGCGGCTGTTTCCTGAACTAGAGGAGTGCCGCGTCGACGAGACTGGTCGGGAAGACTTTGCACAGCAGGGCTTCGTTGTCGGCATACATGGTCATTTTTTGGTGGATCTGGTAAATGTGCTCCTCGGGATCCTTCGTTCCATCGAAGGGAGTGAATCTGGGCATGACGAACTTCTTGGGGAACGGTTCCCTGGTGATTTCGAGAGTGAATGGTGATTGAACCGAGTCGGCAGAGGCCTGGAGGGCCTGGTCATCGGTGGATCGGGCCCTCAGATCCCTCATGACCTTCTTTTGAAACTCTGCCATCATCTCCTGAAGCTTCTGTGATGTCAGAGGTTCATCGGTGACGGGAACGTCGCCTGCGGTCGGGGCCTTGCCTGATCGGTGAGAGGTTTCATCGTGTTCCTCCCGTGATTCGGCTTGCCCTTGGATCTGTGATTGATCCGGAACTATCGGTGGGATAGTCGCCTGATTCATCCTTGCCAATAGTTCCTCGCTTCTTCTCTCCGCCGCCAGGCTTCTTGCTTCGGCGGCCTGGCTACGCTTCTCGGCTTCTTCGAGCTGCCGTAAGAGATGTTCAATCGTCGGTGGAGCACTCGGTTGTCGGTCGCCGGGGATCAGCGCCTCTGAATGAGATCTGGTCACCGGCATGACTATATCCGGACAGGGAGGATGATACTGAAGGTTTGGTGGTTGTATCTGGATTTCGCTCAGCTTTTTGAGGTAGGAAGATGGTCGGCGAAAATGACTTAATTTCCCACAGACGGCGCCATTGTGTAGATACAAAATTTGCACAACACAAAAGATACCTTATCATTACTGTTCTTTGGATTATATACATTTCCCCTATGGGCTTTTGGCCCATTAGGGCAACATTTTCTATTCTGGATTTTTATCCTTACTTTACACATCAGCTATTTTATCCCTAATCTACGACATTATCTTGAGCTACAAGTCTATTCTAGAATCTTCGATATACTTCAAGTATGTTCTTCGGGTCGGGTCACAAGATGGATCTGGCGGTCGAATCCTGGGACGGGCCACAAGGTTGACGTATTGGTCGGATTATGATGTAGGTACAAGATCCGGATCATCATCCCGAATCATCATCTCGGGCTTTCTGGAATATATCTGGTCGGGATCCTCTTTTGTATGGGCTGGGAAAACTTTCATGTACAGAGACACAATTGAATTTTACTTGGTTAGACTCCTCGGCCATATAGAGACTAAGGGTTTGCTTGGTTTGTAATTTTGAGAACTGAAAATCAGAAAACTATAAAACTCAATTATAAAAATGCCTGTTTTCAGGTAACTCCCTTTTATTGTTCTCAAAAACAGTTTTATATTTTCAAAATTCTCGAAAACAGTTTTCAGATATACAAACCAAGCAGACCCTTCTCCTTTCTTTTTCTAGTTATTTTCTTCTCCCATTTTGTGGATGCTTAGTAGTCCTGGCAGGCTCTACATAATTAAAAGCCATAATCAGCCTACCTTTACCTTACAACCCTAAACCTTAAATCCTTAAACCCTAAACCTAAATTAACCCACTTCCATAGTCCTTGAACTTAAATTTTTACTTGCCATAAGAACTTTCCACCAAACTTAACTATAAGTTCAGACAATATATCCGAATAGAGCAAACCTCAAACCTTATTCCATCCATAACCCTAATAGCATCTTATACATATATATATATATATACGGAATAATGAAAAATTTTAAAGAAAAAACTTCTATACTATCCTCACATAGTGGCGTGAAACAAAATCCCTAACTTACCACAATGCAACTATAAATCCTTACGGCAGCATTTCCTTGCTTAGGGTCTGTCCAATGAATACTGTCCATCCTACATACATATGCCCACCCAAGAAAAAAACACAGATACGAACCAAAACCTAATAGTTGCTTTTATGTAAACGATTGTGATGCACGTAGATGAAACAAAGATTCCTTTACATAAGTCATTGCATTGGCAGATTATAAGCATTCACCAACAGCTCACTACACATCTATAATGCTCAATAAGTCATGCTTAGGAAAACTACACAATGAAGAAGATAAAAGGGCAGATTTTAAGCTCAATATCTTGCCCAAGATAGATGACAAACAAATTCGCACAGTAAATCTAAAGAGAAAGCAAGTCAACATCACTTAACAAGCTTCCCAAAATCCCAAAAGCGGCAAATAATATGCTATTTTATCTAAAAACAATATGAGAAGCATACCTGTAATACATAAACTATGTTGGGCTGATAATAAAAGCAAGGAAAAGAAATGGAAGTGACATCTTACATCTCATCTTTTAAGTTGCTTAGCTGACAAAGAACTAAACAATGCACCTTCAATAGAAACAAATAGTCAAAATCCTTCTAAGTGGAAGGATGTTGTTTGATAGGTACCCTTTAAAATTCAAAACATCACTTCTAATTCTTACATTGTCTCAACAACCATAAAATGAAAAATATATATTGAATAGAGTTTTCATACAATATTCGATATACACTACTGTAACAAGATGGGACAAAACCACAACAAATAAATGAGAGAATAGTGTCAACCTCTGACCGTGCTTGGTTGATTAATGATGAACAAGAAAACGAAAATATAGTATTAGCCACAAATGATGTTCGGGAAAGAGTGTGAAAAAGATGAGGAGAAAAAGCGAAGGGTTGTTTTATTTTGCGATCAATAAGAATAAAACTGGAATTCACTTGTTTTAGATATACATACGTACATATATATATAAGAAAAAACAGACTCAGTTATCTTTCATTTTCTATGCATAAATTCACTGGGCAAGAAGTTACTGAACCCTCATTCTCCTAGCAAATCCTGCCGTCTCCTGCTATCTTTTTATGCCAAACACAATTCAAGCTTTCATTTGTTCCATTTCCTTTCTTTTCTTCTCCTCCCATTTCTCACCAACCAAATTGACCCTAATAAATCCAACTCTAATTCCGCTTTACTCCGAGCATTTTAAAAGCAATGTCATATTGAAGTTTCAATTCAATCCAACCTACATCCTTATAAAATTCTAACATCTCAAACCATCACAATTTCACATTTTTTATATAAAATCATATCCTTCATTGTCAAATACCTTATTCCTAAATTCTTGCACAATGTAATCCAAATACAACGGAAAAATACAAATGCCATTGTACCAAAACAAAATCATCAAAAACCTAAAACCCAGCATAAAACATTCCATTCAAAGCATACCACAAAGAATAAAAGACATGAAATAATTACAGCAACAGTGATATTTCTTCATCCTAATATCCTAAACAATGTAAGTGCAAATCATCAGGAAAAATACAGACACCCTTGTTTCAATATAAAATGATCAAATATCTAAAACTCATCATAAAGCATTCCATTTAAAGCATACCCAAAAGCGAAAAATAAAGAACCCAAATC
Source organism: Cornus suecica (assembly GCA_963922005.1). NCBI lineage: Eukaryota > Viridiplantae > Streptophyta > Magnoliopsida > Cornales > Cornaceae > Cornus > Cornus suecica. The sequence continues at coordinate 22,153,168 of OY998239.1, read as the reverse complement.
GAAAAAACTAAAAAAAAAAAAAAAAAAAAGACACTGAACAAATACCTGCAACAGTAACAAGTGAATCATCGTCCTTGGACTTAACCTGATCACTACTTGTAGAAACCAAACCTTGTTGCACCCTCTTACAGAGAGAACATGCTAAGTGCACCACTCTAATGGCCACATCCAATTCTCTTCCGTACCTTTCGCCCTCCATTGCAACCCCAAAATCAAAATCAACCCATTTCAATCAAAACCCAGATGAGTAAAACACATTAGGTGAAAAACCCATCTCTGGATCGGCGAAAATTGATGGTTGAGTCATGGCATAATCGGAAAGGAGAGGCGTACAAGGAGAGAAAAGGGTGGTTCGGTGCGGTGGTGGTGTGATGAGTCATGTGGGAGTGTTTGGTCAGGAAAAGAAAAGGCAATGTAGAGAGAATGAAAAGTGTGATGTTGTTGATGACATTTTCGGTAGGCTTGAGAATCCGGTGGGAACACTGTTTGGGTGCTTTTATTGAACCACAAGTTGCACATGATGGTTAGTCCTAATTGTAGAGTTTAGATTTTATTTAAGGGCAAAGGGCTAGTTTCACCAATAGACACTAAATTCCCAATAAATTCAAACACGGCTCTATAGTTTAATTTGTGATCAAATGAATCCTTAACGACATAATAAATTTACATTGTTACCCATGAATATTTAACATAAAAATAATTTTAAAAGAGGCAAATGGCGAAATACAAGTTTGTATTTTGGGCAAATAACACCCCCTCTACTTCATTAAAGTGCAAACACACCCCTACCTCACATACCCATTTAAAAATAAATATATTTTTTGAAAAACATATATGTAGTTTGGAAAAACTATATATTTTTCAAAAAATTATATATTTTGGAAAATATATATATATTGGGTAAATATATATATTGAAAATAAATTTATATTTTGGAAAAAATAAATTTTTTCCGAAATATATATATATATATATATTATTCCAAAATATATATATATATTCGAAATATATATTTATATTTTTTTTGAAATATATATTTTTTTGAAAACAATATTTGATGTAGATGACATTTTTGGTTTTTATAAAAATATTTTTGGGCTAAAAGAATGGATAAAATCAAGAGATGGGATTGGGTCTACCCGAGAGAGATCAGAATTATATATTTTTTGAAATATATATATATAATTTTTTTGAGATATATAATTTTTCAATATATTTTCGAATGATATATATTTTTTCTGAAATATATAGTTTTTCCGAATTACATATTATTTTTTGAAAAATATATATATATTTCAAATATATATATATATCTCAAAATAATTATATATTTCAAGGAAAAAAATATAGGGACCTATTTCATATTGTAGGGGGTTTAGTACCCATTTGCGAAACTATAGTGGTGTTTTCTGTCATTTGCTCATGTTTAAATAGAAAGGGTATTCATGGCATTAACAAGTCATGTGCACATGACCAACAAACCATCCATTTCTAACGGATCACTTATGTGAGGGGGTCTTTGGCCCACTTTTCAATCTTTGAAGGATTTTTTCACTCAAAATTAAAGATAGGGGTGTTTAGTGCCCATTCGCAAAACTATATGGGTGTTTTCTACCATTTACCCTTTATTTAATAACTAATCACACTTGCACTGAAATTTTCTATTAAATTAAACATTGCATGGTATTATTGTAATTTTTTAAAAAAAATTGGGTATTCGAGGCTTTGCTCCAATTAATGTTAGGATTTAGGACCGGTGCAAAGTAGGGATGACAATGGGTCGGGTTTGAGACGAGTTTGGCTAATACCGTTACCACCCCATTGAAAAATTACTAATACCAAATCCGCCCCAAACCCGTGATGGGTTGTAATCGGTAATACCATTACCACCCCGTCGGTATAAACGGGTTTCATCGGGTTATCATCGGTTGTACTAAATTATTTCTAATAAATTAGAAGCACAGTTGATTTACTAAATTATTTGATGACAAATTAAGTTATAATGCGTTTGATGAAAAATTAAGTTATAAACCAAATAACTCTCTCTTATTCTAGGCATATATTTTACTTTACGTTATAAACCAAATATCCCACATATTTAGACAAACAAATGTATATATACGCATATTGACTGAAATTCTTTCAAAATATATATATATATATAGATGTTAGCACAAGAATCAGATTAATGAGTTATATATAGAAAAAGACGCACATATATATATATATATATAAAAAAAAATTTAAAATTAAAATCGTAAACGGATCGGGGTCGGGTTACCAATGGATTTTCCAAAAAACCCAAACCCGCTTTGGATTTTTATTTTGGATCTCAAACCCATTTATAAGTTTACTAAATCCGCCCCAATCAAATTAGAACGGGTCGAAACCCGGCCGGGTTGAACTATTTTGTCATCCCTAGTGCAAAGCGCTGAGAGAGAGAGAGTATGCATTACTTTGTGTGAACAATAATGACCCTTGTAAAAGGAGTTTAAGCATTCTACGCATTCTACAATGTTGGAGGGAGTTTGAGGATTCTAGCACGTTGAAGGCTTATTATAGTCTTGAAAAAGATGAAGATATGAGAGTTTGTGCATATATTTTTATAGTGAGTAGATAGAATGCTATTAATAAATCATTTTACAATATGATTTTCATTACATATATTTAGAAATAATGAACAGACGTACTCATTCCGATTTGTGTAAATTAATGAAAAATAACAAAAAATGTAACAACGTTGTTACAAGTGGTTATATAAAGTTAAAATCCAACTTTTTAATTTTTTAACTATTGAAAATAAGTAAATTCAAGATTAGTCACGATAAATGTATTATAAATTCAACATTACTCTCGTGTTTAATAAAATATATGTCTACAAATATTTATAAATCATTTGACCAAATATCAAAGGATTAAACTTAAGATAAACCACCATCATCATTAAAAAACAAAATTGATGTTTTCTGCCCTTTGTTCATTTTTAAATGGAAAGGGTATTCTTGGCATTAAGAGGTCATCTGAAGTGCACATGACTAACTAACTATCTATTTTCAACGGATCACTTATGAGAGTGAGGTCTTTGGCCCACTTTTCAATCTTTGAATGACTTTTTCACCCAAAATGGAGGTGTTTAGTGCCCATTCGCGAAGCTACATGGATACTTTCTACCCTTTATTTAATAACTAATCATACTTGCACCGAAAAATTCTATTAAATTAAACATTGCATGGTATTATTGTAATTTTTTAAAAAATAAATTGGGTATTCGAGGCTTTGTTCCAATTAATGTCAGGAGTCATGACCGGTGCAAAACGCCTCTCTCACACGAATAGATTAAGTTTAGACTATGTTCGCGGTTGTGGTTCAAATAAATTGATTATTAAAATTCATTGACACGTAACAGAGAATTTGTTTAATGAATAACATAACTTTGTGGAAAGATTTTTTTTATTAAATCAGAACTTGCACGTGACGGTTACGAACATACGAGTAATTGATAGGGTATATAATAAAATTTAGGACTATTCACATAAAAACCCCTAAAATTTGTTATTAATCAAATACCCCAAGTGCAATATTGACCCGTACAACATGAAAATATTTCACATATTCTCCTTTCTGTCTCAAGCGGGCGTAGTTTCAGGACAAAAATAAAATAAAATTAACGCTATCGTTCGAAGTCGGAAAGAGAGGTTTATAAAAGATTTTCAGAGTAGAAGGGACAATATGGTACCTCGGGGAATATTTGATCAAAATTTAAAATCAGATTTAATCAATGATGATACATGGATAGAAATGTTAAACGTATTTATCTAAATGATAATACCTTTATCTATTTAATATAGGATGAATTATAGTTTGACCCTCTCGAGATATAAATATTACATCTGCACCCCCTATCATTTAGTAAATTATAATTTGACCCCTCTAGTTCATCGACGATCAATTTAGGTGGCCAAAACTTTAAAATTACTTATATACATGTGCTTATTTTTCATTTTAAAGCAAATAAGTGAGGGTATTATAGTCAATTTACCCTGGTCAACTGTTGACGTAAGCATTAATCATGTCGGAGATTCACCGAATGGGGGTTTTTGTTATTACTTACAAACTAAAGGGGTCAAACTATAATTTACCAAATAATAGGAGATGCGGGTATAATATATCATATTTCGAGAGAGTCAAATTATAATTTATTCTTTAATGTAATAAGTAAGTAGTGCATCAAAAACATTAAATTTCATATTCAAATTATTTTAGATGCAAATATTTCGCTAGGACTACTATGCAAAATATTTAGAAGATATTTTGAACAGATTAATATTATGAACAATTAATATTATGAACAAAACTCATATTTAAACTTATCTACTGTACCAACTAACTAAAAACTTCTTATGGAGTACATTTTTCAGCAAAAGAAATTGGTGTAAATAGCATTGCGCTAATTACACTTTATTACACACGGAGTAGAGAAATAAGATGTCCATTTCGAATCATGATCCAGAGATATGCTTTGCTCGTTATCGTTTAGTGGGCTCCCTACGCAAACAATTCGAAATAGACATGACAAAAAAAAAAAAAATAGATGATACCTTGTTGAGAGTAAGTGTTTGTTTGGTAGATGGTGTGGTGTTGGTTTTTTATTTTTGTTTGGTTGAAGTTGGTGTGATTTTATTCTGAACTGAAATCATGTTTGGTATAGATGGTTTTGGTGTGAGAAAAAGTGAAACTGAAAAACCAAACCATGTTTGGTAGAGTTGATATGAGCTGAAATTTTGAAACCAATCATATTTGGTAACTTGAAATAATTTGACATTTTATTTATTTAAAATAACATTTTGTAAATATATATGTTTTAAAAAATAAAATATATAAATATTTAATTTTTCATAAATATTTAATTTTTTCGAAATATTTATAGATGAAATATTTTATATAAGATATTTCAAAAAAATAAAATATTTTGAAAAAAATAAAAGATTTAAGTAAAAATACATATAATTTGTATATTTTTTAAAAAATAATAAATATATTTTTATTATATTTTATTTTTTCCAGAAATATTTGTTTTCCCAAAATATTTTATTTTTTATGAAATATATTTTTTCGTTTGATTTTTTTGAAATATTTTATTTTTTCATAAATATTTTATTTTTTCGAATTTATATATATATATATATATATATATTATATTATAAATGAATTGGTTTGGGTTAAACAATAGTACATCAAATTGAATTGGTTTGGATTAAAAAATAATTTTGGTGTGAGAAAACCAACTCAACTCCAACCAAATCATCCATTGAGATGGTGTGAAAATTAATGAATTTGTGTCCAATAATTTGACACTATTCAAACACTATTACTCCAACATCATACTTGCCAAATATGAAATGATTTATAATTTTCAAACCAAATCCAAATAAAAGGGCACCACTCCTCTGCCGAACAAGCACTAAATGCTTCCTCGGGCGTACATACCTTTGGGTAGTAATCCTCGCAGTACATTACCTCAAGTGATGTGGTCCTCATCTTGAAATGTGTTTCTAATCATTAACCCATATTTCTAGATGAGGTGGGAATCACCTAACTTGAGGCAATTTGAAGCAGAGGATTTTTTGTTTTTTTTTGTACCTTCAAAAGGTTGGATCAACTTAGGTAATGTTTGGTAGGCCGTCTTTCTGGTCTGGTCTGGTATGGTCTGATTCGGTCTGATCTGGTCTAATCTAATCTGAAAAATTCTGTTTAGTAAGCGGTCTGCTCTTACTATTTATTTATTATTTATTATAATATTTATTTATGTATTATTTATTTATTTATTATTTCTTCACTTTATAATATATTTTATTATTTATATTATTATTTATTAATTTATATATTAATTTATAAATATATTCTATTTATTTTTTATTATTTCATTATTTAATTCATTTTATTTATAAATTATTTATTTATTTTTAATTATTTAAAAATATATTTTATTAATTTAATATTAAATTATTATTATTATACTCATTTTTTATTATTATTATGAATTATTTATTCATTATTATATTTACTTATTACTTATTATTATATTTATTTATTATTATATCTATTTATTATTATTTATTTCATTTTGTTTATTATTTATTATTTTTATTATATTTTAAAATATGTTTTATGTAATTTATTATTTATTTTATTAATTTATTATTATTATTTATTATTTAGTCCATTTTTTATTATTATATTTATTTATTATTATTGTATTTATTTTTTATTATTATTATGTTTTATTTAATTTATTATTTATATTATTAATTATTCATTTTTAATTATTTATAAATATATTTTATTATTTATTCATTTATTTATTATTATATTTCTTTATTATTATTATATTAATTTTTGGGTTATTCCCACCGACACCCCCTCAAAGAGACCTTAATCCCACACGGACTCCCTCGATATTGAGTATTCCCACACAGACCCCATCTGACAAACGGCCGTTAGGTTTACTGACGTTTTATTATGAAATTATTAATTTGCCCTTCAATATATATTTAAAAAAAAAAAGATAAATTGCAGCAGCATCCCCTGAGATTTCACTTATTACATTACGATAATATATAAAGTGTGAAATTACCCATATGCCCAATATATATATATATATATATATATATATATATATTTTACGAAAATATATATATATTAGAAAAAATATATAAATTATAAAATTCAAAAATAATATATAAAATTTGAAAGAAATATTTAAAATTCAAAAAAATTATATAAAATCTGAAAATGCAAAAAAAATATAAAATTCAAAAAATATATAAAATTTTGAAAAATTATATTAAAATCTGAAAATATATAAAAATTTAGAAAAAAATATATAAAAAGGGGAAAAATATATAGATTCAAAAAAATATTTAAACTTCAAAAAACATACCTAAATGATAAAGTTCAAAAATAATATATAAAATTTGAAAGAAATATTTAAAATTCAAAAAAAAAATGTATTAAAATTTCAAAATATATATAAAATGCGAAAAAATATATTTTAAAATTTGAAAAATATTATAAATTCGAAAATAAATATAATATTAAAAATATATATAAATTTTGAAATTATTTTTTTTCAAAAAAACATATTAAATTTCGAAAATAAATATAAAAATCGCAAAAAATATAAAATTTTTGAAACAAATATATAAAATTAAAAAAAAAACGTATAAAATTCAAATATATATTAAATTTCGAAAAAAATTATAAAATCGAAAATAAATATAATATATATAAATTTTGAATTGTTTTAAAAAAACATATTAAATTCAAGACGAATATATAAAATTTTAAAAAACCATATAAAATTCCAATAATATATATTAAATTTCGAAAATAATTATAAAATTCGAAAAAAACATAAAAAATTATAAAATTTGAAAATAAATATAAAATTCAAAATATATATATTAAAATTAAAAAAAAATACTAAATTTGAAAATAAATATAAAATTAAAAAAATATTTAAAATCTCTCTCTCTCTCTCTCTCTCTCACACACACACACACACACCCCTCCATCTGCACACACTACCAGACGCGCACATATATATATATATACACACACATATATAAATCTATACATATATATAGCAGCATCTATATATATATATACGGGTATATATAGCAGCTATATATATATATACACGGGTATATATACGGGTATATGGGTATATATAACAGCATATATATATATATATGTATATATGGGTATGCAATATATACAATTCCCATATTCAATCTCTCTCCCAATTTCTCACTTCCAATCTCTCTCTATATATAAATTAGGGTTAGGGTTTTAGGATGCCCAAATTGATATGTAGGTCATTTTATATCATTTTAAGGGCAAAATAGACAATTCACAGGGTGGTTAACGACACAGTTTAACTGCGTGGAGACGATGGGGATCTTTGTGGAACAAAATTCAATTTTGAGGGGATCTGAGTGGGAATAATGAATATCGAGGGGGTCTATGTGGGATTAGGATATCTCTGAGGGGGTGTCAGTGGTATTTACCCTTCATTTTTTATTATTATTAAGTATTATTTATTTCATTTTGTTTATTATTTATTATTTATATTTTATTTTTAAAATATGTTTTATTTAATTTATTATTATTATTTTTTTATTTTTAATTATTTAGAAATATATTTTATTAATAAGACCGGACCGGATCACCAGGAACTACCTTTTTTTTCTGAAATGAGATCATTTTGGTCTTACTTGGTCTAACCAAAAATTTGGGACCAATGCTACCAAACATGGTCTGATCCCATAAAATACAAGACCAAATCAGACCAGCTGGAACCGAACCACCTACCAAACAGGGCCTTATTCAAGTTTAAACCGTGTGTTCAGATTTTAGCTGGTATGAATTGTGATTTAAACATTACACGTGTTACATGATTTGTTCGTATAGCACCTTTAAAAAATAATTTTATTGAGATGTAAGTTCTAAAAAATCGTTGTTAAAGGTTAGACCTTTGTTGAGAGTCAAAGCAGAAAATAATAAAATAATTATGCACGCACAAGTACAAAATTAAAAGTATATAAAACGCCAGGGGCACTGCCCCTTTGCCCCGGCCGGGCAGCTTACCGGACAACTCGACTTTTGAGCTGAATTTGCGATGTGACAACATGCATGAACATTTTTCATTTATAATTTAATTCAAACTTTACTATATTACTTTTTCGTTTCTTTTGAGTAATAAGTTATCAAATGGGAGGTAAGTTGCAAATGTTTATTTTAGGATCATGAATATTGACTATGATAGAATCATGGCCATATCATGAGAGGCATTAAATAGTTTAAGGGCAATTATCATAAAAATCCCTTATGATTTAAAAAATGTTTAAATAATTTTCAATAGTTTCAAAAATACCTCCTATAATTTCTAATTTTATCAAATGCCCCTTGTCCGTCAATTCGAATCTAACTCCGTTAACAAAAGTGATAATTTACTAAAAGGGCCTTAGTTATAACGACACCGATAATTATTATAAACTCCCCTTATGGTTTCAAAATTGTTCAAATAATTCCATGTGGTTTAAGAAAGACCCCTATAGTTTCCAATTTTATTAAATACCCCCATTTCCATCAATTTAAGCCTAACTACGTTAACATAAGTGACAAATTATGAAAACACCCTTAGTTAAAACGACATCATTTGAAGTTAACTAAGTGTTTCACAGTATAATTCCAACTATATCCTTATTGAAACAACATTGTTCCTTATATTTATATAGAAAGTGGTGTAATTTTTGGTATTTTTGTGATTTTAACAAGTGGTTGTTAACAGGGCAATAACAAATATTAGTTATTCTTGGTTTGTTGTTTGGACTCTCTTAATGCATAGGTTATTACAAATGTAAGCTAAAATAGTATTTCTAAACATGTTTCATTTCAAAATAGGAATACTTGAGTAATTCATTGCAATTGTAAATCGATTACGATTAGGGATGACAATTTCTCCCGCCCCGCCTTGCCCTATTTATAGCGATTTTGGGTGTCTTGTTTATACTACAATGACAAGGATGAGGTTGGAGAAAAAAACCCGCACATATACAGGGCGTGGACGATTTTAGATGTCCTCGCCCCGTTTAGACATGTAAGAACATTTATTTATATAATGACATTATTATGATCAAAAATCATGTTGAGAGTTATGTGTTTTTAGTTCGAGTTGTTAAGTGTTAAATGTGTGTACAAAGTGGTGAAGATGCAAATGATATTCAGTGGAACAATGACTGGAAGCAGCAATGCAATGGAGAAACAAGTTCAAAGAAATTTGTATTTTGTTCCACCGAGTACTCGACGAGAATGTTACCGAGTACTTGATAAGTTGCGAACTTTCTCACGGTTTGTGCAAAAGTGGTAAAAACCACTAGAGGGTTTTCGCGAACTTGCGCACATTTGCGCACAAAAAGGTTCGCTGAGTACTCGGTAGAACAGTCACCGAGTACTCAGTAAGTGGCTATGCTGAAATATTTTTGGGAAGGTTTATTCTGCTATGTAATTGATTCCTAACCACTTTGGGACGTGATTAGAATCTATTATTAGTATATTGGACTATCATTGAAATATTTATTTATATTTGGAAGATTTAAATGGTGAAAATACGAGTCTTGATTGGAAATTTTTTTTTACCATTAATTGAAGACTCTTCTCTATATATATGAGTTAAACCTAAGAGAATGGTGTGACTTTTGAGAGATCTCTGCAATTCTTCTATAGATTCATATTCTTCTACAGAGATATTTAGAGAGAGAAAATTATTGAGTGATTATATATTTTTTAGTTCTCTCTTGGTTTGAGATTTTTCAATTGTGCTTCTACACCAAAAATCATTATGCACAATTGGTTGATCTAGTTGCTAAAAAATCATCACACCACCTTGATCGAAACAGGATGCTTCATAGTTATTTGATCCACTGAGAAGCGGAGCCGTCAGAGTACGGAGATCGAAGCACGAGTGATTCAAGACTATCAGACGTCGAGTGGAGAAAGACAGATCAAAGTGATTTATAAGTCTGAAACTTCATAGAGTCTTGTACTCCTTGATTCATAGTGCATCGATCCCGAGCGTATCCGTGGTTTTTTACTTGGAGTCTTTCCAAGGTTTTTCCACGTAAGAATATTGGTGTCGTCTCTGATTTATTTTATGCACTTATATTTATTATTGTATGGTTTATATTGTGATAGAATTGAATTAAAATTGACTATTTCCCAATTAAAATTTTAATTTGTCAATTAATTCATAAAAAACATATTCACCCCTCTCTAGGCTTAATTCATCGTCTTCTAAGTAATTTCAAGACATATTATGACCCGCACACACACACACACACACACACACACACACATATATACAATAAGTAAAAAAAATAAGTGTAACTCACTAATCCTAAATTTTATTTTTGTTATTGTCTAGATTGAAGTGAACTTAATATTGGATAATCTTCTTTTATTGTTGTTATTTTTTGATGAAATGTATTATAATTTGGATTGTTGGATAATTTGGTGGTTTATTTAATTTTTAGAATGTTGAATTTTGTGTTTTAAATATATGATTTTATGGAGTTGTTCAATTTTAAAGTGGCATATCTAAAAATTTCAACTGTTAACGAATACCCGTGGTCACCTGTGGGTTTTAAAAAACTCGACGGGGACGGGGATGGGGTGACCTCTCACCTCGTTTAGCCGGATTTGGGCGGGGATGAGGTGAGAGTTTCTTAACGGTTGTTGGGGCGGGGAATGGTACACCCGCCCAAAACCGCACTCTTTGCCATCCCTAACTACAATATTTAATACAAAATGCACATTCTTGCACCATTAACCAAAAGAAGGCATTAGGCTTAAATTGATGGACAAGGGGGTATTTGATAACATTGGAAACTATATGGAGGGTTTTGAAACCATTAGGAGTTATGTGAACAAATTTGAAATTAGGAGAGTTTTATGATAATTGAGCATTTTCAGAATAACAAAAGTCCCAAACCACAAAGGAAAAATTTGGGGATAAAAAACTTAAAAGTCACGCGCGTGACAAACATGTGACCAAAATGAGACGGAGTTATGCTCAAATTTACGGACAGAAGGGTATTTTATAAAGGGCTGTTATCTGTAAACCCCCCTATGATTTCATTTTGCATCAATTAATCCACTTCCGTTTCAAAAAATCCCATGCACTTACTAAATTGTATCACCTTGCCCCATTCCCTACAATTTTGGACAAAAATATCCCGGGTTTACTGATAAATGATTTTTTATGAGTAAATTACACTTTCATCCCATGTTATTAATGTAAATTACACTTTTATCCCCTCATGTTTTACTAATTACACTTCCACCCCTTATTTATTTCACTTTCACCCCTCAACCAAATTTTGAGATGTGAAATGATTAAAATTATCCCTAAATATGCGTGAGGTTCTAGTTGTCAACTCATAAAGATATGAAAAGACCAATCTACCCTCCTTTTACAAAAAATATTTAAATTTTGAAAAAAAAAATTCAAAAAAAAAAATATATTTATATATAAAAATTGGAAAACAAATTTTCGGGGAAAATATATATTCCATACAAAAAATATATATTTTTCGAAATATTTATATTTTTCCCAAAATAAGTTTTTTTCAATATTTTTTTGTTTCAAATATATATATTTTTTCTAAAAGGAGGGTAAGTTGGTCTTTTCACATCTTTATGGGTTGGCAAGTAGGTCCTCACGCACTTTTAGAGATAATTTAATCATTTTACATCTCAAATTTTAGTTGAGGGGTCAAAGTGAAATAAATAAGGGGTTAAAGTGTAATTTATATTAACAATATAGGGTGAAAGTGCAATTTACCCATAAAAAATCATTTATCAGTCAACTCCTATACTTTCCAGGGTATTTTGGTCCAAAATTATAGAAAATAAGTGGAGTGGGGTTTTCTGAAACGGATGAAAGTTAGTTAATGCAAAATGAAATCATAAGGGTTTATTGATAATATCCCTTTAATAAATTGAAAACTATTAGGGGTTTTTGAAATCAGTAATCACCTAGGGTTATTTGAATATTTTTGAAACCTTTGGGTTTTTTTTTTTATGATAATTACCGATGATTTAACTATTATAATAGATACATTTCAAGATTAGGCACATGCCATAAAAACAAGAATTCATTCTATATCTAGAAATAGAATTACTCATAGCTAACTTGTTCAAATTCATTCCCTCAACATTTATTGCCCTTCAGTTGTCACTTTGTCTTCAATGGTTCATGATGTAGTTGCATTTACCTACCAATGTTATATATATATGTAGGTATCAAAGTCATTTTAGAGTACGTAAACCATAAATAAGTGTCATTTTACATTTTACGTAATGCCTAAATTAGAAAAAAGTCAGCTTCATTTGATAGTAGTTGTAAGGGCCTTAAATTAAGGCCAGCAAATTGAAGGTTAGCTTGATCATTAGAAGAATGATTATAAGGGTCGACCCACTAGTACTTCTGAATTATTGCAAATCCAAATTTTAAATTAATATAGGATAATTGAGACAAAAATTGAAATATAAATCAAACCCTTAAAATAAAAATAAAGGAATTTGATTGTGATTAAGATGGGATAAAAGCCCATCAATTGTTATATAAATGAGGGTAATTTGCAGTCACACCCCCTAAGGTTTGAGTTTATTGCAGCCAGATGCAATGTTTTGTTTTTTCGGTCTCATAGCCCCTTGAGGTTTTAATTTCGTTGCAATGACACCCCCTGGACTGGTGAAATAACTATAATGCCCATTTAATTGTTTCACTTATTATATTAGGGTAATATATAAAGTGTGAAATTATCCATATGTCCAAACAATTCACCCCTCTGAATTTTTTTTCTTTATAATATAATTTGTATATATAATTACGAAAATTAAAATTATGAAAAAAAAATATATATATATATATATAATTTGTAAAAAATATATAAAATTTGAAAAAACATATATAGAATTCGAAAAAATATATAAAATTTGAAACAATATATAAAATTAAAAAAAAACATATAAAATTCGAAACAAATATATAAAATTCGTAAACAATATATAAAATTCGAAAAAACATATAAAATTCTAAAAATTATATAAAATTCAAATATATATATATATATATCTAAAGTGTGACTGAAGTTTAAGTGTACAAGCCTCAGAGTCATTAGCTAAGGTAACGGACCCTCTTTAGCTCTCTGCAGAGCTATTTTAATGGCCACGATGGCGACACATGCCACACGATGGTGACCGAAATCGGAATTGAACCGATAATTTATTAAAATATTTTAATCAAAATTAAATATATTAATATTTGGATCAAAATTAACGGTTCGGTTCCGGTTCTCATTTTTAAATAATCGAAAGTAAATTTTTATTTGGATCAAAATTAACGGTTCGGTTCCGATACTTTCGTTTCTTTAAAAATGATAACCGGAACCGAATAGTTAATTTTGATTCAAATATTAATATATTCACGATGCGGTTTGCTTTTGATTCCGACCGAAACCGGAATCGAACCGATACTTTCGGTTTTTTAAAAATGAGAATCGGAACCGAACCGTTAATTTTGATTAAAATATTTTAATAAAGTATCGGTTCGATTCCGATTTCGGTCACCATCGTGGGGCATGTGTCGCCATCGTGGCCATTGAAATAGCTCTGCAAAGAGCTGGAGAAGATCTGTTACCTTGGCTAATGACTCCGAGGCTTGTCCACTTAAACTTCAGTCACACTTTATATCTATATCTATATTTGAATTTTATATATTTTTTAGAATTTTATATGTTTTTCGAATTTTATATATTGTTTACGAATTTTATATATTTGTTTCGAATTTTATATGTTTTTTTTAATTTTATATATTGTTTCAAATTTTATATATTTTTTCGAATTTTATATGTTTTTTCAAATTTTATATATTTTTTACAAATTAATATAAATATTTTCGTAATTTTAATTTTCGTAATTATATATACAAATTATATTATAAAGAAAAAAATTAAATTGTAATTTTCGTAATATATATATATTTTGTAATAAAGGGTGGAAGTATAATTATTAATTTCAGAGGGATGAAATGTTTGGGCATATGTGTAATTTCACACTTTATATATTACCCTAATGTAATAAGTGAAATAATTAAAGAGACATTATAGTCATTTCACCAGCCCAGGAAGTGTCATTGCAACAAAATTAAAACCTCAAGAAGCTATGTGACCGAAAAAATAAAATCTTGTATCTGGCTGCAATAAACCCAAACCTCATAAGGTGTGACTGTAAATTACCCTATAAATAAATACCTATATCCCTAATAAGATTCATTCAAGTTTTTGAGTATATTAGTCGATTTGAAAAAATATTTGAAAATTTTACTCAACAGTTGTCCTGTCACATAGTCAGTCCTTTTATACTCTTCTCTGGTTATGAACACGGTATGCTTACGGTGGCATTTATGAGCTGAAGTAATAATTTGTGCAAACTTTACCATAAATTATCACCTACTGAAATTTTCTCTTATTATTATTATTATTATTTTTATATTTGTAAAAGTTAAGGCAATAAGGGCCGTTTGGAAAAGGGTTTGTTTGGTCTTATCTTGTTTGATCTTGTCTGATTTTGTCTTGAATCTAAAACTATGTTTGGTAAGCGGTATAATCTTTCTGGTTTGGTTTGAGAAAATAAAAACTTTATATATATATTAGTTTATATATTATTTTATGTATATAACTTTATATATTATTAAATATATATATTTATAATATATTATTAAATATATATTATATATATATATTTAATAAAATTATTTTATATATATTATTAAAAAATAATAATATATATTATTCTATATATTATTAATATATATTATTTTTTAATTTATATATTATTATATATATATTTAATATTATTTTATATATATTATTATAAAATAATAATATATATTATTCGATATATTATTTATATATACATTATTTTTTAATTTATATATCTTTAATAATATTATTTTATATATATTATTACAAAATAAAAAATATATTATTCTATATATATTAATATATATTATTTTTTAATTTTATATATATTATTATAAAATAAAATATATATATTATTCTATATATTATTAATATATATTATTTTTGAATTTTATATATTATTTTATATATGTTATTTTTGAATTTATATATTATTTTTATATATATTTAATATATATATGTTTAATAATATTATTCTATATATATTATTACAAAATAAAAAATATATATTATTCTATATATATTAATATATATTATTTTTTAATTTTATATATATTTAATAATATTATTTTATATATTATTTTATAAACATATTGCAAAACTCATAGAATAAACAGCCTTTCGGTGCAATTAACTCTGCCACTGCTCGCTAGAAAGTTCCTTAATCCAAACTGGGATTACGAGGAAAAAAAATGCAAAGACTTCGATATAATATATAGGTAAAGTACAAAAAATAAAAAATCCATCTATTGCACTATTGCAGCTAACCCTCTTGAATTCTAACTAACCTCCCTAAACTATCAATTTGTTATAATTTGTCCCAATTTTATTTCAAAAGACTATTTTAGCCTTTGTATTAAATTTGCTAATTTTTAAATTATATCAATAATAATATCTTACTTAAAATATTTATTATACAATTTACCTTAACTATATTATAGTAAATATATCTTTAAATGCAAAATATATATATATCTATATATATATATATACACACACATATAGTATAAGTTGTAATTACTTCATTTTTAAACTTATTAACTTGTTATTAGAATTTAGTTTGATTTAAATAATAAAACTTATTAACCTATTTGAAACCATAAAAAATAATTTTCATAAAATAAAATATAAATAAATAATTTACAAAATAGTAAAATAATAAACATCTTTTAATTTTCTCATGTTATATCTATATTTATATAATTTGAGTAATTACTCAATTATTTTAAACATTTTATTTAATTCTTGTTTAATAAACCTAAATATATTATTCAAATAATTTACTTTAAAACCTTTATATAAATTTATGCAATTTTAATGGAGAATATGTCATAAAATTAGTATCAATTATTTCATAATCTATGTCAATAGGAAAATGCATTAAGCAAAATTGAATAAAAGGGCATCGTGGTCATTTAGGAAAAAATTTCAAGTGAATAGAGTATTTTACAACAAAATAGAATAGTTTAGGGGGCTTGTTGCACAAAATATAATTTAGGGGGTTATTTTCAAATTTGACTATACTTCGGGTGGATTTATTGCATTTGACCATAATATATAGGGTAAACTACATTTTCACCCCCTATTGTTAATATAAATTACACTTTCACCCCTTATTTGTTTCACTTTCACCCCTCAACCAAATTTTAACATGTTAAATGACTAAATTACTCCTAAATGTATGTGTTGACCTACTTGCCCACCCATAAACATGTGAAAAGACCAATCTACCCTCCATTTTATAAGAAATGTTTTTTTTTGAAAAACAATATAAAATTCTCGAAAGCAAATATAAAAAATATGTAAAAACAATTTGAAAAATATTTCAGGGAAAATATAAATATTTATAAATATATATATTTTGGGAAAAAATAATTTCTGGAAAAATATAAATATTTTGAAGGGTAAATTTCTAGAAAAAACATATTTCCCGAAAAATATAAAATTTTCGAAAAAACATATATGTTTGGAAAAAAAAGTTCGGCAAAAATAAAAATATTTCTAAATATATATTTTTTGAAAAATATATATATTTCGAAAACAATATTATTTTTTAGAAATATATTTTTCCAAAAATATATATGTTTTTCGAAATATTTCAATTTTTTCTGAAATTATTTTTATCAAAAAATATATATTTTCCCGAACTTTTTTTTTCTAAAATTTTACAATTTTCCGGAAATATTGTTTTCTAGAAATATATTTTCCCCAAAATATATATATTTTTTGAAATATTTATATTTTTCCCGAAATTATATTTTTCCCATAAATATATTTGTTTTCAAAATATTTATATTTTTTTGAAATATTTATATCCTGAAATTATTTTTTTCCCATAAATATATATTTTTCTAATTATTTATTTTTTTCCCGAAATATATATAGATATGTCTAAATATTTATATTTTCCCCGAAATATGTTTTTTCAAATTTTTTTTTACTTATTTTTTATATTTGTTTTCCAAAAATTTATATTTTTTTGCAATAAAAATATTTCTTCTAAAAAGGAGGGTATATTGGTCTTTTCACATGTTTATGTGTGGGCAAATAGGTCATCACATACATTTAGGGATAATTTAGTCATTTCACATGTCAAAATTTGATGGAGGGGTGAAAGTGAAACAAAAAAGAAATGAAAGTATAATTAGTGAAACAAAAGGAGATGAAAGTGCAATTTATATTAACAACAAGAGATGAAAATATAATTTACCCTAAAATATATATACATCTCTCTCTTCTATAAACATCGATCTCCAACATATAGGGCCTGTTTGGTAGATATATTTTTGTGTCGGTTTATGTTTTTGTGTTTATAAACTTGTTTGGTTTAGTATTTTTGGGCTATGTGTGTTAAAAAACACTTTACTCACTTATCCAAATTTTAGGCATATTCCAATAAACATGAATTTAATGTTTATTGGGGTGTTTTTACTAGATGCTAAACTTAAAAGTCTGTTTGGTAAGCGGTCTGGTCTTACTATTTATTTATTATTTATTATAATATTTATTTATGTATTATTATTTTTATTTCTTTATTATTTCTTCATTTTATAATATATTTTATTATTTATATTATTAAATTATTATTTATATTATTATGTATTAATTTATACATATATTCTATTTATTTATTTATTATTATTTCATTATTTAATTCATTTAATTTATAAATTATTTATTTATTTTTAATTATTTAAAAATATATTTTATTAATTTAATATTAATTTATTATTATTATACTCATTTTTTATTACTATTATGAAGTATTTATTTGTTATTATATTTACTTATTATTTTTTATTATATTTATTTATTATTATTATTTATTTCATTTTGTTTATTATTTATTATATTTTTAAATATGTTTTATGTAATTTATTATTTATTTTATTAATTTATTATTATTATTTATTATTTAGTCCATTTTTTATTATTGTATTTATTTATTATTATTATTATATTATATTTTATTTATTATTTATATTATTAATTATTGATTTTTAATTTTTCAATTTTGACCCAAAAAACATCCCTACCAAACAAACTTATGTTTTTGGATGAATAAACAAAAAACATGTTTTTTTGTTTATTTCAACACAAACACAAACACAGCTCTATCAAACAGGCTCATAGAGATCTAAGAGTCAAACCGATCTGTTTTAATTAATCTCCAACAAATCATTAGGCGAAGACACTAACTTTTATGTTATTACATTATAGTCCGTGTTCTTGCAAATTCATCAATAATAATGTCAGTAGATCCTAATTTTAATATATACGCCTTTTTTAGTATGCAATTTCATTGTTAATTTTTTTGATTCCTTTTAACGTGAATAAGAAACACATTCAAAGGTAAAAAACACTTGGTTTGAAATGCCACTAAAAAGGGTTAAAAATATGGTGATGAAATCATATATATATATTAAATCGACTACCATGCACCATATATATGAAATTTATGGCGGTTGTGTCATTTTCTGTAGCCAACAATTAACCGAAAATGACTCTCAAATATTAATAATATTTAATATTATGTTACCATTTATATTTTTATAAAAAAATTAATTATTAAATGAAATATAACTTTAATACTTAAAATCATTTATAATAAATATAAGAATAAAATACGTTAACTTTTCTTAAGATTTGATCCAATTACTCAATGAGCCCCCTCCTATCATTTTAGAGTTGGATCTTTATAAAAATTTGTGTAAAAACTCGAATATTCTCTACTTATATGATAAGAAAAATTATAGTATATTAACAAACTTTTTTTTTCTCTAATCAAGATATTAAGATGCATTTTTACGTTGTCATGGAGTAATAGCGGTACCCAATTTAATCAACATCGATGATAACCTTTGTGTGTAATTAAATCAAACTTCAGAGAAAATTAATATATATTATTAAGGAATATAGAAAACAAATACTTTAGGACTGTCTTAAAATTTCAAAGTTGATTCTACACCCAAAACGATGTCGAAAATAATAATTATAAAGAAGGAAGTGATGATTCAGTCCATTTATATATAATTGTATATAAAAAAAAACACACAAAGAAAGAAATTAGCACAAGAAGTAAAATAATAAAAATTACAAAACAAAAGTTGGGTAAGTGATTCAACATATAGGTCTAATTTTGAAGTAAATTGTTCTTTTGAGAGTGTTACACGAATCAGTTCCATAATTCGTGTAATGTTTATTCTATTAGGTCACAGATACACATCAATTATTCTTCGAACCCATACTCTAGAATTTGAATATGATTGATTCAAGCTTTTAAAGATTTATCCATATCAACTGCACTAAGGCCGCGGGGACAAGTGATTGAGAATACAATGTACATCATAGATAAAAAGCTTGTAAGGATTCAAAAAGGATTAATTGTTAAATTAAAAAGGACAATAATTGGGTAATCTCTCATGAGAATCAAGCTCGTTCTTTTCGATGATGTGATCTAATACAAGTTAGACACATGATTAAAATTTTTTTCAAAAGAAAGTTGGAAATAAAATTCATAAATATACAAATCAAAGTCAATTTTTTTTATAATTTTTTTGGTTAGGTGTCCAATTTGAATTGAACCACATCAGCGGAAATGTGGAGATGACGAACTTGATGCTCGTGAGAGAGTATTAAGTATTATCCAATTAAAAATTTTGGTACGTACGTGGTCAGAATGACACAGCTCAGTTTTTATTTACCACACAGTAATTCTGAACAGCTCAGTTTTTATTTACCACACTATAATTAAATCATCCAACAATGAATGCCACGTGTCAACCATCCACACCATTATCATGAAAGCCGAGTAGGTTCACCCCTACAAATACATGACCACTTTGATCACCCACATCAATCCACTACCCAACCTTAAAATCCTCCACGTGTCAATCATCCAATGGCTTGTCATGCACCAATAAAACCACAAACAGCTCGACCATTAACGTTGTCCCGTATATAAAAGTCACATACCACAAAGTCACAAACCATACTAGACCTTCCCAAAACTCACAATAGTACCCACCCTTTTGAAAAACTCTTTTGGTTAGCCTCTGTTATGGTGTGTTTTTGCTTTCTAGTGGATCAGAAGAGGAAGGTGAGGCGTACCAAGCCGGTGGCCGGAATGTGCTCGCGGTGCGGTGGTGGCGCTAGCGTGGCCGATATGAAAACCGCCACCAGAATCTGTTACATTCCGTTTTATTGGAAGTCTTGGAAAGCTATTATGTGTACTTTTTGTGGTGCAATTCTTAAATCTTATAGATGAATATTTACTTTTGGCTCTTACATATATATATATATATATATGTATGTATTAATGTGTTTGTGTCTATTTTGTATTGTTAGTGTTGGAACTTGTATTATTATTATTATTGTTTTAGTTTTGACTATTAGAAAATGAAATACGTTTGTAGATAAATTTGTTTTAATTAGAGAGCTCGAAACTTGTTCAGACGAATCAAATCACGTGAGACACGGATTTTGTTGTGTTGTGTGTTTGAAGTTGAAATTATTGATATTTTCTTGTGTCTTTTTGCTTTAATTTCTTCTTTACGGTTTAGCTATATAATCTTCATGCTTCTTGTTGATTTTGCTTAACACATATAGCTTCAGATTTTTCTATGTTTATGTAGTATCTGAATAAAGTATACTCAAACTCAATATTCACACACAATTAGACACATACACTACATATTGAGACTTTGTTAGTTTAAATTTGAAGTCACAGTCAATTCGTCAGCTGTTCTAAACATTATATAACGAGGGATTATATATATATATATATATATATTAGGATAATTTTTTTCTGGTTTTAAGCATAAGTTATATGTTTACAGGATGTTGATATAACAATCAATAGTGAAAATTGGAAGCTATTAGAAGTGTATTTATTTTTATTTATTTTTTTTGAAAAAATCATAAATTTTATTGTAATTTCGTACTACCATTATTACTATTACATTTTTATATAGCGGGTAAGTCTGGTTCTATTACCTAGTTTGGCAAAAAGGACCATGTATTTATTGGATGATATACCGTATATTTAGGAGGTTCCTCTCTTATGGCATCCATAGTACAACCATGGTATGAATATAAAGCCCGGTATAATGGATCTTGTCTAATTTTAAAAAGGTATATATACACAATTTTATAGGTCCCTATAAATTAATTTTGAGATTTATCTACTTAACACCAATTCATGAAGACACTTGTCAATATGTTCACTTGACTAATATTGTCCGGAGCTTTTTATATTCTCAATTTTTTCTGCTGAAACAAATAGTATTTTTTTTTTCATCATTTCAAAAAAATATTTTGAGATGGGGGTTAATTTAACCATATAAACTGTGACCAGTTTAATAGTAATACCATGTACATGTATTATGTCATATATATCGTAGTGATGGTATTGGTAAATACCGTATATTTGGTACTTGAGATGAACATGGTGATGGAGAGCCAACCAAGGTATGCCCTCTTGAGCCAACGGAATTGCATGTCCACCCTAACAGTGTCACTTCGATTCATTGGACTAATGCTCCGCGAAACAAATTTTTTTATATACATATAGAGTATACGATTTTGGACAATCACAACAACTCGTTACATACAAAATAGTGCCGGTTATATGAAAACATTTATATGCATATATGCAAAACGGTGACGATATAGGACAATATAATTTAAGATCATATAATAATTTTTCGCTTTAAACAGTTCAAATTGTTCTCACTGTATACATTGAAGCGGGCCTAAACCTATTTTTTAATAAATACCACCACATATTACCTCAAAAATTCTGCAAAGTAATGAAAAAGAAAAAGAAATTGATCCATCATTTGGTTGATTTTAGTTGATCTTAGGCTCTGTTTGGTAGGTTGTTTGGTTCCACCTGGTCTGGTCTGGTCTTTGTTTTCAGGGAACAGACCATGTTTATTTGGACTTGGCTTCAAAATTTGGAACCAAATCAAATGGGACCAAATTGAACCATGGTCTGTTATAAAGTGAAGAAATAAACAAATAATACATAAATAAATATTATAATAAATAATAAATAAATAGTAAGATCAGACGCTTACCAAACAGACTTTTAAGTTCATGATCCAGATAAGATTAAACTAGACCAGACCACACCGGCATCGGACCTAGGGCTGCAAATGAACCGAGCCGAGCTGAGCTTTGGAATGTTCAAGTTCGGTTCATTTACTAAACGAGCCTAGAAAATGTGTTCAAGCTCGGTTCATTTGCTTAACAAACGAGCCCGAACCGAACGCCAGATTTAACGAGCCGAACCCGAGCTTGTTCACGAACGACTCGTTTCAGTGCAACATATATTAATCTTCCTACTAGTTGTCTGGATTGAGTTGTTGCATGTCTGTTTTAACATATTTTCACTAGTATAATTTTTTATGAATGAATTTTATGTTATGACCGCCTAATTTATATAATCTTTTCACAATAATCTTCATAATTTGTTCAATTTAAACACTTTCTTTTGTCAAATATGATATAATTTTACTATTTAACTTAGACGAGCTTGTTCACGAGCCGAGCTTAGTAATGTTCAAGCTCGGCTCGTTTACTAAACGAGCCTAAAAATTGTGCTCAGACTTGGTTCGTTTACTAAACGAACGAGCACGAGCCGAGCTCTTAACGAGCCGAACCCGAGCCTACTCACGAACGACTCGGTTCATTTGCAGCCCTAATCGGACCAGACCAAACAAACTGCTTACCAAACATGGCCTTAGTGTCGTAAAATCTCTCTCACGTCAAATCTGGATTGAGAGAGTCTTGAGTGTAAATAGGTTAACTATTAGCTCCGGGTAATAATTTAGGTTTTTCGGTCCGACGTCAAAGACCCGATATGTGATAATTCTTGATATGAAGTTACACCAAGCACCCACACGAAGTATTGAGCTCGGATCAGGGATTGGGTCTTTTGCCGTTAGATTGGACGGCAGGCAAAGTGCATAATTTGTAACAACGGTGTTGTGGGTTTGGATAAAAAAATGTAATGAATATTATTTCCACATTGAATTCCAACTGGGAGGGTCTTTTCTATAATAGGTTGAGTGCATAGTTCACGTCATAGTATCACTGACGGTTGCAAAAACGGTGTACTAGATTTGGGCGAGATCACTACGGAATGCGAGTATAGAATGGGTATATGTACAAAACGTTATCGGTGACTTTCAAAATTATATTGAACCTACCAATGCATCAAATACGTATGGTATATTTTAAAAAAATTCATGCAATATTTATATGGGTATGTAAACTGATTGTGAAAAATAACATATTTACAAGATATTGCAGTTATTTTGTTTTTTCAATTATGTAGTTTTTTTCCCCCAATTACCTTTTCTCTACGAATCATGTCCAACAAACTATCATATAGTTGGGAGGAGTTGATATACCAGAAATCATCTTTCGTGTACTTTACACACACACACATATATATATATATATGACATACATTCCTTATATACAAGAAATCATTTTCGTGTACGTTATATATATATATACATATACATACCTCTATATTTTGACTTACATTTGGTTCAGAGCCTCTACCTAAAAGACAGAATTTGTGTATGCATGTATTTAAATTTTGGACTTAGAATCGCTTTACCTAAAATTATACTCCATTCGTCCTAAAATGAGTGTTTACTTTTACTTTTTTTGTTATCCCAAAATAAATATTCACTTTTAAAAAATGAAAACATTTTAGTTGATTAATTTACCTATTTAACTTTCAAACATTAAAGTTATAAAATATATACATTATAAACTATCACATCACTGTGTTGAGACCATGGGTAAATTTGGTATTTCATTTACTCACACTATAATAAAAGTCATCCTCTTAAAATGTTTAATTCTCCAAAATGAATTTATAATTTGGAACGGAGATAGTAAGATATTTATGTATATATGTTTGGCATACATTTGCTCTAACTAAAAGATAGAATATGCGTATACACATGTATTAAAAAAAACATGTATATATTTTGACTTAGCCCAAAAGATAGAAGGTATGTGTAACCCAACTAGTTGTCTGGTTAGACTTTTGATAGCATGTAAGGAAAATTGGGGAGTGTGGACCATTAAATTCATGCGACGTTCATTGCATTTGCCTAGCCATTATGTGAGTAATGTGAGCAAGGGACGGTGCGCATGTAACATCCTAGTCCATGTGCTGTATACTTCATTTAATGCAATAATTCTTTGTTTCTCACTTGGACTTGCCAGCAATGAAATAGCTAGATTCCATTGAGTCCCAATATTAACCAATTTTTTCATATGCTACCACCCTATTTATCATAAGGTCAATTAAGGCTGCATAGATCTGCCTTTCTCACAGCTGAACCATGGTTTTCTGGATCCTCGTGTTTATATTCTTATCTAATATCAATATTTATTCAATATTCATTTTTTAAATTAATATTATTCAAGTTTGTCACACAATTACCATCACATAAATAGATGGTGACAGGAACCATGCTCTCAACTAGCCCTAACCTCATTTGTTGGTTTTTCTCCTTTAGGGGTAAATAGAAGTGGCAAAGGGGCGAATTTGGATTGAGTTGTTAATGGGTGGATCATAAACGGGTTACTGACCAGTTTTTGACCTGCTATGCCGGGTTATTAATGGGCCAAGTCAACCTGCGGGTCGACCCGACCCACATTAATAATTTCCCCTTGCCTGCCAAATAAGCATTATATAGATATATATATATATATATATATATATATATATATATAAATATATATATATTTGTAAAGTTAAGAATATAAAATCAAATCCAAATCAAATTAATCAACCCCCAAATTATGAGATATATATCAATTGGCAAAAACATAAAGATAAGAATTACTGAAGGCTATCCCATATTCCCCTTTCATCACCAATTCTTCCATGTATTTCATGTTATTCACTATAAAAAAAGAAATATTGTAGTATTATATATTATTTTTAACATAATTATTATGAAGGGTTTCTATCTTCTGTTACAATGATCTTTTTTAATACAAATTGGAAGTTATTTTTCGCTTTTCCAGTTTGTTAATTAATCATGAAACCAAAATTTTATTTTGCAAGCCGTGAGCAATTTTTTTCATTTCTATAACAATTTTACAAACATGTTTCTTGATGCATAAATATGTAATATATATGGATTTTTTTGAGTTAAGTCCTATAATTTTGCATCTAATTTGACATTGGTCCCTTTTTAAAAATTTATTAGAGATTGGTCCAATTATTCTTATTTTAAGTTAGGTAAATTATACTTCACTCCCTCAATCAAATTTTAATATGTGAAATGACTAAATTACCCATAAATGTGTGTGATGACCTATTTGCCCATCTATAAATATGCGAAAAGACCAACCTACCCTCCTTTATTTGTATATATTTTTTGAAATATATATATATTTTTCATCCCTATATATATATATATATAACATGAGAAAATTAACAGGTGTTTATTATAAGTAATTTGTGATTTATTTATGAATATATTTTTATGAAAAGAAAGTTTCATTTGGCATAAAAATAATAATTAGGATAATGAGTTTTATGATTTAAATCAAACTAAAATTTAATAACAAGTTAATTGATTTACAAATAAAATAATTAGAACTTATAATTTTTTTTTTTTAGCATTTGAGAGTATATTTAGTCTAATACATTAAAGGTAAATGGTAGAATTAATATTCTAACTAAAAGAAATAATATTTTTGTAATTTAAAGAATTAAAAAATATAATAGTAAGGGTAGGATTAGGGCTGCAAATGAACCGAGCTGTTCGTGAGTAGGCTCGGGTTCGGCTCGTTAAGAGCTCGACTCGTGCTCGTTCGTTTAGTAAACGAACTGAGCCTGAGCACAATTTTTAGGCTCGTTTAGTAAACGAGCCGAGTTTGAACATTACTAAGCTCGGCTCGCCAAGCTCGTGAACAGGCTCGTCTAAGTTAAATAGTAAAATTATATCATATTTGACAAAAGAAAATGTTTAAATTGAACAAATTATGAAGATTATTGTGAAAAAATTATAGAAATTAGGCGGTCATAACATAAAATTCATTCATAAAAAATTATACTAGTGAAAATATGTTAAAACAGACATGTAACAACTCAATCCAGACAACAATTAGGAAGATTAATATATGTTGCACTGAAACGAGTTGTTCGTGAACAAGCTCGGGCTCGGCTCGTTAAATCTGGCGTTCGGCTCGAGCTCATTCGTTAAGCAAATGAACCAAGCTTGAACACATTTTCTAGGCTCGTTTAGTAAATGAACCGAACTTGAACATTCCAAAGCTCGGCTCGGTTCGGTTCATTTGCAGCCCTAGGTAAGATAGTATTTTATAATAGAATTGTGACAAATTGATTTTTTGCACTTTATCCTATAAGAGGGTTAAATGCAAGGTGGAAATATAAAAAGTTTGGAGGGCAAACCCATGGTGCAAAAAATGAAAGTTTAGGGGGCTAAATTTAGTTAAGGGGGTATTGTAGGGAAAAAGAGTAAACTTGAGGGGGTTTTAACCTATTTACCCATATATATATATTTATTGAGATTTGTGATATCGTCTGCTTGAAAGTCAAAATTTGTATCCAAACTTCTTAAGTCAAACAGAAGTTAAGACTGAAAAATATATATATATGCGTTAAAAAACAAAGAAAATACTGATACACGATAACTTTTAAAGATATTTTTGACCCTATTAGTAATACAAATCAAAATAAAATTACTGCTAAAGTTAAAAACATCAGTGAGTCTCAAACCTCTGTGATAAAAGAGGTAATTTGGAATGTTCAAAGTCAAAATACCTTTTTTCTTGAATGAACGAAATTCAAGTATCAAAATGGCAAGCGTAGATTCCACTTATACATAAAACAGCTATATATATATATATATATATATATATATTTATTTATTTATATAACGATCGATACGTTTCATTAATATTTTAGTAAAATCTTACATAAAATTTTATGTTATTGCATTGAAGATGGCATAACTTTTTACTTTCTCACCTAATCTGTTACTTAAAGGGATTAACCAAGAATGAATTATATACCACCAATGTTACTTTGGTATGCATGAATTGAATGAAATGGAATGGAATGACTATTCCGATTCTATTGTTTGATTGTAAAAGGAATCATATTAGTAACGGAATAAACTTAAAATTTTTTTTTCTCAAAATTACCCCTTTTAGTAATAAATATATTATTCTAATAATATGATATTACTTTCTAATTATTTTTATAAAAAAAAAAACATAATGAGAATAGTGGTGACGAATAACGGATATGATGGTAGTAAAAAATAATGATGGTGACGGTAACAATGATGGTGAAAAGTGGTGATGACGGAGGAGGGGGCAGGGCCGGTCCTTAGATTGTCAAAAAAAATTAAGGCCCTAAACAAGAGTAAATATGAGGCCCTCCATAAAAAAAATACCAAAACAAAAATTTTCATTTAAAAACATAAAATATGTTAATATGGAAAACAAAGAAAATAAATAGAGTTTTGATGCTTTATAAAAAATACGATATCATTTACATCAAAAGAAATATAGAACATAATTCCGTCACAAAACTCAAAATACAACTATCTCAAAGCAAAAATGACCGTCTTGTATTTTGAGCAGCAAAATTATTCTCTAATCAAACTTTTCCAACATGTCCTTTTCAACTCCACATTTATAAGTAAACAATCCAAAGTCTATAAAATTCGTAGTGCCATGAATAAAACAACAGCAATGTATAATTTTGAAAATAATTAAGAATTGAAAAGTAAGTAAGAAATGCATCACATGAACAAAACACGCAAAAATATTTAGTTTTCATCACAACAAATAATTATAGAAGAAAAAAAAAGGAAGAAAAAGTACATAATCTATCAGATGATTTACTCCAATATTACTGAAAATTAAGTCTAAAACTACCTAACTGCACTATATCAAACTAAAAGCATTGAAAGCAATCAAAACTATACAAATGAAAATCAGCAGTTGATGGTGAAGTGAAAATAAATTTTACGAAAATCGAAGCAGTCAGAAGAATATATATATATATACACTGACGAATTCAATCTAAAATTTTCTACTGAATCACACCTCCAGTTCAAAACCTTTTAGACAACATATTAAATTGAAATAACGGATCTAGCACATAATATACAAAACAAAAATTCTTGGTATCACCTTTCTTCTCCAAACGGGAGGTTAGGGGTTCGAGCCCCATGAAGCTCATATGAGGTATGTGAGTATCTTATCATTTAAAAAAAAGAAAAAATATATTTTTCTTAGGCCCGATATGTTATAGAGCATCATTACCAATGACCTTATGGTCTAATGGTATTTCCATTCCTCCATAAATTGGGAGATGTCTGAGATTCGAGCCCTACAGGTAGGGCTCTCAATTCGTGTCGGGTTGAGATCGTGTCGTGTTGAAAAAGACCTGGTTAATACACGTGTCAAATATGCTCAACCCTAACCCAACTCACAGGTTATCCGTATCGACCCATGTAATCAATTTAGCCTATTTATTATAATATATTAAATTAAATTTGACACAATCCACGAAACAAACTATTTAACCTATTATCAGCAAAATTAATTTGAATTTGACATGATCCAATAATAGTTTATTGATATATTTCAACCCATGACCAATTATAGAAGAGAAAAAATAAAAATAAAAATATTAATTGTGTCAAACGTGTTGTGTTTGGGTTACTTATGTCGTATTCGGGTCGATCCTTATATTCTCGTGTCATATTCGGGTAGACCCTTATACAACTTCAACCCTTTTATGGTCAACCCTAACCCTTTTAGTTCATGTCGTGTCTCATTTTGCTAGCTCTACCTATAGGGCTCATGTGGGTGTGTGTGAGTGTGTGAGTTCTTTAACATTAAAAAAAAATAAAAAAAATCTTGATGAAAATGAAAAGAAAACCCACCTCAATCAAACACCAGAGCTAAAAGAGAAATTATGAAAAGAGAAATTAGTTTTGGCACCTCAATCAGGCACCCACCTAAAAGAAACAAAGTGGTATAAAGTTCTAGAAAGAGAAATTGACCTGAAAAATTGATTTTGGTCCTAACCCTAAAACTAAATTAGTTTTGGGCCAGTTTTAAATTTAAAGTTAGGTTTATGAATTGGCTATTTATTTTTTATTGGGCTAGAATTGATATTTTAATATTGGGCCTATACTATTAAAAGAGAAAAAATATATTTCAAGGCCCCCCTTGGACCTGAGGCCCAAGGCGGCTGGCTGGCCCACCTTAGGTTAGGGCCGGGCCTGGGAGGGGGCGATAGTAATGATGGTAAAAGACAATGGTGGTGGTCCGGTGATGGTGGTGCGACATTGGAAGTGGAAATAGTGGTGAAGATAAATGGAGATGGTGGTGGTAGAAAGCAATGAAGTTGGTGCTGGTGGTAGAAGGTAAGAGAAGGTGGCGATGGAGGAGGAAATGGTGGTTTATTTATTTAAAATGTGTAAGGGTTATTTAGTAATTTTATTTTTTAAAAGCATTCCTTAAAAAATGAAATGTTCATTCCATAGGTTTAGTACTGGAATGGATTTTCATTCTCTGCAATGGTTTTTCATTCTAAGAGAATGTTCGTTCCTACTTTATAATACCTACCAAACGAGAGAATGACTGGAATGAACATTCCATCCCATTACACTCCTACATACCAAACACAACACAAGTGTTTTTTGGAACATTTTAGATAAGTAACTCTTCACACTCTTTTAGGAAATTCTCAAGAATTCCAAAGGCCTAAATTAATTATCCCCTCTCAAGCATGGAACCAAGAATAGAATAGTGAAGGTATTACGTAAATCAGTAAGTCAAACCCTATGGACCCAGTGAAAAATATGGAAAACTCTCCCTCATTGGATCAAGATTGGGCACATGATGATCTTATTCGTTACAACAGTGATACCACATTATTTTGCAGACATAGTATCACCATCCAATGAAATCAACTCTTTTTTTTCATGTGTAATATAAATTCCATTTTAGTATTATAACATATAAGGAAACAAAATATATGAAGAAAAAATTCCTCCCAGATTCATAATTCTTTCCCATAAAAAAACAAACATAAAAAAATTCAACGTCTTCATCTTCCTCTTTTCTCTTCTCTTCTTTTCTTTCCATGGAAGTGGATGGGACAACAAGAATGAGATGCACAGATCCAAAAAAAACTCTTCATGGTTTTGAAATGAAAAATAATTAATTTTGTTCCAATAAATTCTTCTAATGTTAATTTATTTATATTTTTTGACATGAAATCAATTGTAGGGTGGTGTTGATTATATAATTGTTCTATTTAAGAAAAAAAATATTAATAAACTAAAGAACAATAGAAGCTTATGCTGGCTTATAATTGAATGTAGGTTCACCAAATTGAGAGGCCTGCCTAAATTCTTGTGATGAACAAGAAAGTGTTGTTTAGTCTTATTTGAATCCACATTTTTTTTTAATCGAGGATAGAAGAAAATAGAGAATGGAAGGTACAGAATGAGAGAGAGTTGTAGAACTTTAAACTAGTATCTTGAATCGGTTACAATGGAAAGAATAAAAGAGGAAGACTACTGTTGTTATGGGCGTGAATATGTGAAAATTTGTGAAGATTTTTTTTATATGTATATATATACATATATATTGTTTCCATATAAATTATAATGTTGATATAGAATATTTATTACACATGTGAAAAAAGAATTTATTTCATTGGGTGGTGATACCATGTCCGCAAAATGACGTGGTATCGCCGTTGCAACCAATAATTTCTCGGTTGCGGGATACAATTTCCTTATTTCCCATATAAGAAAAGAAAAGAGACAAATAACTTAGATCTATGTTTGGATACATTATGAAGGAAAAAAATGATACTATTCTTGTTTCGAAAAGATAGAGGAAACAAAAGAAGAGAAACTGTTTAACCACTTTTATTTTATGTTATAATATTTAAATAGTACCTAAATGTATTTAGAGTTTTTCTTTTTTTAAAAAATATTACAATTATTTTTTGTATTATGAAACTGTCATTTAGGTTGCTATTATTTCTCTGCACATCTTTGCAATTTAGGAAAGATAGTAAATAAGATATTTGGACGGATAAGTTATTCTCCTATTTTTTTTTTATTTACTCTCTTTATTAGCAAATCAAATATGAAAATCACTATTCCTCTATTTCTTTACTTATTTTGTTCTTTTCCTTCCAATTCTCAATCCAAACGAAGCCTTATGTCACGTGCCTAAAGTTTTTAGTGCAACAGGATGGCCTATACGACACCATACCCCACTTATCGTCTTGCGAGGACATGGAAAACCTTGCATGCCCTGTCTATTTATAGATCGCACACTGACTTGTTTCAACATGCCGTTGTCTCCTCAGGGGAATGACTCCAATTCCCGACCAGTTTGTGTAATGATGGTCAACTCCCTTCTTCATAGTCAAATCCAAAACTAACGACAATGACTTCGAACTGAACCGAGTCAACCTACTTTAACTCCAAAGAGGTGTCATCTTGTATCCCCACACCTCTTCCCTGCAACCATATCCCAATCATTGTAACTCATTTGCCGGTGAATATGTTTGTCATCAATACTTATGGTTTGTCACAACAACTTAGCACATAAATCCCAATAGCCAAAGCCTGTCTCCCGCCTCCCCATGCAACTTCTGCCGCTACAGATCAGGTATTTGGTAAGTGTCGACTTGCCCACTCCTAGAACACCCAATTTAGATATTCATAGCCAAAGCCTAGGTCTCTGCCTTGCAACCCCTATCATGATACATCATCGTTTCCCTAGGCAGAGACATGGTCCTCTCGCTTAATGGTAACGACATGCTAGAAATTGATTGCGCCCCCGCCCCTTGGCATTCCAATGCACGACTTGAAGGAGACACTTCTTTTCGGCGGTGGAGGCTTCCCCTCCATCTTCCCGAACCGACGTAACTGTGTGCACTGTGCTTCACTTTGGACCACTGATCGACCTGGGCGTGCTTACCCCAAATCTTGCTCTGATCTCATTTGTCACAGGCCTATATTTTTCTGCACAGCAACACATCCAATGTGGCACCATGTCTCGTTTATCGTTCCATGAGGGCATGACCAACCTTTCAGGGGAAGAAACTCAAGCTCCCCACCAGTTTGTATAAGAATGAGCAACTCATTTATTCATAATCAAGTCCAACACCAACGACAAGCATCTCGAACTAAACCAAGTGGCCCTGCCTGAACTCTGAAGAAATACCATCTCAAATTTCACACGACTCTTTCCTGAAATCATTTTCCTGTCATTGTAGCTCATATGTGAGCCAGAATGTTTGTCATCAATGCTCATAGCTTTGTCACGATACTTCAGGAATCAATTCGTGACACTTTGCTACACTGACTCTTTGTAAGTCTTATTGTTAAAAGAGGGGAAAATGAAAGAGACAAGTAGTTTATCCTGCTTGGTTTGTATTTTTGAAACTATTCTCGAAAATTCTGAGAACATAAAACAAATTTCTAAGAACAATAAAAATAAGTTATCTGAAAACAAACATTTTTATAACTGAGTTATCTGAAAACTGTTTTCAGATAACTAAATCAAATAGACTTTTGTACAGTTTTCTGATTTCCAGTTTCAGAAAACAAAAAATTATTTTTATAAATACAAACCAGGCCCTCTTATTAGTGACTTCTCTGAAATCAAAATTTTGGAACTCAAATTCAATGCCAAAAGTTTTACATTTACAGAGAAGAGAGGGAGAATGCTGATATTCGAAAACTGTAAATGAAAAGTTAATGGAAGAGAAGCCAAAATAACCCAATTGGCTTCCACTTCATAATATTTTTTGATCTATTTGATATATATATGTCCCACTTGTGAAGGATGATTGACCTCCAATAAACCCATCCACCATTTTGTGTTTCCTGTATGAGAGTGTATATATTTATACAAGGAACAAGCATTTTAATTGTTTAACCTATGCAATCATTTTATTCCTTCCTAAAGATGATCAATGCAATTTTTTGTTGTCCTCTTTGTGGTCTTTATCAAAATTAGGTAAAAAAAAAACCATTCCATTTTATCACACTAAGACCTTCACAATCTCTAGACATGACGTACCCATATGCGCAGGCATCATTATAACTTGTCCGCATTGCGAATAGATGCAAAAGTTAAAGCAACTCCATTGTCACTCACATAAGTATAGCCAAATGTGTCTCTAAGGATAGAACATTTTTCGTACGTAGTTGGAATAGAGATGACGGATTCTACTCCATTTCTCTCCCAAACCCACTCAAGTCTCCCGGAAACTCCTCTAAAGCTCCACAAACACGCGTACTACTCCTTGGACGACGCCATTGAGCAATGTATTGGAAGAGACTTTGGGTGTGCCCAGTTCCTTCAAGTCGTCCTCGTGTCTCTCGCGTGGATTTTTGATGCACAACAATTATTCATCACTGTCTTCACAGACGCTCAGCGAACATGGCATTGTACAAACTTTCTCGCATGCAACTCCATGACCAGCTCAACATACGGGACACCTGTAATTGTAAGCTTTAGAAAAGGTCAAACGTATGCAGCTGATGTATATGTTGAAAAACCACTAATGGTGATTCAATTACCCAGGATCAACACAATTAATGAGAGAAACAAACTTCTATTCAAAACTCACACTTTTCAAATACAAAGTTTTTCCCTCTTTTTTTGTTTTCTCTAATCTCACACCCTATATTAAATGCCTAGCTTCTAACTTATACTCAATACAATACCATACATCATATATATATATAACTGAAGATAAGACAAGACAAAACACAAATCAACATTTGCAGACATTTTTTACTTCGGTAGATTTAAGCGTGCAAAATCTTCACGCATGTTTTTGGTACAACAAATCTTGATCTTTGATGTTGGTGCATGCATGTGGAGCTTTCAATAGATGATGCTTTGGACGTGGATGAATCAGTTTACTTTTCAACATTCCCCCTTAAACTTGATTCTCCACACTTCTGCATTCCTAGCATCATCTTCAGTCTTGTGGACTTGTTTTGGAATTTCTGTATTCCTTCTTGCTCCTGGCTCGTCCAGTTTTGCACAGAGATGGTTGACTCTCTTCTTCATAGACAAGTCCAAGACTAGCGAAAAACACCTCGAACTGAACCGAGTTGACCTGCCTGAACTCTGAAGATGTACCATTTTTTTTCCCTGCACATCCTTTCTCTGGAACCATTATCGAGGCATTACATTTCTTCCTCAGACTATTGAACTTGTCTGGCTTCACTTTTCTTCTCTTGCAGTCTTTCACAAACATGTGAGTTTTGTATATCTGAACTTCGCCTTTTCCACTTCTCGTCTTATGGACGCACTCCAACCTAGTTGACTTATGGCCTTCTGGTGGACTACACTGCTTCTTCTCTATGGTGAACATTTCTTCATCCATATCTGTCTTCCATTTCTTCTCTTGAATGACTTCGGTGAAGCTAACCGGATCTACTTCTGACTTCTTTCTGGGCCAGTATCTTCCACACGGATCCACATTTGATTTCTTCCTGTAAGGTACATGAGCAATTTGTGTCACTGTGGTGGCACTGCTTCAACTTCTTCTTATGCCACTGTTGGTGACACTTCTTCTACTTCATTATCTTCTTCTTCTTTAATCATGAGTCCCTTGGGCTCCGTTTCTTCTTCAAATATCCAGCTAACAGAATTCCCATATTGAGCCATCAATACCATTCCGTTTAGCTCATTTGTGTCTTTTTTTACAAAGTACACATGTTCGTCATTTTCATCTTCTTCTGTTAGCTCTCTTCTGCATTCACGGGCATAGTGGCCATATCTGTTGCAGTTATAACACTTCACTTTTCTTCTCCCATCTTCACCTCTAAATTCATCTTCTCGTCCTTGATAGCCAAGATCTCTACCTCGACCTCTTTGTGAATTTCCCCATCTCTCTTATTTGGCTGAGAACTTTGACTGTAGGACTTGCTCGTCCTTTGGGGTGCTTGAGGTATTCTTCTTGTTGATTCGCTGTTCATGGATTTCTAGCGTGGCTTATAACTCGTCAACTATCATGACATCTAGATTATTCGATTCTTCAATGGCTACAACCATGTACTCAAATTTTGAATTGAGCGATCTCATTATCTTTTCGAGCACACGTACATCTTTGATCTTTTCTCCACATCCTCTGATCTGATTCACAGTAGTCAATTTTGGTAAAGTACTCAGAAATTGACTCACTTTCCTTCATTTGTAGCAATTCAAATTCCCCCTTTAAACCTTGAAGTCTAATTTTGATCGTCTTTTCAATTCCTCGATTTGCTTTACGAAGAATTTCCCATGCTGGCTTGGAGGTGTTGATGGCGGAGATCTTCTCAGAACTTGCTTTATCTACACTCTGATAAAGCAGATATAACGCCTTCTTGTCTTTTCTTCTTTCTTTTTTAAGCTCTGCCTGTTGGGTCTGGATTAGATTCTCTACTTTTTCGGGTTCGTCATACCCAGTATCAATCACATCCCATCAATCTTGTGAGGCCAAAAGGACTCTCATCAGGATACACCACTTCTCATAATTATATTTGTTTAGTCGCGGAAGCTGGGGCTGGAAAAAATTGCTGGAGGATGCAATCAGATTTGCTTAAGCACTTGAAGTGCTTAGTTCTGAAAATTGGTGTTGAATTTAGTCAAACCAACTGTACGGTTGCATCTAAAGCATTTCGTTTAGTAAAAAATGACTCTTTATTTGCTCAAATCGGAGTTAAAATGAGCCCGAAACGGATAAAATACCAACGAGGGGCAAACTTGTAATTTTTCAGAACTTTTGCTGACGTGGAGGCTACCATGGCATTGATGATGTGGCAAGGGACCTGGGAATGACACGTGTCGGCCTCTGATTAGGCCACATGTCAACTGGTGGTTGGTGCCACGTGGCTGGCCGTACTGATGACACGTGTCAGGCAATGATAGGTGACACGTGTTGCTCTGTGATGATGACGTGGCGGCGCATGAGCGCGTTGATGCGCGTGGGCATCACGTGCGTCCAGAGGTTGAAGACAACTGGGCGCGTGGTCTGCTCGTAGGGGTCACTCGCCGAGCTTGTGGCGGCGCGTGCGGAGGCTTTCCGACCTGATTCTTTCGGGGTTACGTTCCTGCTGGAACGGAGAAGGTAGATATATGCTCAAACTGGTGATTTGAACACCTATGGCTCACGAATAGGCTTTGAAAGGTTCGGCTCTGTTTTTGTTATTCACTTCTAGGCTTGCTCAAGCTTCACCAAGCTCTGATACCATCTTGAAAAATCACTAACGGTGATTCAATTACCCAGGATCAACACAATTAATGAGATAAACAAACTTCTATTCAGAACTCACACTTTTCAAATACAAAATTTTTCCATCTTTTTTTGTTTTCTCTAATATCACACCCTATATTCAATGCCTAGCTTCTAACTTCTACTCAATACAATACCATACATCCTATATATATATAAATGAAGATAAGACAAGACAAAACACAAATCAACATTTGCAGACATTTTTGACTTCGCTAGATTTAAGCGTGCAAACTCTTCACGCATGTTTTTGATGCAGCAACTCTTGACCCTTGAGGTTGGTGCATGCATGTGGAGCTTTCAATAGATGATGCTTTGAATGTGGATGAATCAGTTTACTTTTCAACATTATACAGGCTGCCGGAGAATTCTTGGGCGTGGGATTTGCCCCAAGACACTTACATCATATTGGAGTGGTCTTTAGAGTGTACCAACAACATCATCGCCGGCCTACCCACGACCTCATTCTTCCTTGGCTGCATGGTAGGCGGAGTGGTGCTGGCAACACACTGGCCGCATGAACATGTTGATCCTCTCCTCCTTACCTGGCCACCAACACATGGATCTACTCAGCTATCAAATTCATCTGTGGAACGTGCTCCCTCGTCCTGTCAATGAGCTAACTTGTTGGGAAAAAATAGAGGGGTCAGGTCAGGATCATTGGCTTCTTGTGCTCCACTCTAGGCTTCCTATCATTACCACTCATTGCTTATCTCAATAGAACCTCTTCATGGAGACTTCTCTACATATGGACTTGTATTCCAACAATTCTCTAATGTGTTGTAGTTTATTTCTTGGTTCCAGAGTCACTCAGATGGCTTTTCGTGCGAGGACGCAAAGAAGAGTTCGTGGCAACACTCGAACACATTAATGGGGGCAGCAAATTAACCCGCTTAAGCTTCTCTGGCATGTCAATTGACCATGAAGCCGGAGGGACAGCGGATCTAAATTTACTCGGCAGTAAAGATTATGTTAGATAAAAGGTGGGCAATTCTTTATTGTGCGGATAACCAATTCTAATGCAAACACACATACAATTGACACAAGATATTATAGCGGTTCCCCAAAAAACACGGGTACGTCCACTTTGAGAGTTGTTTCAATAATTTCGGTTGAAAACAAATGGTGTTCGGGAGGAGGATACTAAACCGGTATCGACTCGACTCAACCGTACACACTCTCACTCACAGAAACTCACAAGGTTTCTATATCTCTCGTGTATCACTCTTGTATATATATTACACAGTATAT
Source organism: Cornus suecica (assembly GCA_963922005.1). NCBI lineage: Eukaryota > Viridiplantae > Streptophyta > Magnoliopsida > Cornales > Cornaceae > Cornus > Cornus suecica. The sequence goes on along the minus strand of OY998239.1, from coordinate 22,114,732 downwards.
ATCTCTCTCTCTGTTTTTACTACCACATTGATATATAATGTATCAGCTCATATATATAGAGCTATGAAAGAGAAACTTAAATAAAAAACCATCACGTGGTGGCAGATAAAAGAGTGAGCAACTTGAACACTTCTTCAATTTACGTCATTGCATGCGCATGCATGAGAGTGATAGCATGCATGCATGCTTGTATGGAATCTGTCAATTCTCCCCCTTCCATACAAATCGGAGGAGAACGGTTCCCGCTGCACTTCAGTTGATGTCCATTCGAGCTATGTCTCTGCATAAGTCCAGCTTATCTCGAGTAACAACTTTAGTCATCATATCAGCAGGGTTCTTGTCTGTATGGATCTTAACAATCTTCAGTAATTGTTGTTCCATCACTTCGCGTATCCAGTGATAACGAATGTCAATATGCTTCGTACGGGAATGGTACATTGAATTCTTGCTCAAGTCTAGAGCACTCTGACTGTCACAATGTACTTTGTATTCTTTCTGAATAATACCCAGTTCTTGGAGAAATCTCTTCACCCATAACATTTCCTTTCCAACTTCCGCTGCAACAATGTATTCTGCTTCTGTTGTAGATAAGGCAACACACTTCTGCAATTTGGATTGCCATGACACGGCTCCCCCTGCAAAAATAAAGAGAAATCCCGATGTAGATTTCCTGCTGTCAATGTCGCCGGCCATATCTGAATCTGTATAGCCTTCCAAGATTGGTTCTGCTCCCCCATAGCACAAGCATAGTTTAGATGTACTCTTCAGGTACCTCAGAATCCACTTGACTGCTTCCCAATGGTCTTTGCCTGGATTCGAGAGAAATCTGCTCACAACGCCTACAGCGTGAGCTATATTTGGTCTGGTGCAGACCATTGCATACATCAAGCTTCCAACCACTGAAGAGTAAGGAATTGATTCCATCTCTTCCTTTTCTTTTGTAGAAGAGGGACACGATATCTTGCTCAGGTTGAAGTGATTAGCCAGCGGAGTACTGACTGGCTTGGCATTTCCCATGTTGAACTTTGCAATCACTAGTTCAACGTACTTCTCTTGTGACAACCACAGTTTCTTGGATTTCCTGTCACGAACAATCTTCATGCCCAATATCTGTTGAGATGGGCCTAGGTCATTCATATCAAAGGACTTGGACAGATCTTGCTTCAGCTTGCTAATCATATTAGCATCCTGTCCAACTATCAACATGTCATCAACATACAACAATAGAATAACGAAATTACCATCTGGGAATTTCTGAATGTAGACGCATTGATCTGCAGAAGTCCTCTTGTATCCATGACCCACCATGAATGAGTCAAACTTGATGTACCATCGCCTCGGAGCTTGCTTGAGGCCGTAGAGACTCTTCTTCAGTTTGTAGACCATATGTTCTTTCCCCGTAACATGAAAAGCTTCTGCCTGGTCCATGTAAATTTTCTCCTGGAGATCTCCATGGAGGAATGCTGTCTTGACGTCCATCTGTTCAAGCTCTAGATTCAGACTAGCTGTCAATCCGAGTATCACTCGAATTGAGGTCATTTTCACAACTGGTGAAAAAATCTCATCAAAGTCAATGCCTTTCTTATGTTGGAATCCTTTGACGACCAATCGGGCTTTGTGCTTTATCGCCTTTCCGTTGGAGTCTTTCTTTAGCTTGAACACCCATCTGTTTTTCAATGCTTTCTTGCCTTTCGGAAGTCTCACCAAATCATAAGTTTGGTTCTTCTGCAAGGAATTCATCTCTTCTTGCATAACTTCTACCCATTTACCTTTGTCTGTATGGGTAGTTACTTCCTGAAAGCATTTTGGCTCTCCTTCATCAGTAAGCAAAATGTAGTTTGACTCCGGATATCTCATAGACGGAATCAGAGGTCGACCTCTTTCAGATCTCCTTGTCTGAGGCTCTGGAGGAGCTACTTCAGGTTCTGTAGCTTCTGGTGGAGGGGTTAGTGGCTCCCCCTGCTCAACACCTTCAGGTTTCTCCTCTGCTTCTGGAATTTCATCCTGCAGTTATTCATTTTTGGGGATGAACTGTACTGGTACAGGATCTGGGATGATACCTGTAACACTGGAATTCGCACCACTGGACTCTGTGGTTTCTTCAGTGTCTTTGTATGTCTGGTTCTCTTGGAACACAACATCCCTGTTTCTGATGACTTTCTTCGCTTCTGGATCCCATAGTTTGTATCTGAATTCTTCGTCTCCATATCCAATGAAGATGCATGGAGTTGATTTCAGATCGAGCTTCTGTCTTTGCTCCTTGTATACATGTGCAAATGCTTTGCACCCAAATACTCTCAGGTGAGAATATGAGGGATCTCTTCCAGTCCATACCTTTTCCGGTACTTCGAACTGGAGCGGTACTGATGGTGATCTGTTGATCAGGTAAACAGCGGCTCTAACGGCTTCACCCGAGAATGGCTTTGACAACTTAGCCATACTGATCATGCTTCTGGCTCTGTCCATAATGGTCCGATTCATTCTTTCGGCTACACCATTATGTTGCGGGGTATGTGGGACCATCTTCTCATATCGGATACCGCGTTTAACGCGGTATACTCGAAATTCATTAGAAGTGTACTCGCCTCCATTGTCTGATCGAAGGCACTTCAGTTTTTTTCCAGTTTCCCGCTCAACCATGGCGTGGAATGCTTTGAAGTAATCGAGCACCTGGTCTTTTGTTTTCAGAAAATATACCCACACCTTTCGTGAAGCATCATCAATGAAGGTGATAAAATATTTGCTACCGCCTAAAGAATCCACTTCTAAAGGACCACACACATCAGTGTGAATCAAACTCAACAACTCTGATCGTCTTTTGGCAGTTGAGTTGAAAGAGACTCTATGTTGCTTTCCAAATAAACAGTGATCACAAGGGTTTAATTGAATACCTTTTGATACTGTGATTAGCTTCTTCCGAGCTAATGTAAGCAACCCTTTCTCTCCTATGTGACCGAGTCTTTTGTGCCATAAATTTGGTGAAATCGCATCTTCAACTGCATTGAGACTGTCTGAAATCACCTTCACATGGGTAGTGTATAAAGTGCCGTGTATCTTTCCTCGGGCAACAATCATGGCTCCTTTTGTCAGCTTCCAGATGCCATTGCTGAAGTAGTTGCCGTAGCCTTCCCGGTCTAAAGTTGTACCTGAAATAAGATTGAGACGCAGATTTGGCACATGTCTCACATCTTTTAAGACCATAATGCAGCCAATACAGGTCATGATCTGGATATCATCGATACCCACGATCTTCGAGAAACTTGTATTTCCCATTCTCACTGTACCAAAGTCTCCTGCTTTGTACGTGGTGAAAAAATCACTGTGGGGAGTGGCGTGATAAGATGCTGCTGTGTCAATCACCCACTCGACTTCATTGCTTCCAGCGTGAAGGAATACCTCTTCATCGACTGAGCATATAGTGATATCTCCTGCAACAGTGACCAATGTGTTGCCATCTTCATTCTGTGGCTGGTTGCTGCTTTGACCTTGCTCCCTTTGGAGTTTGCGGCAATTATTTTTCAAATGTTCCGCAATACCATAATGATAACAAACATAGTTATTCTTTTGTGGATTTTTGTCGTTGCTGGGTCGGCCGCGGTTTTGGGACCTTCCTCTACTTCTGCCTCTGCTTTTGCCTCTACCATTTTCGTAAGATCGTCTGTGACCTTCGGTGACAAACGCATGTGTTTGATGTCGGTTTCCTTTCTTCGGGCTTCTTCACTGAATATGGCATCCTTGACTGTCGCCATAGAGAGTTTGGGGGCTGAGTTACCGAGGGAAACCACCAGTGTCTCCCAATTGGGAGGTAAGGAACTGAGCAGAAGTAGTGCCTGAGTTTCATCGCCAATATCTAACAATACAAATGCAAACTGGTTCACCAGGCTCTGAAACTCGCTGGTATGTTCGGCTGTAGAAGCTCCGTTCTTCAACTTCAAATTGACAAGTCGCATCATAAGAAGCGCTTTGTTTTGAGCTGTCTTGGCCTGATACATATCCTCGAGCTTCTTCCAGAGCTCGTAGGCGTTGGTCTCTTGAGCAACATGGTGAAAGACACTGTGGTCAATCCACTGTCTTATTTGGCCAATCGTCTTTCTGTGCATCTTGGTCCAATCTCTTACCGTGATTGACAGTGGCTTTTCGCCTTCATTTTCTAACGGGTCTGCCAAATCCTTGCAATTTAGCAGATCCTCCATACGGGGTTTCCATATGGAGTAGTTCGACGCCGATAATTTAATCATGGCATCGGATCCTGAATCTTCCATTGAACCAGATCAAATGTAAGCTCTCCTTGGCTTGTTTGATATGTTCGGAGTAGAATCACGCAAAACAGAGTGTACCGTTGCGTCCGAAACGGTCGAAAACCTTAAGATTGCCTCTGACTGCGCTCAAATCCGAGTTCGGATGAGTCCAGAACAGTCGAAACACTGGCGAGGGGCAAAATTGTAATTTTGCAAAGCTGAGGGGCAAAACTGTAATTTTGCAAAGCTGTGGGGCAAAACTGTAATTTTTCAAAGCTGTGGGGCAAAACTGTAATTTGGCAAAGCTGAGGGGCCAGATTGTAATTTTTGCAAAGCTTGCGCGCGTGAAAGCGCGTGGGATTCATGCGTGTTGCAGGGTGACGGCGCGTGAAGCGCGTGGGACTCACGCGCGCTGGAGGTTGATGACGCGTGAGGCGCGTGACACCGTGAACTTCCACGCGCGGAGCTTCAGGCGGCGCGTTGCGGCGCGTGCGGTGGAGCGTGAGGCTGTTCTCGACGGGGTTAGCTTCCTCCGGAGATGGGTCAGACGAATATATAGGTGGTATGATGATTTGCGTAAAATTGAGCTTCGAAATAGAGGATAAACAATCGACTCTGTTGTTCGAAAAACAGCTCTGATACCACTTTGTTGTGCGGATAACCAATTCTAATGCAAACACACACACAATTGATACAAGATATTATAGTGGTTCCCCAAAAAACACGGGTACGTCCACTTTGAGAGTTGTTTCAATAATTTCGGTTGAAAACAAATGGTGTTCGGGAGGAGGATACTAAACCGGTATCGACTCGACTCAACCGTACACACTCTCACTCACATAAACTCACAAGATTTCTATATCTTTCGTGTATCACTCTTGTATATATATTACACAGTATATATATTTCTCTCTGTATTTACTACCACATTGATATATCATGTATCAACTCATATATATAGAGCTAGGAAAGAGAAACTCAAATAAAAAATCATCATGTGGTGGAAGATAAGAGAGTGAGCAACTTGAACACTTCTTCAATTTACGTCATTGCATGCGCATGCATGAGAGTGATAGCATGCATGCATGCTTGTATGGAATCTGTCAATTCGGAGGTTGTTGATGGTAATGGTGGTCGGTTTTGGGGTGGGTATGCTGTACTACGGCTTGGAAACTTGGGATTCAACCTCTACTTGGGTGTCACATTTAACTCCTCCAGCTTCATTGATCACATTCGTTCTGACACGGAGGCTGAACATGAAATTAAAGTGCAGGTTTGGGGTTCACAGTGGGGATTAGTGGGGTTTGTTGTGTGATGTGTGCGATACTTGTGAGGGATGAGCTGCAAATGTTGGTGGAGATGGTGTCATTCTTCAGTGCGTGCACGGCATTTAATACAAAATATTGATCTCTATTAATATCTTGAAAGTTCATGCAAACCCCCTTTTCCAATCCATTCTGTTTACCTGCCATATCCTCTGTTTTTCTTCTAATTTACTTATTATTTTGTATCTTAGTAGCCCCTACTATGCTATGCATGTTAGAGGAAACTAAATTTCTAGATCATTAATTAAATTTTCTTGTATCAAATACATAATAAAATGAACTAGTTTTTAGTAATAAAACAACAAGGCATCCAATTTGCTGCAGCATAATACTGCAACTTTTCACTTATTCATCACAACAAGTACTAAAAACTTTCAATTTTATTTGAGACACCATCAAATTAAATGTGATCATCTCCTGCAAACAATTCCATTCCCACTGGTGCCTCCACCAGTACTGCAATCCATGAACCCTTGGTCCATCACAATCGAACCCTCCCGGTTCAAAGCTCCATCGCTAGCGAACACACAAGAACCACAATCCGCGTACAGCAGAGAGGTGGTTCTGTACTTGTCCTCACCTCCCACTACCGGCATTGCCACGCCTGGCTTAGCAGGGTTCTTGAAATCGGGCTGATAAGTCCGGCCTAACACGCCCTCAACGCTGGAGGACAAACCATAAAATTTGAACTGCACTTCTAAATGAGCAAAACAATCATCAGACGGTATTTGATAATTATGAATTCTATCATCGTCCTTGGTCACAGGCACCACATTAACTGAAATTTCCACGATATCACTTATTGTGACTAGCACGCTGTTCGTGATCAACGTCCTCTCTACTTTGAGCTCTTTTCCGGGGATGTCCATTGCGATGGATAGCCTTCCGGGACGACTAGTACATTCCCATTGTAGGAAAAATTTAGATGGTCATTTTGTTCATCCCATGTCGCGGTCCTAGTGGCCTCGAGGGAGAAGCTGTGGGAACCATAGAGGATTCCCAAGGCTTGAATCCATGTGTAGTCCCGAGTTCTGCCTGCTGGCCTAAGACCAATGAAGCGCACGTTGATTTGGAGATTGGGGTCCGAAACCAAGCTGAAATGCTCGTGCCATGGAAGTGGAACACAATGCCATCGCCACCTATGAATCGCGGATCATAGCACGCTGCTCCAACGCCATTGCAATTTGGTACGCGGTCTACAATAATCAAACACATAATTGCCATAGTTTTTTTCGAAACATAACTAAAAAAGACTAGTCTAGTGCACGAGACTCTCATTATTGTATAAGATTTTACAAGATTTCATGTATGCAACTTTACCTTCACATTAAAAACAATATTCAACAATGTATCTGTAGTGACAAAAAAAATTAGTGGGAGACTAAAACTTATACTTTAGTGACAAAACTTTTCATGTCCCATATTTTAGGCTTAACAACAATTTATACTGCAATTATAACCTAATTTTTTTTTTATTATCGGAATCTTAGTCTTGCTTAGCTTCCATTAAAGGTTATAGCTACCGTTTTCACCCTTTATAGCGGTAGTTGCAATCCCCACTAAAACCCTTATTTCTTGGAGTGAAAGTAAGAATACGGAAAATGTGATTAGTACTAAAAAAGAGCTTACTTTTGCATTGAGCCTCACATAGAGGCAAATCTCAGTTGATATAGCAAGCTTTCGCCTTCGGGTCACTTGGTTGCACGGTTGGGCATTCGCTTGGGCATGTTATTTTCTTGAGATGGCACCGGCTGTTGCTGCTAGTACAGGTCCTGCTTTCTCCATTGATCAGTACAACTCCGAAGACAGAGAAAAGCAGAGCGATTAATGAGCACTCACCACCAAAGATCCTCATGATTTTTCACTTCAATTCATGAAGATGTGCCACAAAAACTCTGTTTTTTTGTTTCTATAAACTTGTTAGTTGTTACCGTAATATAAGTTTTTTAAAGCTTATGTTCTATGCTTGACTTTTATGTTGGATTGTGAACTAAGAACATGGCCTAGTTGGTGCTCTTGCATTCTTCGCGGGGTGTTTTAATATTTGGTCAATGCTTTGAACCTTGTAAACTTGTTTTATAAAAATGAAGGTAGAGAAATGTTATGAATTAATTCTCAACTCACACTTAGAAATTAATCTCGCCCAAGATCGTAAACAACCGGCTTTTACCCACACATACATAACACACACAACACACACATAACACACAATATTTAATGTGGTTCAGCCCCAACTTTGGCCTACGTCCATAGACACACAAATATCAATCCATAAATAGAGATGGATTACATCGGCGCACACAACACCCTCACTTCTCTCTTGGTGTCACATAGTACCATCACTTCTCTCTTTGTGTCACACAACACCATTACTCTCTTTCTTGGTGTCACACAACACCATCACTTCTCTTTCTCTTTTTTTTTTCTCTTTTTCTCTCGGTGTCGTCCGCACCCGATGCCGGTCCGCACCCTCACATCTTAGCTCACATCTCTATCTTGCTCTCATTTTGGTGCATCTCTCAACATACAAAGTGCCTCTATTTATAGGCATTTCTAACTAATCCAAAACCAACTTGAAAACCTTAACTTGTTTCTAATTCTCACGTGTTCCATATGTATTTTGACCCAAAGTTTGTAGCCAACAATATTTGACAATCTAAACTAGAAACTATCCAACTTGAAGTTTGCTTTATCCACTTTCATTATCACCATATCACATTTGTGTTGGATATGTCAAAATTTGGCAGCCAAAGTTTAGTAGCCAAATTTGGCCAAACCCAACAAACTCCACATTGATCCAAACATCATTGCTTTCAACATCATCTTTTTTTTTTCTTTTTTTTCACCTAACTCCAACACGCGCACCAACACCATCATTGATGACGTCCCCTGTAACTGTCTTCTTTTTCCTCTTGCTAGATCCAGCATTATCACCGAGCCACAAGCAAGCCACCACTGCTACGCGTTTTCCATGACACAGCTGTGCACCATACCTCCATGCGTTAACCGAAACTGCTCCGCCTGCCCATATTAAGACTTCAGATCTGCCACATCTGCTTCTTTTTCATCAACTTCATCTTCACCTTGTTTTGATTTTTTTTTTCAAACTCACTCACACCACTGACTCAACAACACCATAACCAAGCTCCGATACCACTTGCTAGGAATTAATTCCTAACTCACATTTAGGAATTAATCCCGCCCAAGATCGTCAACACCCGACTTTTACCCACACATACATAACACTTATTTAACGTGGTTCAGTCCCAATTTTGGCCTACGTTCACGGACACACAAATATCATTCCATAGATAGAGATGGATTACATCGGCGCACACAACACCTTCACTTCTCTCTTGGTGTCACATAACACCATCACTTCTCTCTTGGTGTTACACAGTACCATCACTCTCTTTCTTGGTGTCACACATCACATCTCTTTCTCTCTTTTCTCTCTCTTTTTCTCGGTATCGTTCGCACCCGGTGCCGGTCCACACCCTCACCTCTTAACTCACATCTCTATCCTGCTCTCATTTTGGTGTATCTCTCAACATACAAAGTGCCCCTATTTATAGGCATTTCCAACTAATCCAAAACTAACTTGAAAACCTCAACTTGTTTCTAATCCTCACGCGTTCCCTATGTATTTTGACCCCAAGTTTGTAGCCAACAATATTTGACCATCTAGACTACCAACTATCCAACTTGAAGTTTGCTTTGGCTATTTTCATTATCGCCATATCACACTTGTGTTGGATATGTCAAAATTTGGCAGCCTAAGTTTAGCAGCCAAATTTGACCAAACCTAATAAACTCCCCCTTTGGCCAAATTCCTTCACTTCACTCCGGTCCATTCCCAACTTCAAATTAGCTCTACCTTGATCCAAACATCATTGTTTTCAATATCATCCTCCTTTTCCTTTTTTTTTTCTTTTTTGTTTTTTTTTCACCTATCTCCAACATGCCCACCAACACCATCATTGACGACGTCCCTTGCAACGGTCTTCTTCTTCCTCTTGCTAGATCCAGCATTATCACTGAGCCACAAGCGAGCCACCACTGCTACGCGCTCTCCACCACACAGCTGTGCACCGTGCTTCCACGCGTCAACCGAAACTGCTCTACCTGCCCACGTTAAGACTTCAGATCTACCACATCTGCTTTTTCTTCATTAGCTTCATCTTCACCTTGTTTAATTTTGTTTTTCAAACTCACTCACACCACCGACTCAACAACACCATAACCAAGCTCTGATACCACTTGTTATGAATTAATTCCCAACTGACACTTAGGAATTAATCCCACCCAAGATCGTCAACACCCGACTTTTATCCACACACACATAACACATAATATTTAACGTGGTTCAGTCCAAACTTTGGCCTACGTCCACGGGCACACAAATATCATTCCATAGATAGAGATGGATTACATCGGCGCACACAACACCCTCACTTCTCTCTTGGTGTCACATAGCAACATCACTTCTCTCTTGGTATCACACAACACCATCACTCTCTTTCTTGGTGTCACACAACACCATCACTTCTCTTTCTCTCTCTTTCTTTTGGTGCCGGTCCGCACCCTCACCTCTTAACTCACATCTCTATCTTACTCTCATTTTGGTGTATCTCTTAATATAAAAAACGCCTCTATTTATAGGCATTTCCAACTAATCCAAAACCAACTTGAAAACCTCAACTTGTTTTTAATCCTCACGTGTTCCATATGTATTTTGACCCAAATTTGTAGCCAACAATATTTGACCATCTAGACTAGCAAATATCCAACTTGAAGCTTGCTTTGTCTACTTTCATTATCACCATATGACATTTGTGTTGGATAGGTCAAAATTTGGCAGCATAAGTTTAGCAGCCAAATTTGACCAAACCCAACAAATTCCCCCTTTGGCCAAATTCCTTCACTTCACTCCGGTCCATTCCCAACTTCAAATTAGCTCCACCTTGATCCAAACATCATTGATTTCAACATCATCTTCTTCTTTTTTTTTTTCTTTTTCTTTGCTTTTTTTTTCACCTATCTCCAACACGCGCACCAACACCATCATTGACGACGTCCCCTACAACGGTCTTCTTCTTCCTCTTGCTAGATCCAACATTATCACTGAGCCACAAGCGAGCCACCATTGCTACGCACTCTCCACCACACAGTTGTGTATCGTGCCTCCATGCGTCAATCGGAACTGCTCCACCTGCTCACGTTAAGACTTCAGATCTGCCACATCTGCTTCTTCTTCATCAGCTTCATCTTCACCTTGTTTTGATTTTTTTTTTCAAACTCACTCACACCACCGACTCAACAACACCATAACCAGACTCTGATACCACTTGTTAGGAATTAATTCCCAACTGTCACTTAGGAATTAATCCCACCCAAGATCGTCAACACCTGACTTTTACCCCCAAACACATAACACATACAACACACACATAACACATAATATTTAACGTGGTTTAGTCCCAACTTTGCCCTACGTTCACAGACACACAAATATCATTCCATAGATAGAGATGGATTACATCGGCGCACACAACACCCTCACTTCTCTCTTGGTGTCACATAGCACCATCACTTCTCTCTTGGTGTCACACAACACCATCACTCTATTCCTTGGTGTCACACAACATCATCACTTCTCTTTCTCTCTTTTCTCTCTCTTTTTTTTCTCTCTCTTTCTCTTGGTGTTGGTCCGCACCCTCACCTCTTAACTTACATCTCTATCTTGCTCTCATTTTGGTGTATCTCTCAATATACAAAGTGCCTCTATTTATAGGCATTTCCAACTAATCCAAAACCAACTTGAAAACCTCAACTTGTTTATAATCCTCACGTGTTCCTTATGTATTTTGACCCCATGTTTGTAGCCAACAATATTTGACCATCTAGACTAGCAACTATCCAACTTGAAGTTTGCTTTGTCTACTTTCACTATCACCGTATCACATTTGTGTTGGATAGGTCAAAATTTGGCAGCCAAATTTGGCCAAACCCAACAAGACAATGTCTCACATTATCAATCGCGTGGTTCATTGTCAACCATGAATTCCCAAAATCTATAGAATCGAAGTAAAGTGATTTATGGTTCATACCATTTGTAGTATATATAATGGTGTTATTTTATGATGGTAGACTTTAATCATGCTTCAAGATTTAAGATTTTCAGATTATGCCTTATTTATTTATTTATTTTTTTCTTTCTGTCTTCGAAAGGTTAAACAATTTATTTATATTTATATAGGTAAATATACAATGACTCAAGGTGGATCGAGATGGAAAACCCAACAAAACAAGCATTCCAAAATCCAATGGGTAAACATAATTGAGTCATTAGTTAATACTTATCAAGGAAGAACAATGATATCTATTAATATGGAAAATGGTTATCGCAAACCAACACGACGGTGTCCGCAAGCGATAGGGGCAGAGTGATCATGTGAGGACCTATGGATTCTAAGCATCTTAAAACATCCGGTATGGAGCTCGTTTAGCTAGCTGGTAAGGGGTATAGCTAGTGCGAGTGTATAATATATGGCTAGCCAAACGTGGGAGCTCTATGGTGGTTGGCTAAGCCACTGGCCAAATTTGGCGATTGCTTTAGCGCTCCAGTGGCATAGTGAAGGAATTCTCTTCTGGGATGAAGAGAGGAGGAGAGAGAACGCATAAAAATATGACGAGGAGAGATAAAGTAAAATAAAGAAATGAGATTGGGACCAAATGTTTCCCCTATCTTTTTTCTATATATACCTCTATATATATATTATGTAATATCTTATAAATGGTGTCCACTGAGTCATATCTTCACTACTCCAATTATTGGTCATACTCATCATGCATTATAGAGTTTGTCACGCCCCAAAATCCACAGGACCTCCTTTACTGGAGTCTAGGATCACTAGAGCGCCACCTGACAATTCAAACAAAAATCGGGTAGAGTTCCGTCTGTACGGGAACCCTCTGGTGGATAAGGTCCACTCCAAAATACACCCTGTATAAGCATATGACACTAAGACAATTAAACTTCCTACCCAAAACTCACAAGGGACCGGGGTAGACGAAATGGTAATTCCACCACCCCTCTAAGCCCCATAATAAAAACCACAGTCCATCGATGTACATACGATACCCGAAAAAAGTAAAATACAGGCCAACCTGACATAAGATACAGACCACCACACCCGTAGGTGCCAAAAGAATAATACATTAATCCGAAAAGATGAGATAAATGTAAACTAGCCCTAACCATGGCTTGAACAACGAAAATAAACAGTAGGTCCAAACATACTAACCGTATCACAGTAACTACATCCAACCCTGTTCGGCTCATAACTGAAAATAATAAATACAAGGGGAATGAGCTCAACACTTTGCAGGGAAACACCCTCTGTCTCCACCCTAACTGGTGAGACTAACAGGCTCTCCCCAACACCATAATTGAATCCCATCCTGAAATATAACACACATCTCGTCTTGGTCTACATACCCGTGAGATCCACCACTTGACACACTGAATACTAATTAATCCAACAATAGCAATGATAAGAAAAATCATAGAACATATATACATATCTCAATAAGCAAATATCATGCATTGATATGCGAATGAAATGCAGATCCTTGTCTACCTACACTCACAATGCCAACCTTCACTACAACTGCAGTACCGAGTCGCAACCAGGCGTAGCTCTCTCTGCTACCTTGTAGTCAACCAATGTGGTAAGCACACGCACAGTGACTCATCTAAGATGGCCCAACTCCGAAGTCCCTGTAGTATCGTGGAATGGTCCAACTCCAAAGTCCCAAATCAGCGGGGTGACCCAACTCCGAAACTCCTACACCCAGATAGTCGTATCCCGACGTCTGGTGCTCAATGCAACACATGCTCTCACAATCCCTATTGACTACATGCTCATGCAATGACATGGCATAATGACATCATACTATACCTAGCACCCTAGGTATATAGGCATGAATTTAAAATCAAGTTAATTTAATACACACATAGCATGCTTGAATAAAATCACATAGGCATGTACACATCATCCTATCGTCAATTCTCAATAATACCAAGTTATTATTTAATCACCTTTTTAAATAATATAATCAATTAAATACATACACAACATGCTCTAATAAAATCATATAAGCATAAAAGACGTCAACTCTTAATATTATTTATATAATTAATTTATTCATTTATTTTCCTGATTAATTTAATTAATTAATTAATTAATTTATTTTTAAATAATCATCAAATCACGGTACTTTCATCCCTTTCGAATTTAAACATGTTAAAAATAAAGTTCCAAGCCATATTAATTCCCGAATAACGCAATTATAATTTCACACGCCCCACAGTGCGTGAACTCATAAATAAAATAATAGTTTCCCTACCTATAGAAGTGTGCACAAATACAGCGATGAACTAATACCGATTTTTGAACCACAAACCCGAAAAATGGATTTCCGCATCTCCTAGCCCGATTTGACCCCACGACACGCCAAAACGACCACCATGGCTCCTAGAACAACATACTAAAATATGATTAAAATCTATAAAAATTAGTTCAACCAAATCAACACAAAATCGAAAATGTCAACTCGCTTAGAAATCGCGATCTACGCCAAACCGTTCAACAAAAATTGTCCCAAATTCGGATATGACGTACACGAGGTGATTACTTGTCACTCCTATGAAAGACACGTAAAACCAAGCACCAAAAACCGCTCAAAACAACCTTCTTCTATGTTGGGCGTTAAATGTGTGCAAAATATGTGGTTAAAAACGACACTTTAACGATAATTTAGGTTTTACCCTTCTGCAAGCACACATATCAATTAGTTTTGCTTGAGTAGGGGAATATCGATCCCACAGAGGCGAGGATTTTTCACTTCAATAGTTTAAAAACACTGAATTATATTTTTCCGAAAAGAGTTTGGTTTTGTGAATTATCTAATACTAATGAAAATAAAACAAAAAACAATAATAAATAATGGTTGTGATTTAGAGAGAGAGAACAATAGGGTTTCCTCACTCCACCACTAACCACATAATATAATCCAAATTCTATTTCAATTGCATGATGGCGATCCATTGATTGTAAATTAGGTCGCACTGCACCAACAGTTTCACCCTAAAAAGGATTACTCTTAATCGGATCGCTACAACCCATCTCAACACTAAACTGATTAGTGCATGCCAACTACTAACAAAAAGTAAATACAAAAAAGTAAATTAAAGCATGAAAATAAACTAAAGCATGTCTATATTAGTTTGTCAGGGCATGACCTGTGTCAACCTAGGGTTTCGAGTTTTATGACTACCATTGTGTAGAAAATCACAGATTAAACATCCGAGTTCCAGCTCATAGTGAATAATTGTGATTGTGTAAGATAAATATATTTGAAAAGTCTAAGACAAGAATCAATTCAAATATATAAACTTGTATTACGAATTAAAATGGTCTCTCATCTAACATAATCATCACAGTATAGTTACAGTTTCCCCACTCTACAATTGAATATAAAATTAAAATTACATTACTTGGCTAGGGTTTTGTGAGAAAATCCTAGATACTAAATTAGTTGATCATGGCGGAGAGAATCTGTATTGTCGGTGTAGAAACACTCTCCATAATCTTCTTCTCCGGATCTCTAGGTCTTTAATGGTGGTTCTCTTCAATGGAAGCAAGTCTGAACTTTGAACGTGAGAACTCTATGAATGAACGTGTGTGAAAATTAGAACTAGAACTAGCCTCCTATCTAAACTTAACCCTCTTATATTTATAGATAAGTGAGGGAAATCCTAATGGTTGCCCTTTTCTGTAATTTCATAATACATAAATAATATCTCTAAAATCTTATGTAAATATGTGTATAAGCCTATATGTAGAGGTCTGGAATCACCGATCACTTAAAATATCGAAATAGGGACAAAACTGGAAAATTCTGAAACAACTCCGAAATAACTTTAACACGTAAAGGGATCACGTGGCTATAAGGTGGGACCTACACTCCTGAACTACACTTGGGCGTAGGCTACGCTCCTGACCTACGCTTGGGGGTAGGTCTAGAGCGTAGGGTCCAAACCAAAGCATAGCTCAGGTCCAATCTGCCTCTTTTTCTCTCTGACGACGTAGGGTATGATCCATCTTTTGCAGTAAAAACTCATTTTTTTCATATTCGAGCTAGACTGGTCGCCTTTGACTCCCGATACTTTTGGTTGAAGTAATAATGTCTGAAAATGATATTTTTGCCCTTCGCTGAGATTACGATGTCGGGAAATGACCATTTTGCCCTTTGGTAGCTCTTCTTTGCTCTGACACACCTTTTGATTCCTTTCTCGAGATAGAAATGAACACGAACTCAGTTAATTCACCGAGATTAGCTCTATTTCTTCATTAAGCTCCTGAAACATGCTTATACACTCAAACGGGATAAAAATACCAAGTAACAGAATGTAAAGACATTACAAACGCAAGATAGGGGCAAAAAATTACCAATATTGAGCACCTATCACTCTATCAGGCCAGACCTGCCCAAAAGGGGTTACCGATCTGCTTCAACCCCGCTCTCTCTGCCTTGGTTTGCGAGCTCCATTGCCGACCTTCGTCCGTCACCGCCGACCTCCATTCGTCGCTGCCCTCACAAACGACGACCCCTCACCAGGTTGCGCCTCCACCCCCTCTAATACCCTCCCTCTTCGGTCTCTCTCCCTTTCACTATTTTTCTCTCTCTCTCTGTGGTTAGCTAAGGAAGAAGAAGAAGAAGACGCGACAGAGCTGTATGAGGGAAATGTGGGATGACGCGTGAGATGTGGTAAGGGTGAGATGTGTGTGAGTTCTCCTAAAATATATATACCATATATACATATCTAATATATATATATATAACACAATTATATATATACACATATTAAACATTCTAATAATAATGACACATTATAATAATTTTCTTAATATGTACCATCTCAATAATTTAATTTAAATAAATAGTAAAAACTAAAATAATAAAAAATAAATAAATAAATTTACTGGGCTTTACAGAGTTAGTGGTCTTTGATTGGTAAAAGCCAAGCTTCTAGTAGCTATAAATATGTCAGTTTATGTATTAGCTTGACACACCAAAACAGAGAATAAATACATAGCTTGCTTCATTCTCTACATATTCTTGTGTTGATCTTGCCATATATATATATATATATATATATATATATATATTGTCATTGTATTCTTGAGTTGATTTTGCATTGAATTTCATTGGATTTCTAACACGTTATCAGCACGACTCTACCATGCTGAGTTGATGGCCAGTCTCTACCAATTTGAGTTGGTACGGGTATGTTTTTCTTTCTAATAATGATAAGAAAATTTCATTCTGAAATTTATTTCATGATATATGTATATACTTGAATTTCTTATATATATACATGCGTGTTGAAATTATTTTGAGCAAGGAGGAATACATATTATGGTTTATGACCCAAAAGAGAAGCTATTTGTTTGTTGATGGCTCACATGTGAATAAGTATGCGTAGGAGATCGGCAATACCAATGCAATTTTCCATCTCATATTAGAGTATATATGTTAATATTTTTTACCTATGGAAGAGTAGGTAAGCATGCTATGATGCTATCTAACCACAATTAAATTCATGACATGCATGATTCCACAATTAAATTATTGACCTCTGAACTTTATTATAATTACAGTATTGACCCCTGATATTTATGGTACTAACAGTTTTACCCCTAAAGGTTACTAAAATTATAGGTTGAATCCTGAAGTTTACTTATATTATAGTTTGACCCCTGCAGTTTTATAGGTTGACCCCGAACAATTACTGGAATTACAGGTTGACCCCTAAACGTTGTTGGAATTATAGTTTAAACCCTGAACTTTAATGGAATTACAATTTAACCCCTAAACTTCACTGAAATTGAAGTTTGATTTATATTGTTTAATTTTTAATTATTATATGGTTGGTTCTACCACCTATTTATCCTAACTGTTTTATATGATTGAGCCTGCAGACTCCCACACTTTAAATTATTATTTGATGTAGAGCTTGAAGTCTCCCAAAATGTAATTATATTATTTTGATTATTTGATTGATATTAGAATCTCTCATCTAATTTTGTAAAACAAAAGTTTCCCACAAAGATTAAAATTTCTATAGGCATGAAGCTAGAAATTATTATTTAATCTGGGATTTCATACAAGTATCAGAATTTATTTACAAACCTGAAGTTTGAATATGCTTGATATTACTACAAGCCAGAAGCTTAATAGTGATTTGATATTTATCAGAAATTGGAATTTCTCGATACAATAGATTGTAGTCTATTGCGAGCCCGAAGCCTAATAATTATTTGTAGCTAGTAGTACATTAATTTTATGACAACTTGAAGTTGCGCCAAATTTATTAAATTATTATTTATTGTTATGAGATTTAGAATTGTGTTAAAAGGAAATAATGTTTAACTTCACAAAGCTTGAAATTCTCACGCTCAAATTTGTCCATTTATCTACTCCAGTAGTAGCAAGATAAGGTGTGAATGTGATAGAAAAATGGCAGTTGATAATTTTATTCTCAAGTCATCTGGAATGGGTAATCTAATTGAATATAGGAGTGATTCAGCAATTAATAAAGTAGTTCAACAAATTGGATTCTTGGGATTACAAATTTCCGACAAGGGGAAATTTTAAACTAGAACTTTGATAAGTATTTTGAACTTACCTCGAGTATATTGGTACTCGTGCTTCATCTATAATTCCCAGAAGGAATTTCACACCTAGCCACCTTAAGTGGTCTGCCAACAAGTAAGAAAATGGAAAATGTGTCAAGATTAAAATATATGTGACTTATACTAATAAGCCTTGCTTTCTGTGTGGAATAAAAGAACATTGGGCGCTTACCTACAGTATGTTTAGAAATTTGGAAAATTTATATCAAGCTTCTGTGAAATTAAAAAGGAAACGAAAATGAAATTAATTTTCTTGATGGATACATTTGATTTTAATTGCTCAGATTTTCTTACTAACCCTATTGGCCAGAAACTCATTAATTTTGTGTCAATCTGAAGTTGAACAAATTCACTAAAGGTCCTGCAGACTATATTAAAGGCTCTGGAAGAGATAGTATTTTATTAACCTATGAAAAAAATTATATTTTGATGATATATTATGAAATTACCTAGACGATAGTGAAAACTACCTAGAGGGGGGTGAATAGGCTTTTTGTCGATTTTATGATCAATTAAAATTATATAGCATAAATTCAATTTTAATTAGTCACAAACCCTAATTCTCAAATCAATTCTCAAAACAGATCAATTAAACAAATATGTATATAAGTGCAGAAAATAAATAATGAGAAGACACAGAGATTTTTTACGTGAAAAACCATGGAAAGACTCCAAGTAAAAACCACGGATACGCTAGAGTATCGATGCACTATGAATAAGAGAATTTGTATATAATCTATGATAACAGAACATACAATTATTGTAATTTACTATTCTTCACTCGATGTCTGATAGTCTAGATTCACTCGCACTTCATGAAGCTTTCGCTCCGATCTCCGTACTCTGATGACTCTGTTTCTCAACATATCAAAATCACCATGAAGCCTCTACTTCGATCTCTGCACACAGACGACTCTGTTCTTTAATGGATCAAAATCACCATAAGGCCTTTGTTTTGATCTCCGCGCACAGACGGTTCCATTCTTCAACGGATCAAAGCAATCACGTTGCAATAGATGACGTGTGAATTTTTCAGCAACTATACCATTCAATCGTGCATCTAAGTCGTCGATATAGAAACACGATTGAAGACGTCCAATAACAAGAGAGAACTTGTGTATCTCTAATCACTCAATGATATTCTCTCACCATATGTATATCTCTATAAAAGAAGATGAAGTTGTAGAAAACTTGCAGAGAATTCTTAAAGACGTGTATCCTCTTATTGTAGACTTGGGTATTTATAGAAAATGATGATCCAAACCCTAAGTTTTCCCTTTCTTGTAATTTCATGTCCAAACCCTATATTTTGGTGAATATAATGTATATAGAAATCACTTTGATGTATATATATCATGGTCATATCATAAAATCAACCCCCGAACAATTTGGATATAGCATGCAAAATTTGGCAAACACTTGTTGCAGCTACGCTTGAAGCGTAGGTCCAAGTGTACCTCCAAGCGTAGAATGTGTTTTCCAGCTACTTTTTGAAACTGAAAGCCTACCTCCAAGCGTAGGAATTTTTGTTAAAACCACTTTTCTTCATAACTGCGCCAAAATGACCCTCTTGAACCCACGATACTTTTTGCTTGAAGTGACGGCTTCGGAAAATGTCATTTTCGCCCTTCAGGAGACATTTTATCTCAATATGCTCACTTTCGCGTTTCACTTGTATTCTTCATTATGTCAACGTTTGATTCTACCTTTTACAAAGCTTATCGATGTTAGTGAAATGAAACCATTCTATCTAACACTCAACGTGGCTATTGTCTAGAACATGCCATACATAAACAATTACAATAAATGTTCTTACAATGTCCCCCTTGGCATTTCTGAGACAAAACTATGTTTTACAATATAGCCTCACAAATAACAACATAACATCTATACCTATGAACACACACCAAGAAACATAGATATAAACTATCACCTTGCTTCCATGATGACCAATCCTATAACCACAACACTGAACAAACCTTTAAATGTAAGTGTGGAAAACAGATATAAACCAACATAATGATTATCAAAAAATCACAACAACAATGCATACATAATGATCATCATTTTCTCCCTGAGAATAAACTCCCCCTTGTTAAATACTTCGCCCTTTTAATCAAGCAATCTCTCCCCCTTAATTAATACTTCTCCCCCTTTTTGTCACTAAAATGTCAAGCATAGAGAATATATGTCATAACAACAATGTAGAGAGAAACAAGTGTAAGAACATTTATAGTATTATTTGTGTTTGGCATGTTCTAAAAAATAACCATGTTGAGTTAATTGTCATGTTGAGAGTCTTATGTATTTGAAATCGAGTTGTTAGTATGTTCGTTTTTATCTCGAGAAAGAAGTCAAAGAGTGTGTCAAAGCAAAGAAACCTACCGGAGGGCAAAATCATCATTTCCAGACATCGTCACTTCACCGGAGGGCAAAAATGTCATTTCTAGATAGTATGACTTCAACTAAAAGCATCGGGAGTTCGAGATGACCATTCTAACTTAAATATGAAAAAATTGCAAAAGATGCAATATACCTACGTTGGTAGAGGCTGAAACAGGACAAATTGGCTCTGACCTACACTATGGTTTTGGAGCTAGGAGAGGACCCTATGCCCTAGACCTACGCCCAAGCGTAGGTCCCAATACTTGGTCACGTGATCACTTGTTATGCATGATTTGTTTCAGGGTGCTTTCGGAATTTTCCATTTTGGTCCCTACTTTGAATTTTAAGTGATCGACGACTTCAGACCTCTATATATTGACATATAAACATATTTACATCATATTTTAGAGGATTTATCAAGGTATTGTGAAATTACATAAGAGGGAAAGATTAGGGTTTTCTATGACTTGGCTTATAAATACCAAGGTTCTACAAGATAAGAGGCTACATTTTTTTACGACAATTTTTGAAGAGGGTTTTTGGTGAGAGCTCTGCAATATTCTATCGTTCTTATTCTTTAATAGAGTGATACACATAGAGAGGTGATTATTGAGTGATCATACATATTGTTGTTCTCTCTTGTGTTGGATTTCTCCAATCGTGCTTTTACACCAAGGTTCTCTATGCACGATTAGATGAGTGATTGCTAAAAAATCATCACATCGTCCATTGCAACGGGGTTGATTTGATCCATCCAAGTACAAAGCGATTCGAGGATTTCAGACCATGAGTAGAGAGGTAAATCAGGCGTGATTTCTGAGTCTCTCATAGTGTCTAGCAGAGCAAGCGTGCTTCATGAAGTACGAGTGATTCAAGGGTTTCATACCACGAGTAGAGGAAGGCATATCAGGAATGATTGTAAGTCTAAAACTCTCATAGTCTGTACTTGTTGATTCATAGTGCATCGGTACCTGAGTGTACCCGTGGTTTTTTTTCCTTGGAACATTTCCTTGTTTTTTTCACGTTAAATTCTTTATGTTGTCTCTTGCTTTATTTTATGCACTATATTAATGTTTGCTTGAATGATGTGATTTGAGAATTAGGGTTTTGTGATTGGATTAAACTTGACTTTTTCGTAATTAAATATTAATTTATCAATAAATCCACAAAAAGACTATTCACCATCCTCTAGGCTATTTTCACCATCGTCTAGGTAATTTCAGCAAGGAAGTAGTCAATGAAAAACACCAAGATATAGAACTCTTATCAGATCATATCCAAATTCTCAGGATAACACACATCTCTATTATGCATGACCCTACTACTAATGCATGAATGCAAAATGTCATGAATAAAAATAAAATAAAATATTTTTGTTTTTAGAAATTTGTGAGCAAGGCAGTAGAGACACAAATTCAATCATTAATACATCATATTCTCATATTTAACTCGACCATTATACACACGGTATAGAAGAAAATCAACACACATACCTTGTAAACTTAAGAACACACAAGTCAAGTTTTGCAAATAAAGATATATATGAAGATTCTCATGTGCAAGCACTAAGGCAAGATGAAAATAATAAATACTAAAGTTGATAATCACCCCACCAACCGTGATGATAATTCAATCCAAGATGCAAATTAGAAGGCAAAAAAAATAAAAGATACTTTCTCTTTGACACACTTTCCTCCTTTTCATTTTTTCAACTTTTTCACCATATCCCTTTTTGTCTTTCTAAGCTCTGGACTTTCCAACGGAGATTTTTAGTCCCGACCAACAGGGCCCGAGCTTCTTCCATGGGATTTATGCTCATTAGTCTTCTCCCCTATTTACGTGAACACTCAATGCTTACTGAGGCAAGAGGCCCGATTACTCAGATTGAAGAACTACTTTTTGCATATTTACATTTTAAACACCACAATTGTTTTCAACATCATCACAACATTCATACACATGCAAAAAATACTTCATGCATAGTCCAATCTAGCATAACTCATGAACCTTCATACCATTTCGGGTTAAATAAAAAAAATTAACAGATTCAATAGGCATTATAATCATCACCGAAACAACTAGCACTTACGATTAACGTTTTGTAACATAAAATAATCATGACAAGTGATCAACCAAAAATCTTAGGTCAAACTGATAGCTCTACTTTACATATGCATAATGAGATAAGTAAATGTGAAAATAGAGTAAAATATGACAACTTTTGTACTCTATCCAAGCTCAACAATCTCAAAAAAATTATTGTCATTTATTTCAAAATAAAATGTATGCATGAATAAAAATAATACAAATGCATGATTACCTATCAATTCTAAAAAAATAATGCAATGTGTTCCTAGAATGATAAATAAAAAGATATCTATTCTAAAGAAAACATACCAATAGATTTCCTAAGACTAACATGCTTTTGAAAATCTAATGATTTTGTAAAGATATCTACCAACTGAGAATCTGTTAATATGAACTCTAAAGACACTATACCATCTTCAACAAGATCACGATTGAAATGATGTTGAATATCTATATGCTTTGTCCTAGAGTGTTGAACATGGTTTTTAAAAATATTTATTGCACCCGTGTTATCACAGAACACAATCATTGTACCTTGAGAAAAACAATAATCCTGCAACATCTGACGTATCCACAAAACCTGAGTACAACAACTACCAACTGCTATATACTCAGCCTCAGTAGTGAAAAAGGAAACACAATTTTTCTTCTTGCTATGCCAAGAACCTAAGCAAATTTCCAACATAGAAACACCCTCTATTGTACTTTTTATATCATCAACATTACCGGCCAAATCAGCATCAGAAAATGATGCGATATCAGTATTAATACCTGATGGATACCACAGTCCGTAATTCACTGTCCCTTTAACATACTTGATAATTCTTTTCACATCAGTAATATGAAACTCCTTAGGACTTGTCTGGTAGCGTGGACACAAACCAATACTAAAAGCTATGTCAGGTCAACTGGCAGTCAAATACAAGTAACTCCCAATCATACTCCTATAAAGTGTAGGATCGACATCTTTACCTTTAGTATCCAAGCTAAGCTTGACACTTGTACTCATAGGAATGCGGGCATCCTTAGCCTTTTCCAGACCAAACTTTTTAACCAATTCTAATGTATAACGAGTTTGGGAAACAAAAATCCCATCACTCAATTGTCTAACCTAAAGCCCTAGAAAGAAGTTCAATTCACCAATCATACTCATCTCAAATTCATGTTTCATTTGATCTCCAAAATAATGAGCAAGCTGATCAGAAGTGGAACCAAACACAATATCATCAACATAGATTTGAGCAACAACTGTATCACTCTTAATTTTCTGAATAAACAATGTTTTGTCTATTCCCAATAAGTAATTAGCCAACCTTTCATACCAAGCTCTAGGAGCTTGCTTTAGCCCATACAACGCCTTTTTCAGCCTGTAAACATGACCCGGACAATGAGGATCTTTAAACCCTTTGGGCTACTCCACATATACTTCCTCATGTAGAATGTCATTCAAGAATGCACTCTTTACATTTATCTGATACAACTTGAATCGAAGATGACAAGCAATAATAAACAAAATCCGAATAGATTCAAGCCTAGCAACTGGAGCAAAAGTCTCATAAAAATCAATACCCTCCATCTGAGTATATCCTTGAGCAATAAGCCTAGCCTTATTCCTAAAAATTGTAGCATTTTCATCCTTTTTATTCTTGAAAATCCACTTGGTACCAATCACGTTTATCTCTATCGGTCTAGGCACAAGATACCACACATCATTCTTGACAAACTGCTGAAGTTCTTCTTGTATAACATTTATCCACTCACTATCTTGAAGAGTTTCTTTGACATTTTTAGGTTCCAAGGAAGATGTATATCATGCATACGAAACCTCATTCCTAGCCTTTCTCCGTGTCACCATCATCTGATTAACATATCCTATAACATTATCCAAAGGATGGTATAATTTTATCCTTGTAGATGGTTCTTTAGAAGGTGTAGGCTGAACATCACGAATTTGATCATGTAACTCTGCAGGACTTGAAGTATCACCATTAACCACATTGTCCTTTTTTTCAACCTCAGAAGAATCATTATCCAATATAAAGAACAACTTACCATCTTCCTCCTCAGCAGACATCGGAGACTCATCAACACATGAGTCATCAACCACTACATTCGAAGATTCTAGCATAGTTTGAGTTCTAAGGTTAAAGACCCTTAATGCTCGACTAGTCAATGAATAACCCAAAAATATTCCTTCATCACTCTTAGACTCAAACTTCCCAATAGATTCAAGATCTGTAAGAATAAAACATTTTGCTTCAAAAATCATAAAATATTTCACATTGGGTTTCTTGCCATTCCACAGTTCATAATGAGTTTTTAAGGTGCCAGGCCTAAGATAAACTCTGTTTGAGGTGTAACACGCTGTGTTCATCGCCTCGGCCCAAAAATACCTAGAAACATTCCTACCTTGTAGCATAACATTGGCCATTTCCTAAATAACCCTATTCTTCCTCTCAACAACTCCATTTTGTTGAAGAGTTTTAGGTGCTAAAAATTCATGTTTTATTCTTCTCTCTTCACAAAATACTTCAATTTTTGAATTTTCAAACTCCCTTCCATGATCACTCCTTACTCTAGAAATGGAACAATTTTTTTCAGTCTGAATTTTTATACAAATTCTTTTGAAACTTTCAGGAGCTTCAAAATTTTCACATAGAAATCCAACCCATGCAAACCTTGAGTAATCATCCACCATGAAAAAAATATAATTTTTTCCTCATTTGTTCATGGTCTTAGTGGGACCCATTAAATCAATATGCAACAGTTCTAAAGGTTTAGAAGCACCAATGACATTTGTCCTTTTGTGCTGACATCTGACTTGTTTGCCCTTCTGACATGATCCACACACAACCCATTTAATAATTTCACTCTCAATAATTTTTGCTAATTCTAAAAAATTAACATGTCTCATCCACTGATGCCAGATTTAACCTTCATCAAGTTTAACTATATTGCATAACAATTCAGAACTAAAAACAATGCAATAACAATTATCAGTTGAACCTATACCTTCTATTACGCAATTCCCAAAAGAGTCAATGATCAAACACTTATCAGGAGAAAAAGTGACCTTATGATTGTTATCACATATTTGACTTATGTTTAACAAATTTTCTTTAAGACCCTTTACATAAAGCACATCTTCTAGTTTAGGTAAACCAGGAATCACAACCGTACATTTTCCTTTAACATTTGACTTCTTTCCATCACCAAACGTTACTATCCCACCATGACACTCCTCGAGAAATCCAAAAAATGACTTATCTCCAGTCATATGCCTCGAACATCCACTATCCAGATACCAAGAAGTAGATTTGCATACTCTAAGAGTAGTATGAACTACAAGACAGTGTAACTCGCCTTTGCGAATCCATGCCTTCTTCATCTTCGAAACTCCATCCGCCAATCTTGACAAATTTTTCATTTCTTCATTCAGCATTCAAATTTGATCTTGAACATGATATCCATGTTTAACTCTTTATTCCTTCACTGATTTCGACACCTTCCCTCGCAGCTTAAAACACCTTGGTCAAATGTGATCTCTAACACCACAGTGGTGACATACAGGAATGAACCTCTGAACTCTATCAGTCAACCTCCTATGATATCTAGCAGTAAGAAATTGCTTGCTTTCAATAGGTCTTTTGATATAGGCTTGACCACCAGGATTCCAATATGAATTTCCTTTTAAAGAACTAGATGCTACATGGGAGGCCTTTACAAAGGTGGTTTTTGCAACAACATTTGAATTTGGCATTACTCCAACAAAACCCAAACCTTTTGTATTTCCTGCAAATTTTCCAACACTCAACATATGATTAAGCTTAAGAGTTCCACTAGACCACTTCTGAATAGTCAAGTTAGCATTTTTTAGCTCTTTTTCCAAACTGTCAATCTTAGTAGATTTCTCAATTACTTCCTTATTGAGATCATCTACTAACTTCAAAGCCTGAGTTCTTTCTAGTTCATATTTCTTCAAATCTTCAACTAGATTGGTCTTTTGAGTTTGTAAGAGATTTTGAGTTTGAGAACTTTTGACTAATTCAAATTTTAAAGAATGTAATTATTTGTTCATGTTAAGATCTTAGTCAATAGTTTCATGTGATTTTTATGAAGTTGTGCAGTCTTCTCAAGTAATTTTTCATAAGACTCTTGAAACGTTTCATCACTCTCAGAACCTTCTTCTTCAGACATCGCCAAACTTGAAACAACTTCTTTAACCTCCTTGCTCTGTACAACAAACACAATGAAATTCTTAGAATCATCACCTACTTCTGATTCTGTCGCATCACTAACTGATCCATTGTCAGAGTCATCATCCCAACTGACAGCTAATCCTTTGGATTTCTTTAAAGTGTTTACACACTCTGCAGCTATGTGACCATATCCTTGACATTAAAAATATTTGGGTTTCTTCTTTTATGATCAGACATGTCCTTCCTAGTTTGAGTCTTATTTTTACTTCTAGACTCACCCAACTTATTCCCAAATTTTTGTCCTTAGCAATTATGTTTAGCCCTAACAAATTTGTTCAATATCTTAGCAAACATGGCTATATCATTCAGACTCAACTCATTTTCTTCATCAGGTTTAACACGATCCTCCCTAGTTGTTTTGAAAGTTATGCTCTTCTCTTTTGTGCCACTAGCCTTCTTAGGGGGGTTTGAACATCTTCATCTCATAGGATTTTAAATTTCCAGCCAATTCTTCAACCTTAATTTCTTTAAGACTTATGATCTCTGAGATGACAATGACCTTAGATCGAAAACGTTTAGGAAGAGACCTAAGGATTTTCTTTACTATGGTAGTCTCATGAATAGGCTCACCAAGGTTATGAAAACCTGTTATGATATCAGTTAACCTAGCCTTAAAGTTGGCGTAGACTTCATCCTCCTCCATCTTCAGCTGTTCAAATTGAGAATTCAAAATTTGAAGCTTTGATTGTTTCACCTTCGACGTTCCTTCATGAGTGACTTGGAGAATGTCCTAAGCTTCCTTGGCAATTATGCACGTAGAAATCCTCTTAAACTCACTCGGAGTTACAACATTGTATAATGCATTCAACTCCTTCGAATTTCAATTAGCATTATTCGTCTCGGCATCAATCCACTCGCTTGACGGTTTTGCTTTCACTTCATTAGTCGCATCATTTTTCACAATGGGAGGTGAGTATCCTACTTCTACAGCATTCCACGCTCTCTCATCTAAAGATTTTAGAAATTCTCTCATTCTCGCTTTCCAATACGTGTAATTCGATTCATCAAACAAAGGGGATCTAGATATAGAACCTCATTCACGAGGCATCTCCATCGTCTAAATTCATAATCTAACCCCAGGTATTTAACCTAAATCGGGTCAACCACGCTCTGATACCAATTTAAATTACCTAGACGATAGCAAAAACATCCTAGAGGGGGGGGGGGGTGAATAAGTTTTTTGTCGATTTTATTATCAATTAAAATTATATAGCGAAAATTCAATTTTAATTAGTCACAAACCCTAATTCTCAAATCAATTCTCAAAAGAGATCAATTAAGCAAATATTAATATAAGTGCAGAAAATAAATAATGAGAAGACACAGAGATTTTTTACATGGAAAACCTTGGAAAGACTTCAAGTAAAAACTACAGAGACGGTCGGGTATCGATGCACTATGAATCAGAGAATTTGTACAGAGTATATGAAAACAAAACTTACAACTGCTGTAATTTATTGTTCTTAACTCGATGTCTGAAAGTCTAGATTTACTCGCGCTCCACAAAGCTTTCGCTCAGATCTCCGTACTCTGACGACTCTCTTTCTCAACATATCAAAATCACCACGAAGCCTCTGCTTCGATCTTCGCACACAGACGGCTCAATTCTTCAATGGATCAAAATCACCACGAAGCCTTTGTTTCGATCTCCGTACACAGACGACTCTGTTCTTCAACGGATCAAAGCAATCACGTTGCAATAGATGGTGTGTGAATTTTTTAGCAACTATACCATTCAATCGTGCATATAATTCATCGATGTAGAAGTACGATTGAAGACGTCCAATAACAAAAGAGAACTTGTGTATCTCTAATCACTCAATGATATTCTATCACCATATGTATATCTCTGTAGAAGAAGATGAAACTGTAGAAAACTTGCATAGAATTCTTAAAGACGTACCTCATCTTGTTGTAGACTTGGGTATTTATTGACAATGATGATCCAAACCCTAAGTTTGCCATTTCTCGTAATTTCACATCCAAACCCTATATTCTGGTGAATATAATGTATATAGAACTCACTTTGATGTATATAAGTCATGGTCATATCATAAAACCAACCCCTGAACAATTTGGACATCGCAGGCAAAATATGGCAAAAACTTGCCGCAACTACGCTTCAAGCGTACCTCCAAGCGTAAAAATGTGTTTTCCAGCCACTTTTTGAAACTGAAAGCCTACCTCCAAGCGTAGGCATTTTTGTTAAAACCATTTTTCTTCACAACTGCGCCAAAATAACCCTCTTGAACCCATGATACTTTTTGCTTGAAATGACAACTTTGGAAAATATTGTTTTCGCCCTCCAGGAGACATTTTACCTCAATATGCTCACTTTCGTGCTTCACTTGTATTCTTCATTACTTCAACGCTTGATTCTGTCTTTTACAAAGCTTATCGATGTTATTGAAACCAAATTATCCTATCTAACACTCAATATGGTTATTGTCTAGAACATGACATACATAAACAATTACAATAAATGTTTTTACACATTATACTCCTCCAGATCCAGGAGAAATTTTTTGAGTTTTAAATATATTCACCGAAATGAATATCATAATGATCATGTTATCATCTTCTTATATCATGCCAGAAGTATGTACTGGAAAAACTGCCAGCTTTTCTCTTATGGGTTATATTCTACAACTATCATAATAGTTGAATCATATGCAAACAAAAGAAAACTATTTTAAAGAAGAGAGAATTATATTACCATTATCCTACAAGATGTCATATGAAGGGATCAGAAGGAACCAAATGTCGGGCGAACCTCAAAGCACTCACCTTCTCATTAAGACAATCAGTCCTATAACTCTCACGAGTTAAACTTACACGAAGCTCTTAGGCATGACTCTCATGTTGGATGGCTTCCTCAACCAGTCTTCTGGATTTTGCCCTGGCTTTCTCCCCTGGAAAGGTAGCTCCATCCCATACTGCTTCCTCAATATACAGGACCCGCTGCGCAAGCTAACCAAGTTTGATACCAAGGAATTCTGCCTTAGTAAGAAGCATATGTGCAAGCTCGAGTTCATTAGGCGTAATATCAGCTAAGCAAAATAAGTTTGTTCTCTCAACATAGCTAACCAAATGATCAAGGGCAAAAGCCCGAAGAAAATGAGGTACCCCAGCTTTGAAACCAGTAAATGTCTCTGGATATCGCCACTGGATACAGTTCGATGTATTCACACTCCAAAAGTGGCATTGAAGGTGTCCCCATTTAATCAAATCCCTAAGAGGATTCCTCTGAGCAGTACGCCTAGCATGTTCTAGAAATGGGGCTCTGATCAAGGAAAAGCTAGGCAAATTTGCAGCAGAAGTGACATTAGGTAACCTTGAAAAACTTAAAGGAGTATGCCCCTCAGGATCCAAGTCTATAGGATCATTGTTGGCCTTGGCACCTGAAGTGTTGGCTTGTTGCTTAGAGAGTGACAAGGAGGCAGAGGTGCCAGAAGAAATGACAACCTTCATCTTCTTCTTTGAAGGAATATTATATGTACAAGCTATAAGGGATCGAATTGTCCTTCTACATGTGATAACCCTCTTTGGAGGATAATTATATGTACCAGATGGAGGGGATCAAAATACCCTTTTGTGCGTAATACCCCCTCGCATCTTGCGAAGGTTGATGGGCATATTATCCTCAGAAGAGGACTCATGATGTTGATCCATTCGTGGTGGAGGAGAGGTAAATTTTGGATCTACAGGAAGAGGAGTTGGATCTACAATGAGAAAGAAAATTCTAGGTCATTAATGCAGAGGATGGTAGAGAATTGTGATATTTATAAAGGATTACCAGGGGCAAAATTGAAAATGGAGGTTGTCCATAGACCTTCCAGCCATGAGTAATCATCTGTGACAAAAATGTCATTAAGGTCATCCATGGGGATCGCCAAGGGAGATGAGAGTTCTTGATTATCCTCCGGAGGAGGAAACAAATTTTCAGAAGGATCCATTTGAAAGAAGGAAGTAGGGTGACACTAACCTGCACTATATATATTCTCTTTCAATATATCTCTATCTGACTCAGATATATCATGCAACATTTATATTCAAATACATCATACTCTTCTCACATGTGTTTCTCAATCACAATGTTAATATGGTATCAGTGCAAGAAGTTTTATTGGGATCTGTGTATTGAGATAGCACACAGTATTCAAAATGCGTCAACTCAAGAAGCTGTCAAATTGAGTTACTGCTAAAACTAATAAGAGGAAGAAAAAATTTTGTTTAGCAGATTCATTCAACTGATAATTTGGTAGATTTATTCACTAAGGCATTGAAATTACCTAGACGATTAATGAAACTAGCCTAGAGGGGGTGAATAGGCTTTCAGTCAATTTTACGATCAATTAAAATTATCTAGCGGAAATTAAATTTTAATCAATCACAAACCCTAATTTTCTAATCAGATAAATCACGCAATTATGAATATAAGTGCAGAAAATAAATCATGAGAAGACACAAAGATTTTTACGTGGAAAACCTTATAAAGACTCCAATTAAAAGTCACGAATACACTCGGGTATCGATGCACTATGAATCAGAGAATTTGTACAGACTCTATGAAAACAGAACTTACAACCCCTGTAATTTGTTGTTCTTCACTCGACGTCTGAAAGTCTAGATTCACTCGCGTTCCACAAAGATTTTGCTCCAATCTCCATACTCAGACGGCTCCGCTTCTCAACGGATCTAATCACCACGAATCCTCCTATTTCGATCTTCGCACTCAGACGACTCTGCTTCTCAAAACGGATCAAAGCAACCAAGTTTGCAATCAGCGATGTGTAGATTTTTCAGAATCTAGTTCATTCAATCGTGCATAAGATCGTAGATGTAGAAACACGATAGAATCAACTCCAAAACAAGAAAGAACCAGAAGAATCACTCAATGATATTTTCTCTCACTATCTCTATCTTTGTAGAAGAATATGAATGATAGAATACTGCAGAGATCTCCCTCAAAAACCCCTAGCATCCATTCTTGTAGACCTTGGTATTTATAGACAATGATGAAGCAAACCCTAAGTTCGCCCTTTTTGGTAATTTTACCATCGATCAATACAAAGCCTACTCTCTAATGAATAATAGGAGTTTTGCACGTACTTTAAGGAATGGGAGTCGTAGACGCATCATAGAATCGAAAACAGGGGCAAAATGGACATCACAACAAAAATCAGCATTTTAGTCGTCATTACGCTTTAAGCGTAACCTAGCTACCCTACGGTTTAAACGTAGGTCCAAGCGTAACTTTTCACTTTCTGGCCACTTTTTACTTCTATAAGCGTAGGAATTTTTGTTAAAATTACTTTTCTTCGCAATTGCGCCAAAATGACCGTCTTAAATCCACGATACTTTTCTCTTGAAGTGACGGCTTTGGAAAATATCGTTTTCGCCCTCCGGGAGACATTTTTCCTCAATATGCTCACTTTTGCGCTTCACTTGTTGTCACAACCCAAAACTCAATGCTCTAATATCATCCTATCACGGCCCAAATATTAAGACCCGAATAATGATTTAAAATCTAAAATCCTAACTTAATAAACTAATGCGGAAGAAATTTAAAAATATCATAAATCATCATTTAATCAAACTTAGTCAACTGATACTATTCACAGATTACTATATCAAACCTCATATCAATACATTCCACAATCAGCTCAACTCAAAAAATCATCCCAACTTCATCTATTAATTTCTAAACCAACCTCTAGACTTATATTAGTAAAACAGATGAATAATCATTTTCAAAATCAACATTAAATCAATTACAGTTACCTCTTCCAATAACCAAGTGCCAAATACAATCATAATGAATATATATCATCACCACTTGCCATTTCATTATTATGTACAAATTTCAAATTTCCACAATACTGGATAGCTCATAATCCTCAACCAACGATCCTTTTCCTGAAAAATGTTAAAGGGGTGAGCACGACGGCCCAATAGAGAAAACAAATCATGAAGCGTAAGATTCCGCAAGTATGTAATTCAATGAATACATATAGGGTTAGGTCTCTACCCTAGTCCAATGCCATAATATAATGCATCAAAAATCATAATATAAACTCATGTAGAACAATTTAAATATCATCAAAAAGATAATTTATATAGTTCCAAAATCATGAAATAAAAACCAATAATCTCAACATAAACTCAAATCCAACTATCACAAACCAAATAGTATAAAGTTTCAAAATCATAAAGTCCAACTATCTCAAACTAGATAGTATAAAGTTTCAAAATCATCAAGTCCAACTATCACAAATCAGATAGTATAAGGTTTCAAAATCATCAAGTCCAACTATTACAAACCAGATAGTATAAATCATCAAAATCATCAAGTACCACTATCACAACCAGATAGTATAAAATATCAAAATCATGTAATCCAACTATCACAACCAAATAGTATAAAACATCAAATCACATAGTCGAGAAAATTCAGTCATGAAACAAACCCTAGGCCATGAACTCGACGTCCATCTGTCTAGTATCGCACGATAATTCGAGGACTTGCACCCTAAGAGCTCCTTTGTCCCCCCATTGCTCACACCACACGACAATTTTCCCAAAATCAACAACCAATTCACAATTCATCACATCATAAATGCTATTCACATGCACACGTAAGTAATAAATATATATATCCGCATACCATGATCCACTTAATAAAATGTCTATCATGGCATGTATCAATGTACTTAACACATTAATGCAATTTCACAACTCGTGTCAAAAATAATAAAAATGTCATGCTAATGCTATATATAAGTATTAAAATGCATAAATAAATATTCTTAAACTAACACGATACCCCAATAAATTCCTACCTCAAACCTAGATGAAAATCTAGTAAATACCGAGACCAAATAGTAAGATTGCGTCCTTCACACTTTCGCTTGCACCATGTTATATCCGAAACCAAATAACACATAACCACATTGATTTTCATAGTGAAATTCCTCAATAATCAATCTGATATATAGGAATATTTATACAAAAAGTTTCAGAATAAATCGGTGAAAAATAAGCTAATCAATTAAAATTGAAAAGTTTAATTTTTAGCATGTTACCGAAAACGGACAGCAGGTAATCAGGAAATTTTATAACATTTTTTATAATTTTAAAAATTCATGAAATTTTAAGAGTATACATTTGACACATACATGGTACTACTGTAAATGTTTCAGAATTTTTTATCAACATAAAGTTGTCTAAATATATATATCAAAAGATAGCTTTCATAACAGATCTGCAAACTGAACATCTCTCACTCACAGATTTTTCAAAACTTATCCGTATGTAAATGAAATCTAAACTTTTGGATGTTTACATCATACATACTGATAATAATGGTATAAAATATTCAGGACAAAATTACAAGTATAAACCTCTCAAATCAGTACCCAAAGTTACGTTTTCACAATAGCGGAGTAAACAGAACATCAAATACTCCTGAATTTTTATACGAACATATATACTTGATAAAATCATGAAATTTTATACATATGTACTATACATATGTGGTAACCTACAATAAACGTTTCAAGAGTTTTACAAGTACTAAAACATGTGAAACAAAGGGTTAAACCGAAACCAAAAACAGATCTGTAAGCAGTATAACATAACTAGACAGCCTACTTTCGTGATTGTTTGTAAATTAAATACTTATCTAAAACCTTTGAAATTTTGAGAGATGATAGTAGACATATAAATAAACATGATGTAAAATATTCAAAAATTTATAAGTATAGGAGCATGAGTAATAAATTGCTCAAACCGAAACAACAAAAACAATTCTGTAATAGTAAAACAGTTTCGAAGATCATGTGCTTACATATTTTTAATTAAATATATACTCATAGATAATTTCTGAACTTTTTAGGAATACACAATAATATACATATACACATTATGTCAAAATTTTAGAAAATTGAAACGAACTAAACACAGTTTAAAAATCCATAGATCGAAAGTTTTCAATTTACTAAACAAGTGGTTTTAGAATCTGAAATTTTTATAAAATAGAAATAAAATAAAATAATGAAGATCACATACCGAATTTGGTATTAAACCTAAGATCGAAACACATGGAATAACTTAATAATTCAGGTCATGAGCAAATTTCTCAAAGGAAAATGAGAAAAATGAATAAGAAGTGAGATAGTGAGGGATGAGGTTAAGGTTCTGTCGAAGCTGCTTAAGGCCTCAACTTCCTTCCTTTTATTTGATTTCCTTTGCATTATTTTTAAATACAATGGGTAGTACTTATATAGATATATAATAATGCATGAGTGGTGGGTGGTTAGAGATCGAAATTGGGACAAACCATTCCAATTGAATGGTTACCTTTACAACATTGATTGATTCCTACTTTTTTTTTTTTTTTTAAAATCATCATCAACTAAACATATATATATATGTAATAAACTTAAGAGTAGTGGTGAGAATAAATAAAGAGATGGGTGGTGATGGTGGGTCATATATTTCACCACTTTAATTTTTCTCTAATTCATCTCCTCATTCATTTCGTAAGACCATACATCACACACACACACATATATATATATATTTATATATATATATAATTGTGTGACAAGAGTTAGTGGTTTAGGTAGGATAAGTGAAAACCACTAAAACACTTGACAATATCCAATAATACATAGCACATGATCCGCATATTTTATAAGTAAACTCATAATTATGTACCCATAATTTCGTAATAGAAAAAATATATGTATGTATATATATTCACGCACCCAATAATTTCCACTAAACTGTGAAATAACCCCAAATAATACACCAAAAATCCAAACAGTTACGAAACGATACCAACCAACAAATAAATGATCATGGAAATAATTTCCGAACCAACCGAGGAACATAAATCATGAAATCATCGATGCATGAAAACATATGTAATGCCACAAATTAATGATATCATGAAAAAAAATAACCTAAAAAAAATAATTTAAATAAATCCGGTCGTTACACTTGTATTTTTCACTACTTCAATACTTGATTTCGCTTTTATCAAAGCTTGTAGATGTTGTTTAAACCAAAATGACCTATCAAACATTCAACATGGTTATTGTCTAGAACATGTCATAAATAAACAATACTCAAAAGTGTTCTTACATGCATTGATAACTACTACATTCAGAAAGCCGATGCAGAATATAGACATTGACTCAATGATATCTCATCATGAAGTAATGCAGTTATACACAAATGAGGGGGAACAATTATATGAAAAAGGTATCTGTATGTAGTACTCTTTTTCCTTCGATCAGGTTTTTTCTCACTGGATTTTCCTGACAATGTCTTAATGAGGCAACTACAATGTAATATTATATTCATCTATATCAGCATACTGCACTATTTTCCCTTCGACCAGATTTTTTTCCCACTGGGTTTTCTTGGCAAGGTTTTAACGAGGCAGATATGATGCACCATTTCCAGCTACACCAAATGACTGTACTTTTTTTCCTTCGTCATATTTTTTTTTCCCACTAGGTTTTTACAGACAAAGATTTTAATGAGACGGACTTTATCACATGTAGCAACACAAGAATATTGTATTATTTTTCCTCCGATCAGATTTTTTTCCACTGAGTTTTTTTAACAATGTTTTGATGAGGCATATTCTTAGTGTTGTGGACCCCCAGGGGAGTATTATGTAATATCTTATAAATGGTGTCCACTGAGTCATATCTCCACTACTCTAATTAGTGGTCATACTCATCATGCACTATAGAGTTGGTGGTCTTTGATTGGTAAAAGACAAGCTTATAATAACTATAAATACGTGAGTTTATGTAATAGCTTGACACACCAAAATAGAGAATAAATACATAGCTTGCATCGTTTTCTACATATTATTGTGTTGATCTTGCCATATATATATATATATTGTCATTGTATTCTTGAGTTGATTTCGCATTGAATTTCATTGGATTTCTAACAATATATATATATATATATATGAGTTGTTGTTGAAAGAATAAACAAAATAAAGAAAACTAACAAGGTCATAGCTTGCCCAACACCGTACCATCAAATTGGACTTGCTATAAAATGACTAGCCATTTTTGCTGACGTGGCTAGCTAAATTTTAAAATTTAGCCAGCCAAAATTGCTACTCTATACCGGATTCCCTTATGTGAAAAATAACATATATGTATAAAGTATGTCCCTAAATAGTTCATTATTGTAACGCCCCGCATTTTCCTTTCTCTTTTCTGGAATTCTTTTCCAAGTGTTAACATTTTGTGACGTCACTTATTCATGACGTCTTGTGTATTCTCGATACGTGTAAATTTTTCGCGTTTAAGTTTCGGACTTAGCGGGACGATGTCGTGGAATTTCATTCCGGCTTCAGGATTATTGTTCGTTGATGACTATGTGAATTCGGGCAACATTTTCTCGTTGGAGATTCGGCAATCGTGTTGCGTTCCCGAAAGTTCTAACCTAGTTTAGTGTAGACGTTCGGTGTAGCACTTATGTGAATTTCTTGTTATATTTTCGTATTGTAAGTGATGAGAATAGTTATAAATGATTTTGGGAAAGAAATGACCTAGGGGTATATGAGTATTTTCATATTTGGAGCACTTAGTGAAAAGTGTAGAGATTTGGCTAAGTGTTGGTGTATGAATGGCATAGTAGTAATTAAAGAGGATGACAAGGGTTATAAAGGTAATTAAGAGGCTTGATGACACTCTTGTAATTAACCCTAAGTTGAGAATAATTTGGGCATTTCACCATTTCAAGTGGTGTTTCATTCCTAGCCATTGATCTCATTCTTCCATCTTTGTTTTAGACCCTTGGATCATAAGGCTTTGTTTAGTTGACACTTAAATGGAATAATTCATTATTGTTGGTCTTCCACTTGGCAAGACTTTTTATCAACCATTGGATAGGTTATTAATTCTCATCTTCATTCTAAGCCCTTGGATGATAAGGCTTTGTTTGGTAAATTAATGGGTTTTGTGAGTGGTGTAATAAGTCTTCCAATGGCAAGACTTATTCCTAGCCCTTGGATTAGGTCTTCACTTGCTAGCTTTATTATTAGCCATTGGATGGTGAGAGTTGTGAGTGGAGAATCTCTACAACTCTTATGGCATGTTTGGTACGCAGGAATGGAATGGAATGGAATGACCATTTAAGTAGGAATGGAATGAGAAAGAGAATGGAATGGAATGGAATGACCATTCTCTTGTTTGGTTTGACATATGTAAAAATGTTGGAATGGAATACTTATTATTATTCTCTTGTTTGGTTAGACCATTATTAAACTTGGAATGGAATGTTTTTTCTCAGAAATACCCTTTATGATATTTATTTATCAGTAATCAGTAGGAAAGAGATGGAGTCATTTTCCAATTAAAACTTCAAAAGGAAATGGCTACATAACTCAACTAATTAGTCTCCAAACCCAACTCACCAACCTCCCTTTCTCACCTACATGACATAAGAGCACAAAAATGAACGTGTGACCAAAATCCATAATCAAATTGCAATAATATCCAAAACTAATCCCAAAATTTCAAGCAAGTACCAAATTAACCAAAAGAAAGAAATTACAAAAGATGTAGTAGCGAAAAATAAAAATTACATACCAATAATCCAAAAATAATCCTACTAATTTCTTGGCCAAACACCACCAAAAAGTTCCAAGTGTGTAAAATTTTCACGAAATGATTGTCTTGACCAATTCTTTCTTCTCATCCTCATCGAGTGTGAAAAATATTTGAATTAAATCACGATCACGACCAATTTGAATCAAAGCTTTTGATATCTCAGTTATGTTGAAACCCGACAACTTTCTCAATTCTTCATTCAGTCTGATTTTTAAATCAGTAACTGCAGCATCTTCAATAGCTTGACTAAGGCGTTCAGAACTTAATTTTATATCAGAGGCAATCATACTTGAAGACTGTTTCACCACTTCACACAATGATTCGGCGATACTTTGATATTTCCTCTTCTTTCTTTTGTTTTTGGATATCACTTCAACACTTGTGGGAGATTGAATGAATGACATTGATGCATCAATATCATCCAAAACCTCTCCCACATCATCACTATCATTAATCTTTTCCTTATCCAAATTTTCTGCATCCATGTTTTCAACAATATCGGCAGCTGTTTCAGCATCATTCCCTGTAGCGCGATCCTTTCTAAATACAGTGCATAAATCCTTATAATATGGAAAAGGTTTGTCCTTAAATTTTGCAGCATTCTTGTGGCTCTAAAATAATATATAAAAAAGGGACAATTACTGCAATATCATACATGTACAAATACTAGAATAAAAGAGAAATAAAAATATGAAGGCTTAGCAAATACCTATAAGTAAGCATCCCAAACAAATTTTTCGGCAACTACGCAATGTCTTATGTTATCATAACCAAACCCACTAGTGTTGGGGCCGTGTAGCATATCATGCAAGACATCAAAATGGGTCTTAAGTGTTTTCATTCTTGATTTGATATGTGGATCTGCTTTTATATATGAATTTGGCAAAGTACATGCAAGTATTTTTTCCACTGCAACAAGATGTCCTGGTTTGAAGCCACGATCGGCATTATAGAGGCCCGTGTTGTGTAAGTCCATAAGAGCCTGAACAAGTTTCATATCTTCTTCATCTGTCCACATTCGTTTATTCTTACCCACTCCTCGTATTTGATCTTGTGTAAACTCCATTCTAACAACGAAAATTAAACACAACTAATAAATACACGCCTCACATATATTTTGGAAAGAAAAGAGACATGATAATTAAAAAATGACACAAAACAAATAATGACTAAATATCATAAAAAGAACCCTCAAAAATGGTATTTCAATCTGTTGTTTACTTGTCATTCATTCCATTACATAAATTCAAAAATAACATAAATTGACATGACGAAGAATATATATTTTTTATCTAGTGGCCATCCATTCATTAAACATGTTGTTTGCTAAAGTCTCTCTCCATGTACTCCATTCATTTGATGTTTCTAGTGTTGTAATTGAATCTCCTT
This sequence comes from Cornus suecica, assembly GCA_963922005.1. NCBI lineage: Eukaryota > Viridiplantae > Streptophyta > Magnoliopsida > Cornales > Cornaceae > Cornus > Cornus suecica. The sequence continues at coordinate 22,074,633 of OY998239.1, read as the reverse complement.
GTACTTCATTGAGATCCCTTTCTCCCAGTCTTTCCTCTAATGGATCTATAGACATCTCTTGTCTTATAAGATTATGCAATAGACAACAAGCCAAAATGATCCGAGTTTGAATTTTAATCGAATAAAAAGAAGGACTCCTCAGAATTGCCCAACGCATCTTAAGTAATCCAAAGCATCTTTCTATGACATTTCTTGATGAAGAATGCTTCATGTTAAAAAATTCACGAGGAGTATTAGGTTGGTGTCCATCCCTCCAATCATTTAGATGATATCTTTGTCCTCTAAATGGTGCAAGAAATCCTTCACAATTTGTGTACCCAACATCAACAAGATAGTAAAAACCTATATTTATAATATAGAATGTGTTAATAAATAATTCTGATTAAATTTTAATTAAGTGGTAAATATTTTTTAAAAAAGAAATGGGGTCTAACCTTGAGGAACTTTAAACCCATTTCACCTTTCCATTGCTTCTCAAAGAACCCTACTATCAGCAGCGGACCCTTCCCAACCAGGTAATACGTAAATAAATTGCATGTCTTGTGAACATACTCCTAACATATTTGTAGCGATTTCACCTTTGTGTGTTCTATACCTAGACTTATCTTCCATAGGTACCCTTACCTTGATGTGTGTTCCATCTATAGCTCCAAGACAATTCTAAAATGGATGAAAATAAGGTGTCATTATAGTTACTAAGAAATAATAAACATATTATTTTTAAAAATAAATTATTTAGTGTACCTTAAACCATTTCCACCTCCCATCAGTTGAGTTTTTAGCAATTGGCTCTGGTTTCTTTAGTAAGACTCCTTCAAGACGCGTGAGAGCTTTTAACACCTCTTTGAAGTGTCTACTAACAATTTCTCCTGACCACTCAAATCGAAATTTAATAATGCGATTCTTGACATGGTGCGCGAGAACATGCAGGAACATTGTTACTTGTTCATCTATCATCATATTCTTGTTATTCTTTAACCCACCTAAACTTTTTAGCATTGAGCATAATTTGGTAAATGTTTGCCTATTCATCCTAAGTTGTTCCACACAACTCACATCACTTGCGTAAACTAGCCGGTATAGAGTTTTTCTATTTTCATAGAAGTTCATAACATATTTTGAGTTTAAAGAACTTCTTCGATTATAAAACTCTACTAAGCAGGAAATCAGTTGAAACCACCACTTCACGACATACATTGTATTTGATGTAAAAGAATTAACTACTGCTAATTTTTTTCCCCTTATCCTCTTCCTTGCCAGAGAACTTAGATGAGCCATATCTGGTAAAAAATTGAATAAAAAGATACAAATCAATAAAAAAATATAATTACATAATATTGTGTACTACTTGATGTAAACCTTACAATAACAATCAAACTATCAAATACTAATTAATACTTTATTCTAAGCTAGTGAAGTTGAAAACTTGGGATTAGTATTTGATAGTTTGATTGTGATTATAAGGTTTACATAAAGTAGTACACTTGTGAATTAGTGATTTTTTTTACTACATCAGTCGTTATTGGGAAAATCCTACTCACCAGGATCATCCAAAACCCAAAAGAATATGTTTCTCTTTATTCTAATTTACAACTTGTATTAGGTCAAAAATAAAAAATAAATGAAAATAAACACTAGGGAGACTCGGTAATAATACTAAACTAGAATCTAGTGAACTGATGCAACAAACTTTCTGGAATAGGGGAAAAAATTAGTGATACGATAAACACGCTTATATATACATATTCTCTATACACATTTTCTCTCTCTGCCTTATTACGGATTCAATTTTCCGAACAATCTGGTCACCTCGTTCAGGTAAGTGTTCGCACTATTTCTACACAATCCATTTACATGTTTTATGAATGAATTTAAACACAACGAATTTAAATAGCCCACTGTCTATATTCATGTTTTGAATAATAAATTTTTAAGAATATAACTTTGACAAAAATACAATTATACAAATTTGGCAACCATTATCAATCTTCCAAGCAGAAAATAATCTAAAAACAGTATTCATGTGCATGATGCAAATAAAAAATCAATACTATCAATTAGAAAAGTGATGCAATTATATAATTGGGGATGTTACGAACTTTGAACAACTACGACAAGGTTTATAAGAAAGGGAAGAGGAGGAGAGACAGACAGAACACTCACTTTTCCATTAGCGCACCACGACGGTGGTGGGGGAGGTTGATGATGGCAAGGACGGTGGTCGGTGAGGGAGTGTTGAGGGTTTATACGGTTGTGGGTTGTGGAGACTTGCTATCATTAGGGCAAGGGGTATTTTGGAGTTTTTGAAAAAAAATTAATTTTACTTGGGAATGGAATTGGCATTCCATAGGGTAAAGAGTAGAATGCCTAGGAATGCGTTTTGATGGAATGGTCATTCCCAGAGAATGACTTAAATGATCATTCTCATCTTAAATTTGTGTACCAAACATGAGAATGGATCTAAACTAATGGAATGGGCATTCCATTCCATTCCATTCCTGCGTACCAAACATGCACTTAGGGTTAGCACACATTTGGCAAGACTTCTCCATTATCATCTCTTGCTCTCTCCTTTCCCCCTCTTGCTTCTTCTCCACTTAGGGATTGATTTGATCACCCTAAGTTGGGAGTTTGGTGTGGCCATCAACATGGAAGATGTTCATGGTGTCTTTGTCTTTGGTTTGAGCCAAGAAGTGGTAAGTGTTTTTCATTTCTTATGTATTTTCCATTCAAACCCTAGTTTAGGGTTTCTTGTTAAACCACTTGGTAATTTTTGTTTCCCTCTTGTATTGGAGTTGGATTCATGGTTAGGAGACCATGGTGAAGCTTTCCACCGATTTGCTCCTTGGATTTCAGTTGGGGAAAAGCTAGGGTTTCATGGGCCTTGCTTGGTAGTTGTTGTGCTTTGCTCTTCAAGAGGTAAGGAAAAACTTCCTAACTAGCCATCTTGTGATTGTGTAGTAGGGTAAATTTGATTCTAGGATTCCTAGCATTAAAATGAAATTGCTAAGTGTATCATTGGAAAAGTGAAGTTAGGGTTTGAGCATGTTATGTGACTTAACCTTGTGTATGGAGTACTTTTGATGGTATTGAATAGAGTTATGAAACATGCTAGTTATGTATTTGTTCTTAAGATTTCCAAGACTAAAGTGTGTTTGTATGCCTATATATATGTGTATGTATGTGGGTATGGTTATGTATATATGAAAATGTAGTTATACATATATGCATGTGGGTGTTAGGTAGGTAGTCTTGGGATGAGATTAGGCTAGCTCTTTTGGGTAACACATTTGAGGTTATACTATGTGATTGGTGTAACTAGGCATCTCAACTTAGAGTGACTATCTAGTTTCCCTTGTGAATGACATTTGTTATGTTGGGAATTGATGTTAGGTTGATGTGTGATTCATGAAAACTTGTTTAATTGAACCTAACGCATGTTTAATAGAATAAAATAATTTTTCCTTGTGAATTAAAAGATAATTTGATGGTTTGGAACATTCTTGTGTGTGAGAATGTGTCCTTGTAAATTTAAATGCTTCAATTGAACTATAAGCATGTTAAATGGAATGTAAAGTTATATTTGTGTATTAAAGGATAATTTGATGATTTGGGATCATGAGTGGTGCATGAAAAAATACCTTTGTTGATAGTTGTTTTAAATGAAATTTAAAAGCATATTGAATGGTGAAAAACATTCATGTGGACATTTTGGGAATGTTGTTATAAACATGATGTGATACATATTTATGTGATGCATGGGTCTTTTGAGACATAGTGCATATGGTATTCACCTTTTGGTATTGAGAATTCAATTAGTGTTGGGCTACGCCCAGTCATGTAACCATGGGTGAGTAGTCTTGTGTCGAATCGTCGCAACAACTATCCAGGAGGTGTCTCCCACCTATGAAACTAAAAATCCAAAAAGGTTGATATAGGGTTGGTAGTGCCCCATCGGGTGGTATGCGCCGCTCTCAAAGTCATGGGTGTGTCTCGTGCATTTGATCATTGGATCTTAAGTCGCGGGTCGTCTCGTGTAACCGTCTTCCTTGTTGAAAGGGAGAAGTGTCAAAATCACTTGGGAAGAATCGGTGCGGTATTTTTTTCTCATTGTGAATGGGTAGCGTGCGTATTCGTTAACCTGTGATGGGTAAAGTGTGTTTCATGAGGTTTGTGCCATGAGGTGTATGGTCATGTGTGTACCACGGGCGGTGTTGAGTCACATTGCATTTGCGTAGTATGTGATTCCCTTTGACATGCATATCATGATATTATTCAATGTGATAGAGGAGCATGTTTCATGTGAATTTTGATATATAATTCATATGTTATTAAAATACTCAAGTGGAATTGAATAATGTGATAATATGATTTGCATGCTTGTTTTAAAGTATAAAATGAGATGAATATTTTTGCTTCTGTTATGTGCTTATATACCTTAGGGGGGTGATATAAGTTGGCATAAAGACTTTCTTGTGATAAGTAAAGTTGGTTATAGCTATTGAGTTGAATGTGGGTTGAATCCTTGAGAAGGCTGATGATAGTCTTGTGGTATAGTTAATGTTGGTGTAGCAACGTGGCGTAAACTGTGTATTGATGGTCAATGGATTTTGTTAGAAAGCTAGGTGAGGTGGTTTCGAATGTGAAATTGAGGTTTGAAAGAATCGGAAGGGATTCTTGATTTGAAACTAGTTGGTTCCGTGTCAACGGCCACTAGGTTCCCTTTAACGGTCTTAAAGAATGGAATGTCGTCGGAGTTGTGGTCATTCTCAGTTAATTCGTTATAGGGTTTGTGAGTTTGAATGTGGAGCGAAGTGTGGGTGGGTTAGAGTTTGTGCCTTGTGTATAGTCACTTGCCCTTTCCTTCGAGTCGCTTTTGAACCTAGGTTCTTCATTCATTTGCTCCATTTGAGCGTCTACAAATACACTTTGGTTTTTCCGTTGGTTTCGATTATTTTCCGAAAACGGATTTTTCATAAGACTTGCGTTTGAGTCTATTCGGTCTTTAAGTGAAAAACTCGTTTTCGCTTACCCCGTGATGCTGATAAAAACTTTAGGGTAAATACCACTGACACCCCCTCAAAGATACCCTAATCCCACACAAACCCCCTCGATATTCACTATTCCCACTTGGACCCCCTGCCGTCAGATTTATTAACGTTTTTGTAGGAAATTACCAAAATATCCTTCTTCCTCTTCCTCTTCCTCTTCCTCTCTCCTTCTTCCTCATCTCCTTATTCTTTTTCTTCCTCTTCCCCTCTCCTTCTTCATATTCCCCTCTCATCTCTCTCAATATAGCAGCGCATATACATATATATACGTATATATAGCAGCTATATATATACGGGTATATAGCAGCTATATATATACACGGGTATATATACGGGTATATGGGTATATATAGCAACATATATATATATATATGTATATATGGGTATGCAATATATACAATCCCCATCTTCAATCTCTCTCCCAATTTCCCACTTCCAATCTCTCTTTATATATAAATTAGGGTTAGGGTTTTGGGATGCCCAAATTGAAGAAGAAGAAGAAGGATATGCAGGTCATTTTATATCATTTTGAGGGCAAAATAGACAATTCACAGGGTGGTTAACGGCACAGTTTAACGACGTGGAGACGGAGGGGGTCTTTGTGGGACAAAATTCAATTTTGAGGGGGTCCGAGTGGGAATAGTGAATATCGAGGGGGTCTGTGTGGAATTAGGGTATCTTTGAGGGGGTACCAGTGGTATTTACCCAAAACTTTAAATTTTGAAATGGTTTTAAAGTCATGAAATAAAATATTTTGACCTTTGGAAGTCGGCGGTTTCCAAAATGGAGACCGGGGGCAAGACGGATAGTTTTATAAAACTTTAAATTAATGTTTTTGATTTAAAACTTACGTTTGGTAAATATAATTTCGTGTATTGATCAAATTATGAGTTTATACGCATAGGGAAAGGCGTGCGTGATTGTTTCGGTGATTTTCAGACCATTTGGAGTATTTTTTGGGTCCGTGAGTCGACTGACGGAATTGCGTCAGTCGACTGGAAAATAGCCGTAAATTTATGGTGTGGTTAGTCGAATGACAGTTTTTGGTTAGTCAACTGATTTTTCCCCAGGGTGTCCTAGTGCGGTTCTGTTTCAACGTTGCTTGACTCTTTCGGTCATATCTGGAGCTACGAGTGTCGAATTGAGGTGTTCTTTAGCTTTTTAGAAATATGACTTAAAGCTCTTGATATTAGGATTTTGAATCACTTCATTTGAGTCATTTGTGAGGGTGTAATGGTCGTTTGAAAGTAACGGTATGTTTTGAACCTCGGCACGTCACGACGACCGATTTTTCAAAATGTCGTAGTTTTCTTCTCGCACTTACAAATTTGGTTCCGTTTGTTCCTATGACTTATTTTGGGTCCAAACCTTGACTTTATACTTGAAAATTACTATTCCACCCCTGAAAGGACTATTTTACCCTTGAGTGGACACGGGTGTTTAAACGGTCCGTTTAAGGTGTCGTTGGATTTGTTCCACTTCTATTTCGATCCCGAGTGATATTGTTGATGTATTTTAGACATGATATGATGTTTTTACCCTTGTGTGGGTGTTTGATCATTATAGGTCAATTGTTTTCATTTCTTCCACTCTCCTTTGGTTTTCGGCAACCTTCGTGACTTCCCTTAGGTTGAAGTGACTATTTTCCCCCTGTGTTGGGTTTACGGATGTCAGTAGTGACATATGAGGTGATCTATAGTATGATTTGAGGTTTTGGAGCTCGGTATGTTCGTGGCCTCGGAAGTGTGAGTGTTATCCTTCCTAAAGTGTTATGAATATAAGTGTTTCTCCCATGATTTAGGGATAGTGTTATGTTGATTGTCAGTGTGGGACTGACAGGTACGAGTCATAGTGATCTATGAGGGGATCTGTACTACGTATCTTGTATTGGTTGTATATTTCTATATGTATATATATACATGCATACATATATATAGGTGTGAGTTATTACATGTTGTTGTGATATAGCTAGTTACCCTATTTGTTGATGTATGGTAGGGGACTAGGGGGATGTATTTCCGGGGTCTCGTCTTGGCGTGATTGCCATGTGGGACATTTGGCTGACCTATGATAGATGCATGTACACGGGTTGGTTTATACTCGACTTGAACAGTCGTAGGATATGACGGTTACGATTTATTTCTCCTACAGGGCTCAATGAGCTCACCTCGGCAGTGGTATGCCTGGTGGTTTACACCACCAGTTTGCAGGAAATGTTTTGGTTAGGGACAACTTGGAGTGCAGGATGGCTCGTGGCACTGATGTTGTTGCGGGATTCGGGACGTTAATATGTAGAGTTAGTCATTTTACTTCATTTACTTGTTCTCTGTATTGGGACCGTAGATGTTGTATTTCTTGGGAGCCAGTCTGTTGGCATATCCCTTCCTTGTATTAGGTAGTGTTGCATCTTTGTAGAGATGTATTCTTTCGACACCTAGACGTGCCTTATGTATCATTTGGTTTAACTTCCGCTTTGTTGTGTATGGAATTATTATTGTTAATAAGATTCCATTTGGTTTATGATTGTTTAGGATCTTAATTGGTCGCTCATTTTATGGATCACGATTTGAATTTCTCGGATATCCCGGTTCGGGAGTCTTTGAAAATTCGGGGCGTGACAATTATCTTCATCAACTTAACTTTACATGTATAGCCATAAAGTACAAGGGGAATGCTTTAAGAGAAGGTAAGGGGGGATGAGTCATTTTGGACCGGGGATATCCAAGGCTTTGCTTCTGACTAGTTTTAAAACTCGTGCAAAACGCTCCTTCTATACAAGAATTCGAACTTTGTCCGCAAGCGTGATCACATAGATTATTTTCTTCCAAGATAATCAAACTTTAGACCTTATATATATTTTTTCCAACTCATTTAAATTATAGGGACACAAGACATTTTGTGAGTGCATATTAATTATTATATGGTGTACGAGTATCCACTTATAGAAATGATAAAAAGAAATAAAATGAAAATAAAGAAACATCATCAATGCCAAATAGTAAAAGAATAGTAATAAAAAATAAAGATTCCAGAAAATATCCCTTTTCACACTTGAGGAAAATGACAAATCAAACAAATTCCTTTTTCAGACACTTGTGGAAAATGACAAATCAAACAAAGGGCATCACTCAAAACATCATTGTCCCATTCAGTTGAAGATGGTATGAGTTTTAAACTTTCCCTTTAGGTTTCTCCAATAAATTCATTCACAATTATTCATCCTCAATGAGTAGCTTTTGTCTTATCTTTTGAAGGATTTGAATTAGGCAGAGAGAGACTATGAGAAAGGAATCAAAAACCCAAGTAAAGGTTGGAGTTGGGATTGAAGCTTTCTGGAGAGCTTTGTCTAAGGATTTAGCTTCTATACTTCCAAAAGCTATTCCAAATTTAGTGAAAGACGTACAAGTGATAGAAGGAAATGGAGGTCTTGGTACTGTTATGCTCCTCGACTTTGGCTCTGGTAACTCTTACTTTTTTGTTTTTTATCTATTAATTCATTGAGTTCTAAACTTATTTGAGAAAATTATAATTCCTATTTTTGTAGATTGTCTAAATAATACGGAACTCCGCTATTATTTGAAAAAAAAAAAAAAAAACCTTGGAGTCTTTTTGTTAAGCATTTTCAAACTTTTGAAATGCATCTCGAGCTTTATGTAAATTTTCAACAGGGCCGGCCCTGTGATTGCCAAAATAATTTTGAGTGCAAAGTTTCACGTGTAAGACCTTTTGTATATGAGGCTTCTTGCGCACAAAAATAAATAATTATAAATAAACTAATATAAACGCTCAGAATAAAACTCGGTCTTGGTGCTTTATATAAAGAAATTCAATTTACACGAAAAAAATTATAAAAAAGTATTCGACACAACTTATTCAAAATAATCAAAATTCAACTTCATATCATATCTAAGTAAATTTGATCTTCTTGCATTTTAATTTTTAACTACTTTTTATTATTATTATTATTATTATTATTATTATTATTATTATATGTGTATACAAGTTATACATATAACAGATTAGAGCATATTATGCCACTAATTTAGAAATGAAATCGGACTTAGAGAATATGAATGAGAATATTTGGATTTAAAATTATGTAAACTTTTATTTGGGGTGCCAATTATGGATTTCTCGTACAATCTTTTCGCGCCTATATAATAAAAAAGATTAAAATTTTGGGGTTCATTTTCAATATGACACGATTTTCAATAAATTGAAGGTGGATCGATTTACTTAAATTTATTTTTAGATGTAGCAAATCTTAGGTACCAGAAGGAAAAGATTGTGGAGTTTGAGGAGTCATTGCATCGATTCGGACTGCAAGTAATAGAAGGAGGTCATCTGAATTTCGGATTTTCTTCCTACAAAACCATCTTCCAACTAACGTCAAGTGGAGATTCGGAGACCATTGTTGATTTCGAGGTGGTATACGAGACAGAAGCCGAAGAATCCCATATGCCACATCAGACTACAAAATCATCTCTTACTTTCATCAAATGCCTCGAAAATTATCTGTTAAATCAATGTTCCTAGAATTTGATTTTTATTTAATTTAGAGACTTTATGCTAGTAGATGTGAGGCCTTTTATGTAATTTAACTATTTAAGTTAGTAGTCCATTGCTCTTAAATTCTGAATGAAGATTTGGATTAAATATTGATTGCTTTGCCCCATTGATGTAGCATAAGAGAATGACGCGTGTTTATTTTTAATTCGAAGTCAATTTTGAATAAAAGTTGTGACATTTTAAAATTATATAACATTGGCGGTGAGAAGTAGGATCCAACATTTTGTCGATTTTTTTATGATGTTTAAAGTTTCTTCCAAACAAGATGTAGAATTAGATGATCAGTTCCAATTTCATGTTAAGTGTAAGAATCTTGCTATAAATCATCTCATGTGTTGATTATTTATTTCTATTATGTAAGAGGTCTCTGTATTCTGTTCAATCTATGCTTGATAATTTGAACAAGTTTGGTTCATGATGAGACTTATTTCCAAAATCTTCTAAGGGCTTGTTTCATTGACGCGTTGGTCTGATCTGGTCTTTGGTTTGAAAACCAGATCATGTTTACCCTGTTTGGTTTTGATTTTTAAAAATTAGCCCATATAAAACCAAGTTAACTGTAAATAATAAAAATTAACAGGCTCGAGCCCATTTTTAAAGCCCAGGATTGACTAGGCCCATGTATATACAAATGAATAATTGACCCATGACCTAAAGTCCATGTAATAGGATGAGCTCATCACTACCATGTCACTTCTTATAAAATGAGAAGTAACAACCCATTACCAAGAGATAGTGGGTAGTTGCTAACCAAGTGGGTCATGACCCCATAAATTTGGGAGTATGATCCTACTAAATAGGGAAATTGGTATGGGGTTGAGTTATATATATAGTCATTGTAGCCTCAATAAAATCTATCTTTTGATATAAGCGAAATTCTACACTTACATTTGGCGCCGTCTGTGGGAAACGATATTATTTTCCACCTTTAGAACTTTTTTCATTCTTATTCGGCAAAACATGGTATCTACCCGGTCAACAAACAACAAAGTCAGGTTCGAAGAAGTCATGAGGCGATTGGAAGTTGTAGAGCAGAGAAATGTTGCCCTTGAACATCAGAATGCTGAGCTAATCCATCGGGTGGCTCAGGGGCCGTTTCCTCTCCGAAGTTCCAATCCAGCCGATGGTGCAGGTCGACCAAGGAATGATGAACCAAAGCCCTCTAATTCTCATTATGGGTGAGACATATCGGCCACTCGAGCAGACAAAGTACCGAGGGAAGAAGAGGAATCCTCCCATCCCACAACAAAGGAGGTCCCGACGACACATGTCCCGACCTTGAATGACCTGCACGAAATGGCTGCCAAGATCCAAAGAGATGTGATGAAGGATTTAAAGATGCAGACCCTTGATGATCTAACCATCCATGCAACAACGGATATGACCCAATCCCCATTTACGGAAGAGATTGAGGCAACAAAATTCCTAAGAAAGTTTGTGCTACCAATTTTCACACTCTACGATGGTACGAAGGATCCACTCGACCACATCTACCAAGTGCAGACTAAAATGACCATATATGGGAGAAACCAAGCACTTCTGTGCAAGGTATTTTCAACCAGTTTGACAGAAGCACCACTTTTGTGGTTTAGGAAACAGTCCCTGGGATTAATCAGTAGCTGGAATGACCTTTGTAGGTGTTTCATCGGTCAGTACTTCACTAACCGAAGACAGAGAAAGACGATATCAAGTCTCTTCACCATGACACAAGATAAAGGAGAGCCTCAAGAGCTTTTTATCCAGATTCAACGTAGAAATGTCCTCTATTGATGACTGCGAGTAGTTGTCAACAGTAGAGGCAATCCGTATGGCGGTCATCCCTAGCACAAAATTCCATTATTCGTTAGTGAAACGCCCCCCCTAACAACATCGGCGAACTCAATTCCAGAGCGCAAGGATATCTCAGAATAGAAGAAGAGGAAGCAGTCAGGAAAAGAAGGGCCTCACTGGTAACAGTGGAGGCAAAATCCAAAGAAAGAATGAAGGATCAAATGCCTCAACGATCCGAGCCATCCCAACAAACCTCATCATCCAGAATGCCAGATAAGCGTCAGCGAACAGAAGAAAGAACAACTCCGCTCAAGACCAACCTGGGAAAACTCTTTCAAGAAAACAAAAGCAAAGGGATATTCAGACCCCCTCCACTGATCAGACAATCGATGGAGTTGAGGGACATGACCAAACACTGCGCCTTCCACAGTGAGTATGGGCATCATACAAATGATTGCAGGAACCTCCGAAGGCAGGTCGAAGCGATGATCGCCAAAGGGGAACTTGCAGACTACTTAATGAAGGACCAGCCAAGGCCAAACATGTCAAATCGGACACCACAGAACAACTCTACAACTAGACAACCAATAAGGGTTATCCACATAGTCCAAGGAGGTGAAGAGGACCTTAAGTCCGAGGGAAGTCGAAGGTTAAAGCTGCGAAAGACACATAAACTCAGGTGTATTGGTGAAATTTATCAAACAACCATCATCCAAGGAGAGTCAAGAATTACATTTTCAAAGGCCGATATACAGAATGTTCAGACACCCCACAAAGATCCTCCGGTAATTACTCTTCTGGTAGTTAATTGTTTGATCAAACGTGTGATGATTGATCCAGGAAGCAAGACCAACATTATGACCAAGTGGGCTTTCGACAAAATCGGGATTGATGTGTCGCAGTTAAGCCCAGTTCGAACACCTCTGGTCAGCTTTGATGGACGACGTGTTGAGCTAATAGGAGTAGTCCAGTTGTCAGTATCAGCTGCACGTCGAACCCTGAAAGAAAGCTTTGTAGTGGTAGATGTCAAGCCATCATACACTTTACTAATGAGACGAGGGTGGATCCATTGGATGCAAGGAGTTCCTTCCACTCTCCATCAGGTTATGCGATGTCTTGACCCAAATGGAGTGGATGTGACAGATATCCCTGGAGACCAAGTAGTAGCAAAATAGTGTTATTAAATAACTCTGAAGGATCTGAATCCTAAGAATAAATAAGTCATGGAAGCATCAAAAAAGTCCCTGTACAATGAGAAATAGCAATTACAGTCAGACCTTTCCTTCAAGGGTCAGGAAACTCAGACAACCACAGAGCCCCTAGAAGAGATGATGTTAGTCAGACAGATCACACCAAAGTCACATTTATTGGTTCATACCTCCAGAAAGAAGAAAAGAACAAACTGATCCACTTCCTCCAACTAAATTCAGACGTATTCGCCTGGTCTCATCTTGATATGCCAGGCATAGACCCCTCAGTTGCTCAACATAACTTGAACGTGGATCCAAAGGTCAGACCAGTGAGGCAGAATTAGAGGAGGTTCGGTGTAGAAAGAAACCAAATCATATCTGAGGAGGTGGGAAGGTTGCTAAAGGCTAGATTTATAAGGGAAGTCAAGTATCCATCATGGCTGTCAAAATGTGGTGGTGGTCAGAAAAAAAAAGGGAAATGGAGGGTCTGCGTGGACTTCACCAACTTAAATAAAGCTTGCTCAAAAGATTGTTTTCCTCTGCCGAAAATAGATCAGATGGTTGATGCCACATCAAGATATGAGAGACTCTCATTTCTTGACGCATACTAAGGCTATAACCAAATCCCGATGAATCAGGCCGACGAGGAGAAAACATCCTTTATTATCGAAGAAGGTACGTACTGCTATAAAGTAATGCCTTTTAGACTTAAAAATGCAGGTGCCACTTATCAGAGACTTGTCAGAAGAATATTCAAAAGTCAGATGGGGGTCGAAGCCTACATAGATGACACAGTGGTAAAAAGCAGAAGGAAAGATGACCACCTCACGTACCTCGAAGAAATTTTCGATGCACTCAGAAAGTATGGGATGAAGTTCAACCCTGCCAAATGCTTGTTCGGAGTCTCATCCGTGCAATTCCTCGGCCATATCGTCAACCGAACAGGAATCGAAGCCAGCCCCTCACAAGTCAAGGCTCTGATAAGCTGTGAAGAGCCAAAGACACAAAAGGAGGTCCAGATCCTGACAGGAAGAGTAGTTGCGCTAAGCTGATTTGTATCCCGACTGACAGATCGATGAGATCATTCTTTCAGGAAATCAGAGGCGGAAAAGGAAGCCTATGGGGACCAGAACAAGCCGAGGCCCTTCAAAAATTGAAGCAGTATCTCCAGAATTCGCCAATCCTGACCTCACCGAGCCCTGGAGAACCATTACATCTATACCTTGCGGTATCAACAGCTTCAACCAGTGCAGCATTAGTGAAGGATGATAAAAAATGCCATAAGCCAGTCTTCTTCAGCAGTAAGTCTTTATTCGATGCTGAAACCAGATATACTATGGCAGAACGAGTCGTTCTTTTGCTAATTAATGCAAAGAGATGCTTGAGGCATTATTTTGAGACCTATCCAATCGTGGTACCAAACACCCTTCCCATAAGAGCCATTATGACCAAGCCAGATCTGACTGGAAGAATCACCAGATGGGCGCTAGAGCTCGGAACATTCGACATTACATATGTGCCAAGAACAACCCTTAAAGGTCAAGCTTTAGCTGATTTTCTCCTCGAAGCAGAGCCAGAGTCAACTCTAATCGAGTCAGATGAATCCGAGTGGACACTTTATGTAGATGGCTCAGTTGGATCAGCAAGTTCAGGAATCGGGCTCGAAATCATAACACCAGACGGAACCCGAATCCAACAGTCAATCCGTCTGGAGTTTCCTGCTACCAACAACGAAGTCGAGTATGAAGCACTCCTATCAGGATTACGACTAGCTCAGAGCCTCTGTATCAGAAGACTCCATATATTTAGTGACTCACCGCTAGTGGTCAAGCAAGTTCAAAGAGAGTATGACGTAGGGGAGAAGCTGCAACCCTATAGGAAGCTAGTCCAGATTGAATTAGATAGATTGGAACAATACACCCTCAGTCAGATCCCCAGGGAGGAAAATGAAAATGCAGATCGACTGGCTAATATGGCATCCGTCAATGATCATGATTTGACCAGAGTCGCCCCCCCGATCGACTACCTGGATGTCCCAAGTATTTAACAGCCAGATATCGTGTGCAAAATACCTTGGGAGCCAAGTTGGATGGACCCAATAGTAAAGTACCTCAGGAATGGCATCCTTCCAGACTGTAAAACAGAGGCTCGAAAAATTCGCATGAAATCAGTCAAATACGCCTTGCTGCATGGATAAATTTATAGAAGATCCTTTGGTGGTCCATACCTTCGATGCCTCACACCTTCAGAGGCATTGGCCATTATGAAAGAAATTCATGAGGGATTATGCGGAAATCACTCTAGAGGACGAGCATTGGCCCATAAAGTCCTAAGTCAGGGGTATTTTTGGCCTTATCTCTCTCAAGATACTGAAACCTATGTCAGAAGGTGTAAGAAATGTCAGTTCCATGGAGACTTCATCCACCCACCACCAGAGTTACTGAATCCCATTTTCAGTCCACATACATTCGCACAATGGCGGATCGATGCAGTAGGGCCACTCCCAATGGCCCTAAGATCAATAAATCAAACGCTAATAGCGAATGATTATTTCACAAAACGGGTCGAGGCGGAGTCCTATTCCACCATCACTCACAGACATGTAATCAAGTTCATATGGACAAACATCACCTGTAGATTCGAGGTGCCAAGGGTAATAGTAATCGACAACGGAATGAATCTGGATAATCGGTGGACCAGGCAATTCTGCAATGAACATAGAATTCAGCTAAAAACATCATCAGTCGCATACTCTCAAGGAAATGGTCAAGCCAAAAGATCCAATAGAACAATATTGAATACCCTAAAGAAGAAGCTGGAAGATCTTAAAGGTGCATGGCCAGATAAAATTCTAGAAGTGCTCTGGTCCTACAGGACGACATCGAGACTCCCCACAGGAGAAACACCATTCTCAATGGTTTATGGAACAGAGGCAGTCATCCCAAAAGAGCAAGTAGTGCCAACTGCCAGAATAGAGTTGTACCAAGAGGAATTGAACAGCTAACAACTTGTTGATCGGCTGGATTTGCTCGAAGAAAAATGAGATCAAGCCACTATCAGGCTAGCAGCCTATCATCAGAGGGTCAGAAACGCCTTCAACAAGAAAGTCAAAAGGCGTGAATTACAGGTGGGCGATATGCTTCTAAGAAAGAAGATCGGATTAATCAGCAAGCTCAGGGAAAATTTGGAAGGGCCATACACAGTCGTGGAAGTCATAGGACATGGGGCTTATCGCCTCAGGCATAATGATGATTATATGGAACCCAATTCACAGAATGTCTCACGGCTGAAGAGGTACTATCATTGACAAGTTCATTTCGTTTTTATGAATAGAATAAATAGGCAGAGGTATACGAGCCTAGCCTTATTCGTGTGCTTTTAAATTTCCAAGTCTGTAATTCTGGCTGAGTCAGATCCTGCTATTTTTGTAATTTTCTTATTTTAATAAAAGATGATCATCCTTTTATCTTATAAATAAGTCGAAATGGCCTGATTCACAATACCAGAAGTCCAAAAATTGAAAATATTTCCTAAATGTTGAAATGACAGAGGCTAATAAGCCTGACTCACACTTTCAGATGATCAAAATAGAAAATATTTTCCTTAAGTGTTGAAATGACAGAAGCTAATAAGCCTGACTCACACTTTTAGAGGATCAAAATATAAAATATTTTTCTCAAGTGTTGAAATGACAGAGGCTAATAAGTCTGACTCACACTTTCAGAGGATCAAAATAGAAAATATTTTCCTTAAGTATTGAAATGACAGAGGCTAATAAGCCCGACTCACACTTTCAGAGGATCAAAATTGAAAATATTTCCTAAGTGTTGAAATGACAGAGGCTAATAAGCCTGACTCACACTTTCAGAGGTTCAAAATTGAAAATATTTCCTAGGTGACAGAGGCTTATAACCTGACCCATACTATCATAGAAATTAAATATATTTAAGTAATGAAATGACATAAGCAAATAAACTAAAGGGATGACAAGAGTACATGTTAGATTCATAAAACAAAATTGTTGTCCTTTGAGTATTACAAAATTGCCCGAAGGGCACAATAAAAAGTACAACATTACAAAAAAAAGGCCTAGTATTGCTTGGACCGCTAAAGTCCTTTCCTAAGGAGTTGACATGTTCGGTCGGAGGGAAGAATTCTATTGAAGGGTTGAGGGGGTCAGCAAGCAGATATCATTTGATAAACTCAGTAAAAAGGTTCTGAGCATGACTATGTTCAGGGCTGGCGTAAGGCTTCTTCACCCCTAAGAAATCATCCATGGCATTGGGGTCCTTGATCCTCCTCTTTGTTGGATCTTTTACGCCAGTATTGAAACCTTTTCGCCAGAATTCTCCAGCCACTATCCGGCTAATCCTTGAATAGTGCTTATGCATATTAGTTCCTCCCTTTTTACACATCTCCAGAGCAGACTGGGAGATGTCGAACTGATGTTGAAGAGCTTCATGATCAGAGGCAATCTTGTCCTTCTCACTGGACAGTTTTGCATTTAACTCCTTTGCCTTCGCAAGTTCATCCACCAGCTCAGTAACTCTAGAAGGAATCTCCTCCATCTGAGCCCTCGGTTCTCTTTCCCTTTCATCCCTCTTGGCCAGATCAGCATTGAGGCACTCAATCTCCTTGACATCAGCCTCATGAAGCAAACACGAGGCATTTGTACTAAAAATATCCTAGAGAAATATTGTAAGACAAAGTGTATCAGCAAACATAATAAAACAAGGAAAGCAATTTAAGGACAGACAAACACGTACCCCCATTATCAGGCTAGGAGTCCGACCAACAATGTCGTCAGGGTTGGCTTCTCTTTGGACCTCAAGCTCCTTAGGCGTCCAAAGATCTTTTGCCCGAGCTATCATTGCAGACATTGAAATGATATTATGAGCAGCTTGATCAGAAGACGTTGAGCTCTTATCCTTGCCCTTATGCTTCCTCCTCTTGGCAGGTCTGCCTTCGACCATAGGTCTGGTTCGAGCAGAGGAAGAATTGAGTAAGTCATGGATAGTGGTCTGCATAAGTGCAGACCCAGATGCATCACCCGCCACTGCAACAGTCATAGCTTGAGGTTCAGAATTTGGAGGCACTTGTTCAATCTCCATTGGTGGCACAGTCACCTCTTCCACCTCATCATCATCATCTTCGAATACGGGTCAGATCGGATTCAGCATTATCCTGAAGCTGACGCCTAACCTTGATATACCCTGCAAATTGGCAGGAGTAAACAGGTCAGTGCACGTTTTACGATCCAACCAGACTTTAGACTTCAAGAGAGCAAAACGAGCTTCTACATCCTGAGCCACTATATCCCTATCATCAAAACCTAAAAATTTACATACAAAATCCGCTCTAAGTTGATCACACCCGGAGCAGAGGCATGTATCCTTATGCATAAAAGAAAAGGGAGGAAGGGTAAGATGCCCAAAAACTCTAGGGATCGGCCATTTCTTAGAGTGAGGATAGAACCATGCCCCTTTCACTAGAACCATCTTTTCCTTCCAGTACTTCTCCATCTTTTCTGTTCCATTGCAGATGGACCGACCCTTGAAGGGGTAAAAGTTGTACCTTTCCTCACAATCCTTCAGATCCACAATTTTATAACATAGCAGCAGATCTGTTAGACTCAATGCCAGATTCTTATCTCTATTTATCAAAATCAGCATGGATATTCTCCGTATGAAGTTTGGGTTAGTGTAGAGGGGCAATCCCTAGGGTAAAGAAAATGAAATGAAATAAAGGATGAAGAGGAAACCGAAGCGCCTTGATCTGAAGAGCAGACATCAGCACCTCATCCAGACCCACTCCGTCTCCCATCCTAAAATCATAAGAAGGGTCATACTCCTTCAAGATCTCCTCCTTAGGGATCTTGCAATCCCTCCTTAGACTCTTGATATTCACAGTTTTCCTATTATGGGCTTCAAGAGGTTCGACCATAAACGGGGCTGATTCAGTGGAGACCCCAAAAGAATGACTTCAGGTACATCTACCCCTACAGAATGAGTAGAAACAGAAGCCCCAACAGGCAGACTAACAGATGCATCTACCCCTTTGTTCATTTCAGAAACAGGAACTCCCTCATGATGGTCTGGCACAGAAGTTCTTAAGCTAGGTGGGTTCGGACGACCGAGTAAGTGCGAAGAGGAAGAAGGCGTAGATGAAGAAGACGAGTCCGCGGAAGGGGGGCTCGGAACATCAGATCCTCCATATTCCCGAGGAATTGTCCCTTCGGTCGACCTTGAAGTATTACTATCAAACATAGTGAAAAGAAAATGGCAACTTACACAAAATGTACCGGCGAGGAGATCAAAGAAGCTCCGGCAACCGAAATATGGACGTGGCGAAGGCTTGAACACGACTGCTTAGAACTACACACAAGAGTTGAGAAAATGAGAGTCAGAAATGAAGCCAAAATGAGGCTTATATACAATCAGATATACCAACCGCCATCATTAAATGGCCGAGGAGGTGCAACGGTTCCCAATGCCTCAAACATGGTGAAAGTGGAACAGACAGTCGCTTTTCTGCAATAATGATGCTGACCTCATCGTATAAAACTGTAGAACAGTCAGTTCATTGAGATTCGGGTCAAGCCCAAGAACCCGTATGCCAGACCTGAATGGGGTTAGTGTAAATAGTAAAAATTAACAGGCCCAATCTCATTTTTAAAGCCCAGGATTGGCTAGGCCCATGTATATACAAATGAATAATTGGCCCATGACCTAAAGTCCATGTAATAGGATGAGCCCATCACTACCATGCCACTTCTTAGAAAATGGGAAGTAACAACCCATTACCAAAAGATAATGGGTAGTTGCTAACCAAGTGGGTCATGACCCCATAAAATTGGGAACATGATCCTACTAAATAGGGAAATTGGTATGGGGCTGAGTTATATATATAGCCATTGTAGCCTCAATAAAATATATCTTTTGATGTAAGAAAAATTCTACACTTACATTAACCCATCTGTCACTCAAAATTAAAAAAACAAAAAAAAAATGAAAATAAAAAAATCGTAAGAAATATATAAAATTCAAAAATATATATATAATTCAAAATATATATATATATAATTCGTAAAAAATATATAAAATTAAAAACAAACATATATAATTCAAAAATATATATAAAATTTGTAAAATATATATATATATAATTCGTATAAAATATATAATCTTCGATAGATATATATTTCAAAAAACATATAAAATTTGAAAAAATATTCAAAATTTGTAAAAAAATATATAAAATTCAAATAAACATATAAAATTCGTAAATAAATATATAAAATTCATAAAAATATATAAAATTCAAAAAATATATATATAATTAAGAAAATATATAGAATTTGAATAAATATATAAAATTCGTAAAAAACCAAATAAAATTCAAAAAAATATATAAAACCTTCGTAAACAAATATATAAAATTCATATAAAAATATATAAAATTCGAAAAAATATATATAAAATTCAAAAAAAAACAAATAAAATTTGTAATAAATATATAAAATTCAATAGATATATAATTCAAAAAATATATATATATAATTCGTAAAAAATATAAAAAATTAAAAACAAACATATATAATTCAAAAAATATATAAAATTTGTAAAAAATATATAAAATTTGGATTGTTTTTATAAAATTCGTATAAAATATATAAAATTCAATATATATAATTCAAAAAAATATATAAAATTCAAAAAAATATTTAAAATTTGTAAAAAATATATAAAATTCAAAAAAACATATAAAATTCGTAAACAAATAAATAAAATTCGAAAACATAACATATAACCTTCGTAAAAAATATATAAAATTCATAAAAATATATAAAATTTGAAAGAAATATATAAAATTAAGAAAACATATAAAATTCGAATAAATATACAAATTTCATAAAAATATATATAAAATTCTAAAAAAACATGTAACATTCGTAAAAAATATATAAAATTAAAAGACAAATCATATAAAATTCGAAATAAATATATAAAATTCGAAAAACCAAATAAAATTCGTAAAATATATATACTTTTTTTAATAAATATATAAAATTCAAAAAACAAATATAAAATTCGAAACAAATATATAAAATTCGTAAAAAATATATAAAATTAAAACAAATATGAATATATATAATCCTTTGGCACAGCACAATAGTATATTCATACAAGATTATTCAAAAGAATAAAAGGGGTAGGAAAATCATAATCAAGAGAACCAATGAGAGTTGAGCAATACAATCCAAGAAAGTGTTTTTCCACTATCTTTGATTTATGTATTCGTGATATTTTATTTGATTGGTAATATGGTTTTTTTGAATTTTATATATTTTTTCGAATTTTATATGTTTGTTTTTAATTTTATATATATTTTTATGAATTTTATATATTGTTTCAAATTTTATATATATATTTTGAATTTTATATATTTTTTACGAATTTTAAATGTTTTTTTGAATTTTATATATTTTTTACAAATTTAAAAATATTTTTTCGAATTTTATATGTTTTTTAAATTTTATATGTATTTTTTGAATTTTATATTTTTTTTTCAAATTTTATATATTTTTTCGAATTTTATATGTTTGTTTTTAATTTTATATATATATTTTCGAATTTTATTTTTTTTACAAATTTTAAATATTTCTTGTATGAATTTTATATATTTTTTACGAATTGTATATATATTCTTTGAATTTTCTATATTTTTTTAAAATTAAATTAAACTCTAGGGATATTTTGGTCCAAAATTATCGGAAAGGGGGTAAGCTGATGCAAAATGAAACCATATGGTGATTTTCTGATTTTGTTTAAGTGTATATATATATTTAATAAATTTTGGAACCAGACCAAATGGTTAACAAACAGTGTTTAGATTTAGGACAACACCAGAATAACAAGACAAGACTATACCAGACCATACAAGTTTCCAAACAAACCCTAAGGGCTTGTTTGATTTTTAGGTTGGTTTTGTCTTGTCTTGTTTTTGCTTTCCTTTAAAGACCAAATAGACTTTGGTTTTTACAATTTAAGACCAAATATTTTTCCTAGGTGGGCCCCGCATTCCACTACACATCATATTTTCTCTCTCTCTTTCTATATATATATATAATAAAGGGTAGACCCCGCTGTCCACTATTCTTTACTCTCTCTTTCTATATAGGATAGGGATAACTTCATTTACACCCCCCTGAGGTTTGTCTTATCTTCACTTGGACCCCCTCAGGTTTGCAGATCTTCATTTACACCCCCTACTTTTCAATATTCTCATCACTTAGACCCCCTGAACGATGATATCAGCCTGAATTTTTTTTAAAATCCTTAAACTACCCTCAATGTCTTATCCTTATTATGTTTGGAAACAAGGATAGTGTTTTTATCAATTAGACCCCCTCCCATCATTTAATAATTTAATTTGTATTAAAATTTCAAAATATATATTAAAATTTAAAAAATATTATAAATTCAAAAATAAATATAAAATTAAAAAATATATATAAATTTTGAAATTATTTTTTTTTCAAAAAAAATATTAAATTTCAAAACTAATATAAAAATCACAAAAAACATAAAAAATTTGAAACAAATATATAAAGTTTTTTAAAAAAAACATATAAAATTCAAAAACAATATATTAAACTTCAAAAAAAATTATAAAATCGAAAATAAATATAAAATCAAATATATATATAAATTTTTAATTTTTTTTTTAAAACATATTAAATTCAAGACAAATATATAAAATTAAAAAAAACCATATAAAATTCTAATAATATATATTAAATTTCAAAAATAATTATAAATTTCAAAAAAAATATAAAATTTGAAAAAAAATATAAAATTCAAATATATATATATTAAATTTCAAAAAAAAAAACTAAATTCGAAAATAAATATAAAATTAAAAAAAATATTAATTCTCTCCTCTCTCTTTCTCTCTCAGACGCACATACCACACACACACACACACACACACACACATATATATATATATATACACACACATATATAGATAGAGATCTATCTATCTATATATACACACACACACATATATATATATATATATATATATATATATATAAGTCGCCGGCCGACCCCCTCCCACCGCCTCCCCGTCGGCGTCGCCCCCTCCCACCACCGCCTCCCCGTCGGCGCCGCCCCCTCCCGCCGCCCCCGATGGGTCTATATATATATGTATAGATCTATATATGTGTGTGTATATATATATATATGTGTGTGTGTGCGTGCGTGTGTGTGTGTGTGTGTTGTGTCTGAGAGTTAGAGAGAGAGAGAGAGGAGAGAGAGAGAGAGAATAAATATTGGGGTGTTTGGTTTGAGGGTTATATTGATTCTAAGGAGGTGTTTGGTTTAGGGTTTAAATTGATTTAGGGATTAAATTGATTTAAGGAGTGTTTGGTATAAGGGTATTTTAGACATTTCACCCCATGAGGGGGTGTAAATGAATATATGCAAACCTGATGGGGTCAAAATGATGATAGGTCAAACCTCAGGGGGTGTAAATGAAGTTATCCCTATAGGATAATTTGCACTAACACCCCCTCAGGTTTGCATCTATATATATTTTCAAAAACATATAAATTCGAAATATATATATATTTCGAAAATATATATATAAAATTTGAAAAATATATATATTTTCAAAAACAAAATTCAAAAAATTATATAATTTCGAAAAACATATAATCATTTCAAAAAATATGTATATTTTTTAATTCATATATTTTTCAAATTATATATATATATATATATATATTTTCGAATTATATATATATATTTCAAATTTTATATATTTTTTGAAATTTATATATGTTTTTCAAAATTATATAATTTTTTGAATTTTGTTTTAGAAAATATATATATTTTGAATTGTTTTTTGAAATATATATATTCGAATTTATATATATTTCAAATTTTATATATATATTTTCGAATTATATATATTTCAAATTTTATATATATATTTTTAAATTTATATATATTTTTCGAAATTATATAATGTTTTGAATTTTGTTTTTGAATATATATATTTTTTGAAATATATATATTCGAATTTAAATATTTTTCAATATATATATATATATATTCGAATTTTATATTTTTTTTGATTTTATATATATATTTCAAAATTTATATATATTTTTCAAAATTTATATATTTTATTCTAATTTTATATATTTTTTGAAATTTTTATATATTTTTCGAAATTTATATATTTTATTCTAATTTTATATATTTTTTTCAAAATTTAAATATTTGTTT
The DNA here is from genome assembly GCA_963922005.1 of Cornus suecica. NCBI lineage: Eukaryota > Viridiplantae > Streptophyta > Magnoliopsida > Cornales > Cornaceae > Cornus > Cornus suecica. The sequence continues at coordinate 22,050,756 of OY998239.1, read as the reverse complement.
TCGTATTTTATACATTTTTTTGAATTTTATATATTTTTTCGAATTTATATATATGTTTTTCAAAATTTTATATATTTGGGGTTGGGGCATAAAGGTCATTTCACATTATCCTTAATATTTTCGAATTTTATGAAGGGTATTTTGGTCATTTGGGGTGTGATGACAAGCAAAACCAAACCTGAGGGGGTGTTAGTGCAAATTACCCTTATATATATATATATATAATTCATGGTAGGCCCCGTTGACCAGTATTCTTACTTTCTTTCTATATATATAATTTATGGTGGGCCCCGCTGACCACTACTCATTACAAAATCACACAAGACCAAACAAAACCACACAAGACCAAACAAAACCAATATAGTCAGACAAAACCAGACCATACCAGAAATCAAACGGGCCCTAAATGTTCCTTTTTTGCCGCTGGAGTGAAAGACAGTGTTCTTGCTTCTATTGTGAGTATATCTAATTTTAATTTGGGATCCCTGCCTGTGAAGTACCTTGGTGTCCCCTTAATTTTCACTAAATTGAGAGCTGAAGATTGTAAGGGTTAGTGTTGAAATTTTCTAGAAGAGTGCAAGCCTGGAATAGTAGGTTTTTGTCATTTGTTGGTAGGTTGCAGTTAATTGCTTCAGTTTTGTTTTCTGTGCAAGTGTATTGAAGCATTACCTATAATCTTCCCAAAGCTGTGATGAAACAGTTAACTACCATTATGAGACCATTTTTGTGGAAGGGAGTCGAGTTAAAAAATGGGGGTGAAAAAGTGGCCTGGAATAGAGTGTGTCTTCCTAAGCATGAAGGTGGTTTGGGGTTAAAAGATTTGGTGGATTGGAATGTAGCTGCTATATGCAAGCAGTAATGGAATGTGCTTCAACCTGTTGCTACAAATTTGTGAAGTAAGTGGGCTAAGATGGAATTGATAAAGGATAATAATTAATGTTCTTGGGCATGAAAAAAGATTCTGGGGTTAAGGAATATTTTTAGGCAGCATTTCAAATACAAAGTGGGTAATGGGGAGAACATTTATATGTGGCATGATGATTGGCTTTATGACATCTCTATATTGGAAGAACATGGTCATCGAATTGTGTACGAGCTAGGCTGGTTTGAGGAGGAATAGTAAAGTCAGTTCCATTATTGTTGATATTATATGGAGGGAGAGAAACGGTAGACTCTTTGCTCAAGAGTTTAGAACTGAAGCCCAACTAATTCATGAAATTGTTAGTTCAGTGAGCTACAGATTGATGTCTTTGTTTCCATGCTCGGATCAGTTTTGATGGATGCTAGGTGGTTTGCTTAAGATGGGTCTGGCGTATTTTTTTGTCATTCTTTGGGAGATTTTCATATTGAATGGGTTTGGGGAATCTGTGTGTATGCCAATGTTGATCTGGTTGGAGGGTGTTGTTGGATATTTCATGCTAGGGGTTGGGTTTGTGATAATCCATCTAATGGTTTATACTGATTATCCTTCTCCTCAAGGGGTTGTGAATCATTTCCATTACTGGGGAATCTGCTATGTTGCTAAGAGTTTATTGCTGCATATTTGAGTTATTTTTGGAAGGGTTGTCTTCTATGGGCTGAAGCTGGGTTCCACTAGGTAGCTTTTTGTTGGGAAAATCAGATTTGGCTATGGGTTTTTTGTTTCTTCAGTGTTTAAGAGGGCTCTGTTAATCCCTTGGAGTTATCTGAGCTTAGTTTGTGTTTGTATTTTCATAATCAGATATGTTGCTCTTTTTTTAATTTGGTGGGTTTGGGGCTTCCATATATGTATTGGGGGTTATATTGAGGGATGCATCAATTAATTTGTATGCATTTTTTTATCATTTTTTATGATATAAAGTCTGTTTACCTTTCAAAAAAAAATGTAGAAATATTTATTCTCATTAAAAATTAATTAATAAAATTTAGAATTAATTTCATTTACGCCCCCTTAGGTTTAACAATTTTCATTTACACTTCTTATTTTTCAAAACTCACATCATTTACATTCCTAATGCCACTTAATACATAAACTATTCTCAATATTGCGATATGTGGTGTTTGGAAACAAGATTTACTATTCTCAAATTTTATTATCCAAACAAAACATTAATTTTTTATTTTGGCATAAATCAAAAAACAAATTTGTTTATAGTAAACTATATAAAAAATGAGAAAAAAATTTAATTGATAGATTGAATTTTTTTTATATATTTCGGACTTAATTTTTTTTATATTTTACAATAATTGGTAGTTAGGAAAAAATATTTCGCATTAATTTTTTATTTTGGCATAAATAAAAAATTTAATAATTCCGATTTTTTTTTTTTTTGTTATGGATGTTGTAGAGAATGAACTATTATATATATATATATATATATATATATATATATGTATTTCAAAAAACATATGACTATTTGTATATAACAGAGGACTATATATATAAACAGTTTGTAATCAGAGGACTATATATGTATACAGTTTATATAACAAATGACTATATATGTATATAAATAGAATAATAATAGAAGCACAAAACATATTTGAAACTGAAATTAAAACTCACAGTATAATCGCTAATTCCAGAAATGCTAGACAGAGAAATTGAATCCAAGCCCTGTGCAATCACGGTTTCTTTAAGGCAAATTTGTTCTATCTCCAATGCTCAAGGTGTACGAACAATTGTCTCCCAAGATAGAACGGATTTCGTCCAAGAAGATGCAACACTTCAATTTCCTTAGACGGGCGAACACAAATTTGTGTTTGTATTTGAACAAAAAGACTTCAGAATATGTGTGTATATGACAGATAGATTGGCGAAAAAGAACAAGGAGAAGAAATAAAAATCCGATACCAAGTGAACTTTGTCCTGGTTTATATATAGACACGAAATATGCACTTTAACTGTTTGGTGGTGAAGAGGCGCGAAAACTGTATTGACACTGGTTGAGACATTTCAACTGTCAAAACAGTTGAAGCAAATTTCTGCAAAAATGGGTCAACCCGTGGACAAAAAAGAAAGCCCAAATCCTCACCCACACCCGCGCAGCGACCACGAGCCGAACCGGCGGGAGATGTCCATCTAAAGTTTTTAATTAAAACAAAAATCAGATCCAGATTAAAAAAAACCCATCAAGCAATGGGTAATTTGGTGTATTAATTTTAAATCACTTTCTCTGTTCCAAAATAAGTATCCACTTTGAAAAGTCAAATCACTTAATTTGGTCAATTTAACAGTTTAACCTTCAAGCATTAAAGTTATAAAATATATATTTTATAAACAATCACATCATTATAGTGAGACCACGAGTAAAGTTGATATTTTATTCACTAACACTACAATAAAATGCATCATCTTAAAAAGTTGAATTTCCCAAAAGGGACTTATAATTTGAGAAGAATGGAGTAATATTTTTTTTCAAATTTGAATTTAAATAAATAAGTAAACTTAAAAAAACAAAAAAATAATTTGTAATTTACTCAAAAATCTTAATTTATTTAAAAAATAATAATTTGTAATTTACTAAAAAAATCTTAATTTAGTTACCAATTTATTTTAGGAGTATTTTAGGCATAAAATATCAATTTATGAGTATTTTGGGCATAAAATATTAATTTCTAACGGCATGGGGTGTTTGTTAATGGAATACTAACGGAGTGAGGGCTGTGTGTAAGGTGAGAAAAGTGTAGGGGGGTTATTTGACACCTCAGGGGGTGTTTGTCAAAAATTTGAAACCATAGGGGGTTGTTTGTTAATAGCCCTTCTTTTTTACCTAACACTATAAATATCAAGGTTGTCAGAATTGAGATTCTAAATAGAATCGTTTTGGGGTCAGTAGAATGGTAAGATTCTAGCAACTCGTATTAATTTTTTTAAAAAATATTAATAATTAAATATTTAATTTAAAAGTCTAAATCATATTAGAATTTTCAAATTTTTTTAATACATTAGCCATTTAAATGTTTTATCATAAATCTAGGCTATGTATTGAGATATTTGACTAAATCATAAAAATTTTGGACATTTCATATGAAGGGTGAAACCGTCATATCATTATAAAAACGTAGTAGAATCGTAATAAAATCATAAATCATATAAAATCGTAAAATCATAAAAAAAATTAAAATAAAATTGAGATTCTGATTACCTTTGATAAATATTAAATAGACAAGATTTTTTTGGGTTCCTTGGACTGGAGGCCTTAGGTGATCGTTCGGACTGCCTAAGCTTAAGCTTAGGGCTAGCCTCGCGCAAGGGCATGGTCAGTCTAGCACGTGGTTTCTTTTATGACATGCACACTAACTAGATTCGCCCTGATGGCTTCAGTTGGAGAATGATGGCCAAGTCTCTTTTTCATCGTCGAGTTTTTGACTAATAAGATTGAACCTTACCCAAATAAAACAATAATAGGATAGTATATAATGAAAGGCACAAAACCCATACATTATCAGGAATGTGTAAATAATTCCCTTATAATTCAATTTGTGTAATTAAGTCCTTATGGTTTGGTAAAAATGTGCACAAAGATCCTCTGCGACACTATTCAAAAAAATTTTCCAGCAAAAAAATTGGCATGTGCGTGCCGTTTAGTTTTATAAATACTCAAAATACTCTTGTATTGTTATCAAAATGTCCTTGCACAAAGAACGTGATTTGTTTGTTCAAGGAGATGAAGTCTGAGATCTGGGCATTGTTAGGTTTTGATTTTGATGCGAAACAACCGGATCCGAATGGCTGTAAACAACCCGTTTTCTTCCATTCTCAATCCTCTCCGCAGCCAAAACCCCCAAATATGTCAAACCCTAGAAATGGTGACTCAATCCAGTTCCAAGAGACCCATGTGCCCATCTTGCTCAAAACCAGTTCGTCTCTGCCTCTGCACTTGCCTCAAAACCCCATCTCTCCACAACTCAGTTAGGGTTACAATTCTCCAACACAGTCTAGAGAAAACCCACCCTCTCAATTCCGCAAGGATCGCAACCCTAGGTCTCAAGAATTTCGATTTAGTCTCCGTTTCGGACGTTAATTTCCAAGCCCAGTTCACCATTCGCCTCCTTCAACCAGATTTTGAATTGGGTTCGGTTGGTTCAGAAATTGAGATAACAAGTGTTGATGAAAACACAAGCTTTAGATACAACAATGGTGAATGTAGTTTGAGGGGTCATTTGGGTAGTGATAAAATAGGTCAGGAATGCTGGGATGGTACCGATTTGGCGCGCAATTCGGATTTGCTGACGAAAAATCACTCTTCTTCAGAGGCAGAACATGAATTAGCTGCCAAAAACAGTAATGGTGATAGTGGAAAATGTGATTTGGGGGTCACTCAAAACCCTAACCAATCTGATATTGGAATGGATGAGTATAGGTTATATAGTAATACTCATGAAAACAAGCTTTTGCAACCCTTTTTTGACCCAATTGGATTAGTCCCAAAAGGTATTGATGAACCTGCAATTGAAAAATGGAACTCATTCTGCACTTCAGTTCACAAACAACCCCATTCATCCGAGAGAACTATAACCTTCTCTGGCTAGACTTGTTTTTGGATCACATTCGAGCTTCGTATCAATTGCTCTGAGCAGCTTCTCGTTAACGAGGGCAAATTCAACCGAGGACTTGAGAAATAAAAGATCAAGAGATGAGAAAAGTTGCAGCTATGAGGAGAGGTTTGCCGAAGCAGTATCTAGAAAAATATATAATATATATTTATATTATTACGCTGTATAAACCAATATATGCACAAAACGGTACCTTTTTATATATATATTCTTTTTAAATAATAAGGGTATAATAGTAAAAGCACAAGTCCGTCACCGGAAAATGACTTAGAGGGATTAAAGTGCACGTTTTATAAAGTATGAGTGTGTTTTAAAACCTATAGGAAAATTATTTGCACATTCTTGATAGTGTGGGGGGTTTTGTGCCTTTCACCCTATAATCAATACAAAAACATATGGTTATGAAGACAAAAATATAATGATAGACTAAAATTGTCCTCCATTTTATGATTTTTTTTATTTGAGAAATTTAAAATGTAACAACGGTTTTCATGCCACTATAACTAAAAATATTATAATGTCAGGACTAAGTTGCCATTAAATATTTATGCGGTATGTTACAATTTGGTTTCTCTCATTGTGGTGGATGTGGGGATTCCATATTGTATTACTACGGTACGTCCCTTGTGAATTTGTAGGCTTCTTGCCACTTTTCTTTAATGAAATACAGACGCTTAACATTCCAAAAAATATACATATATATAGGTAGTTTTTTTTTTATCAATTTTAGATAACTAACTAATAATAAAATTGTAACATGAAAGAACCAAAACAATGCAAATAAACCAAGCCCAAGAAATAACTCAAGTCTAACACATGAAGGTAGACAAAAAAATTTCGAATATGTATACCTCACACACAACAACTTTCCTATTATTCTCGGGCTGACACATAATTAATAAATAAAATAAGGGTTAATTTCAGTAAACCCCCCTATACTATCCAGATTAATCAACTAACTCCTTCTCTGTCCACTTTGCCCCCTATACTATTCAATTTCATCAAATTGCCCCCCTCAACTCACATTTTGACTCAAAATGCCTAAACTACCCTCAATCAATAGTATAAGGGGGTTTGTTGATTCAACCATTTAAAAAAATTATTTTTCAAAAATCAATTATATTTTTCACAAAAATTATAAATTCAGAAATATATATATATATTTTGCAAAAAAAATTTTGAAATTTTTTTTTTCATATGTTGCAGATTTTCGGAATTTTTTTTTTCGCAAAATATGATTTTTTCGCAAAAAATTTTGAATTTTTTTTTTTTTCATATGTTGCAGATTTTCGGAAAAAAATGATTTTTTGCAAAACAAATTCAAAATTTTTTGTGAAAAATGAATTTTCATATGTTGCAGATTTTTTGCAAAAGAAATATATATATATATTTCTGAATTTATAATTTTTGTGAAAAATATAATTGATTTTAAAAAAAAAAAAATTTAAATGGTTGAATCAACAAACCCCCTTATACTATTGATTGAGGGTAGTTTAGGCATTTTGAGTCAAAATGTGAGCTGAGGGGGGCAATTTGATGAAATTGAATAGTATAGGGGGCAAAGCGGACAGAGAAGGAGTTAGTTGATTAATCTGGATAGTATAGGGGGGTTTACTGAAATTAACCCATAAAACAATTATCTGACATATATACATGAACAAGGTTATCTTTCTTTTTCTTTTTCTGCTTAAAAAATACTACCAACCTTAGGTTTTATATTACAAGTAAATTAGAAAATTTAAAGACACAAAGTCCATGTTTGGCAACCGGTGCGGTGTTGATTTTTGATTTTGGGTTGGGTTGATTGGGTTTGGTGTCTGAACTGAAATCATATTTGGTGCAGATGATTTTGGTGTGAGATTGTAAAGCTGAAAAACCAAACCATGTTTGGTAGACTTGATATGGGTTGAAATTCTGAAACCAAATCATGTTTGGTAACTTATAATGATTTGAAATTTTATTTATTTATAATAACATTTTGTAAATATATATGTTTTAAAAAATAAAATATATAAATAAATGACTTTTATACTCATTCTTATTTTATTAAATTTTAATAATAAATCTCAATTACACCCCTCAAATTAGCCCATATCCCACTTACATCCCCTCAAATATTTTGATATATATATATAATTCAAAAAATATATAAATTTTGAATATATATATATAATTCAAAAAATATATAGTATTAAATTTTGAAAAAACATATTTAATTCGAAAAATAATATATAAAAATTTAAAAATATATGAAATTCAAAAAACAATATAAATTTGAATATATATTTATAATTCAAAAATATATATAAAATTCGAAAAAATATATAAATTTCAAATATATATAATTCAAAAACAATATATTAAAATTTGAAAATATATATATAATTCAAAAATATATATAAAATTCAAAAAATATATAAAATTCAAAAAAATATAAATTTTAAAAATATATATATAATTCGAAATATATATATAAAATTAGAAAAAATATATAAAATCTGAAAAAATATATATTTTTTGAAATATTTATAACATTTGTTTTGAAAAAATATAAATTTCAAATATATATATAATTCAAAAAATATATATAAAATTCAAAAATATTATATTGTTTATATATTGTTTTCAAATTTTATATATTCTTTTCGAATTTTATATATTTGTTTCAAAATTTATATATATATTTTCTAATTTTGTATTTTTTTCGAATTTTATATATTGTTTTGGAATTTTATGTATTTGTTTCGAAAGTTATATATATATTTTCTAATTTTATATATTATTTTTAAAATTTAAACATTGTTTTCGAATTTTATAAAAAAGAATTGAATTTAAACATGACTTATATTCCAAAAAATTTTGTTTCTTCAAAATGGTACACCAATTATTGGTTTGGGCTTTAAAATGGTACACCAAGATGATTTTGGTTTGAGCAAATAATAACCACATCATGTAAATCATGTATTGAGATTGTGTGAGAAAATGCCCATATGGTACACCATGGAATGAATGAAATGAATGACTATAATCAATGTGTTATCTAAGTTATTTATGCAAAATATAGGAATGCAAATAATGTAAAAAAGTAATGTCTAGTGAAGGTCGAATATGAATCATCATGTGAGATGAGAACCCATTAAACAATTATGGGCCATGTTACTTTGCTATTCCTATTATAGTGCCATGTTAATGGCCTTCCAAATGTCAGTGGGGGCATGTCGCCCATTAATTTTTCAAAAATTTCTTTTAATATTTTATATTTTGTGAATAAGTTCATATATAGAAGTTGCATATAGCCCTCCCTGATTTTTAATTTTTTTTTAAATAACCCATCAAAATATATATTTATAGATAAATTCATAAAAAATTACATAGGACACCCCTAACTACTTTTCCTAACTCCGTCCTCTATTAATGTATTTCAATTTTAAATTTACTTCATCCATGTACCATCTATATACTCCTTCCGTCCCAAATTATAGTTCCATTTTGGGAAATTCAACTTTTTAATATGATGATTTTTGTTGTAGTGTTAGTGAATGAAATATAAATTTTACCCATGCTCCCACCATAGTAATGTGATGATTTTTAGTATATATGTTTTATAACTTTAATGGTTGAAGGTTAAATTAATAAACTGATCACATAAAATACTTTGATTTTTCAAAAATGAATATTAATTTTGGAATAAGGAAAATAGGAAAAGTAAGACGGAATTTTTTTTTTTATGCTGTCTCTTCCCCTGTCCATTTCATTGAATTTGGTACAATAATTATCTACCCCATAATTCAGAGCTGAGTGGTGTCTCCTTGTTCTCCTTCCTCAAAGGAAGGCTGAGCTTTCAAAGTACACTACTATAAAAGTGTATGTGGACCTAAGCATATCTAACACCTCTTCGAGGCAAAGAAAGGTCAAGTCTTTTTTCTTTTTCTTTTTCTTTTTTTTTTTAAAAAAAATATTTATATCTTTTACAGAAAATTCTTCACTATTTTAGTCACTCACATATATACCTGCAACATTCATAGAGGTGGCACTTATCTCCTCAGGATTTTTTTATGACACTATTATTATCTTTAAATAATGGCAATATATTAATAGAATATCAAAAAAAAATTATATCTTTAGCGAAAATTCATTTATATTGCTTCCATATAATTTCATTATTGATAAAAAAAAAAACTCCCTCCTTAGGGCATTTTTAGATCAATCACTAATTTTAGTCACCACTAATTAACTATGAAACATCAGTATAATTGAGTTTTATAACTTGTTATGTTATCTGTACCTTTTATTATATATATACGTTTGAAACTATTGACGTGATCTCATATAATTTGAACACATAATTAATTTTAAAAAAAAAAATAAATTAACATCAATTTCTTTTTTTTATGAATTTTATGTACAAGTTTCCTTTTTCTAAAAATTTTAACACTTATTTTATTTAAACACGTATCCAAATTGTATGAGAACATATATTTGTGGAGGACCCAATATTAATGTACGTATACTTTTATCACTTACATAAATCTAGAAGGTGGATCAGGGTTTGACATACGCCAAGAAAATATCTATTCAAGCTGAATGATTCCTCCTTGGGGACTGTCCAAAGAGCACATATCAAGTCATCTTTGTCTCATTCAACAAAAGATACTTTTGATTATCAACTTTCCCTTCACTTTCTCCACCAATTTAATTACTTCTCTACAAGGTCTTTCCTTGTCACTTGAAGTTTTTGCATTGGAGAAAACATGACAATTAAGGAAGCAAAAATCCAAGCAAAGGTTGGAGTTGGGATTGAAGCTTTTTGGAATGCTTTGTCTAAGGACTTGGCTTCTGTTGTTCCAAAAGCCATGCCTAATTTTGTGACAGATATTGAAGTGCTAGAAGAAGATGGTGGTTCTGGTACTGTTTTGGTCTTCAATTTTGGCTCTGGTAAGTCTCACAATTCCACTTTCATTTATTTACTTAATTCACAGTCTTGAGCACGATACAAAGATCTAAATTTAAATCATGATAGCAAAACGTAACAAAAAGATAAAATCAAAATTAAAACTTCAACCATGTGATTGGATGATGGGATTAATTCATGTATTTTGGTATAAAATCTAGGTGTACCACATTTGGGGAACCAGAAGGAAAGGATTGTGGATTTTGATGAGTCCTTGCATCGAATAGGACTAGAAGTAATAGAAGGAGGTTATCTAAATCTTGGATTTTCATCATACAAGACCATTTTTCAACTAACTGCAAGTGGTGAGTCTGAGACTATTGTTGATGCCAAGGCGGTGTACGAGACTGGAGGAGGAGCTGAAGAAACTGATCAAATGCCACTCAACACTTCAGACTCTACTCTTACTTTCATCAGATGCCTCGAAAATTATCTGCTAAACCAGGGTTCCTAGAATTTTTTTTCTAGTTGATTGCTCTCTATGGCTGAGCTCAAAATGATATATATTGAGCTTTGTATCATATTTATGTATGAATGAGTTTGTATGAATCAATATAGCTACCAAATTAACATATCTACAAACATTGCAATTTTTGTTTATTCCTGTCCAAAACTGTTGATATATAATCACATAAATTACTTACTATAAACAGGGACAAATCTAGTGATGTTAGCATTAAGCAGAGCATTTTTTTTTATTTATTCCTGTCCAAAACTGTTCATTGGCTGTACCAGAGTCACATGGGGGGTGATGGGTGATAAGATTGTATAGGCCGGAACAACAATCACCACTGCCATCTATCCAATTTGGCTGATAAGATTGCTTTGGATTTGATGCAAAAGGTATTTTTTGTTTGTGGTAACTTCTAGGTTAGACAACTTGTGAAATTACGGATATGACTATTTTTCTATATTATGGGTGAATTTTGATTTATACTCCCTTTGTTTCAAATTATATGTCATTTTGGGAAATTCAATTTTTTGAGATGATGATTTTTATTGGTGTGATGGTGAATGATAAACTAATTTTATCATTGGTCCAATCAAGTGATGTGATGTTTGTAGTTTAAATATTTTATAACTTGAATGATTGAAAGGTAAATTGACAAAATAAAATGATATTGATTTTACTTATTTTGGAATTGAGTAAATAGTGAATGTGGACACTTAAATTGGAACGGGGGATTATATGGTTATGGGACTTTATGAAAGTATCATGAAATGGGTTTTCTGAATTTTGAAGAGAGAGGGAGAAAGATTGTCTTAGGGACTAATTGGTTGATGCTTTTGCTTCTGCATTGTTGCTTGTGATTGGTTACTGTTCACGATTTTGAAAGCAAAGTGTGTTTGATGATGATTACTTTGCTTTCAACAATGTCAAAAACATTACTTTCAAAATGGTCAAATTTGAAACTTTCATTTGCTTTGTTATTGTAGCAATGTGCAATGGCTTATTGGAAGCAATATTTTGGGTCTAAACAATGATGAATAAATAAAAATAATATTTATAAATCATAATAAATAAATTTATAAATTAAATAAAAATAAATGATAAATACTAATTATAAATAATAAATAAATTAAATATATTTATAAATTAAACAAATAATAAATATATAACAAATAAATAAAACAATAATGAAAAAATAAATAATAAATAAAATACATTTATTTTTCTTACAGCAAAACATCAGTACCAAATACATTTTCAGTTCACTCATGGCACAACACAACAAAAACAAGTGTTTCAGCTTTCCTTTTCTTTTTCACAAAACGAAAGTGGCAACAGTTACCAAATAGCCCTTTAATAGGAGTTGTACATTAATGAAAGAGTTCAAAATAACTCATTTTATGGTTGAGAAAGGTAAATTTGATCATTCACACATGTTTTTTCATGGCTGACCTAAAAAGGTTTCGCTTATCTATTGACGCTACATTATTGGAGGGGTCAATTGGTACACGGTCCAAAATTTGGGATGAATGAAAAACATGGAGTCTATGTGATATAGAGGTTAAATTGATGGGTGAAAGTGGTATTACAATTAACCTGTAAATGTTTTGGGCTATCAACTTTTAATTTTGTATGAGTTTTGAAAAATGTGAAACACGTCCGAAGTTTTCTTTAATCTATTTGTTTATAAATTTCTTTAGTTGTTATTTAAGTAATGAATTAAATTTTTGTGTAATGTAAAATTTATATATATATATATATATATATATATATATATAATTTTGTAGACGTGTGCCTCGCATGTCGTGTCCTAGTTCTTTTAAATTTGTCTTATTGCGGTGTTCATGGAGTGACATACATGTATCCTGTGTTCGTGTATGTGATTCCTAACTTCACAATAACTTCCAATATTTTAACTCGGGCTTAAAAAATCTTTTTGAATCCACTTTTAAGCCTATATTAATGGACCTAATAACAAAACTCTAATAAATTAAAATTCCTTCCAACGCAAGGCACTACAAGTTAGGACAGTTAAACCTGAACCCAACATAAGAAATACTAAATTTGAACTCATGTGGGCCCATCTATTGATATTTTGAATTGGATTTGGGTTCAGCACAAACCTAACCCGAACAACATGTATTGTATATACTTCAAACCCTATTGTTTTCTTGCCATCCTTTTCTCCTTAATACTGCCCCCATGGTTCCTATATGCGGCTCTCCCGGGTTTTCTTTGTCACCCTATCGCCGCCACTCTTCGTCATCCCTTTTTGCCACTTTGTCGCCGCCGCTATTTTGATTTCACGGTTATATTTTCTCTACTCTCTCTCTCATACTCATGTTGTTTCTCTTTTACTAAGTTAGATTTCTAGATACATATATAGGAGGAGATAAAATATATGGTTATTTATTTTTTCTCACACGCGCGCGCACACACACACACACGTATAGAGAGAGAAAATATATCTTGCAATATCTCTTTCAAGTCCTCTCTATAGTAAGATCTAATGGTTAGAAGTACAATCTGTTTATGATACGCTTACCAAAAAAATTGATTAAAAAGTAAGGCTATTCACATAAACCGCCCTAGTTTTAGTTTTTGATCAAATACCCCCCTGATGTGTCATATTGGCCCATCTACTGTGAAAATCTTTCACGGACTCTCCTTATCGACTCTAAATGACAATGTTTTTTGCCATAAAACAACGTCGTTTAAAGTCGATAAGGGGGAGGAGGGGCAGTCTGTGAAAGATTTTCATAGCAGATGACGGGTTGAGATTTGATGATATTGTGTCGTTATTTCACCACACCCCGATCAACAAGAATTTATACCTACTAATACTTTACTTAAAATAGTATAGCAATAAGTAGGGTCGAACCACTCTCAACTTGGAACTCGTTTTGAGACAAGGATCCAAAACTTTACTTTTCGAGATAAAAAGAAATCACTTAAAACAACTCTTGAATTTTTTTAATAGTAAACTAAAATAACTAGATAAAATTATCAAATGGTGGAAAAAATCTCAAGGGAAAAGAATCCACCACCCGGGTCTATATAAATAATATTATATATTTCTATTGCAAATTCTCCTCCAACCTATTAAACATAAACATAGATATTGGTAGGCATTCCCCGTATTTCCATTAATTGGTAATCACGAAGAATCCTCCCTCTAATGTTTTGGTTTAAATAAAATGTAAATAGTAGTAGGCATTCCCCGTATTTCCATTAATTGGTAATCACGGAAAATCCTCCTTCTATTTTTTAGTGTCCAACCTCTATTGTAAGGTTTTTGTTCATTGAGATTCATAAAATGAATACTCTCGGGACGAGAATTAAACAATACGAAATAAAATAAAAATTATTTATATCTTACCCATGGTGGCTTCATCACCCCCTTGAGAAGAGTTTTAAGCTAGCATGTTGATAAAAAAATGAAACAAGGTAATAGAATGAAATTCCATTGATAGAACAAAAATTACACAAAATATGAAAATGGTACAAAAGTATTCTAAGCTCTCATTCCTCCACTCCCACACTCCTTCTACATGGCCTCTATATATAGGCATAATGCAACTGATGCATTTAATTCTACATTAAATGTTACCTACTCTCTCAACCACTTCTCTCAACAACAATTTCTCTCTCTTTTTCTCTTACCTTATTTAATATTCTTCTACCCACTTACACACATATACACACGTACACACTCACACACACACACACACATATATATATATATATATATGTAGTTATTACATTCTCCCCCACCAATTCTTTTTTTTTCTTCATTTTCATCCTTCTTGCTTTCTTTTTCTTTTCTTTTGCAAATCAACCCCTGCATGAAATAAAAATATATACATATGGAGAAATTATGTTAGGTAAATTACTCTATTTTGTACACTTATCAGCAGAGGGGAAAAATGGCACCTTAGGGGGTAATTGATCAAAATATGATGTTAGGGGGGTTTTATGTTAATATGCCTACATAATATGACATATTTTAATCACTAGTTTTTCTTTGGAGAAGGTTACATAGAGTAAATATATGGAGCAGATCCAATTATAAGGTAAAAATCAAAGCTCGTCTATTTTCTCTTCCTATATACATACATGAATTAGGATCTCCTGAGATTTATTCTCTCTAGCCTTCTTTTGGTAAGGGTATCATAAAAAGATTGTTTTTTTAATTTTACAAAGTGATAATGTAGATGATTCTTAACCATTAGATCTTACTATTTAAATGACTGGTGTAACGGGTCGGATGCTTCACGATTCAAACTCAAAAGCTTAAGTTGATGGGTAAGGCTAACATTCACCCATTTATATACCCAATCATTTTTTCATTTGGATCCGATGTAGAACGAGACTCTCTAATATTCTCCCTCATCCGAACTCGCGTAACGACTTCATTGCGATTATATCACCCTTTCTGCACGACTTGGACTCGAACTCGTCTCGGGTGATGCCAACCCAGCGGGTGCTTGGCGTGACATCGAATCAATGATTGAGTTTGGTTTTATTACCTACTATAACGGGCCGGATGCTTCACGGTTCAATTCAAAAGCTTAAGCTGACGGGACCACATTCTCCCCATTCAAACATCGCAACACCCTCATTGCGATAAGACCACAAAAGTTTAAGTTTATGGGTAATGCTAACATTCACCCATTTATTTACCCAATCACTTTCTCATCTGGATCCAATGTGGGACAACACCCTCTAACATTCTCCCCCATATGAACTCATGTAACGCCCTCGTTGCGATTAGACCACCATGTCTGTCGGGTCAGCTTAACTTGCATCCAGCTTGCATGTATGTATATAGGAAGAGAAATTAGATCCGAGCTCTAATATTTACTATTATATTGGAATTTGGATTCCTCCTTAGATTTAAGGTCTGTTTGATAACACTTATTTTTCACTTAAATCTGAACAGATTTATAAATTATTTAGTTAAGTGTGTTTGGTAAGAAATTTTAACATCACTGAAAATATTAAGGTCCTGTTTGACATAACTTCTGCTTCTGGCTTTATGCATAAGAAAAAGAGAAACAGAAGTTGGTACCCCCAACTTCTTCAAAATGTTATTCCAAGGCTCATAAGCTCTTCTAATTTTTTTGTCAAACACTGTTCAAAACTGTTTTTCCTTCCAGGAAGCCAAAAACAACGTTTGAAAAGTCAATTTTAACAAGGCCTTAGTGCCATTAAAAATAAGGTAAAATTTTAAGTGAGAGGATCACCACTTAAGATTGAAGTCTTAAAACTAAAAATTTATATAAATATCAATAAATATAAAAATTTTAAGCACCATTTAAAACCTTTAGGGTGCGTTTGGAAACTAGTGTTTTCGTTTTCATTTTTTTTCTCTTGAGAACAAAAAATTTTCTTGTTGTTGTCCTAAGGGTAATCCGGAAACAAAAACATGTTTGGTTGAAAATTTTGTTTAAAAGATTTTCGGGAACAAAAAATAAATTTTTTTTTTTGGAGGTTGAAGATGGAGGTTAGGGAATCTGCAACAATTAATTTTTTTTTTGGTTGAGAACAAACAGTGCCGAAAACAAAAAAATACCATTTTGGTGTTTTCAAATTTTGAACTAAGGGTGAGAAAACGTTTTTTTACTGTTCACGAAAATAAAAACCATCAAAGGCTCCCAAACGCGTTTTTATTCCCGTGAACAGTGGAAAAAATAAGAACAAAAATGAAAACACCCCTATCCATCCAAACGTACCCTTAGTACTCATAATTCAGATATTATAATTTTCAGAACTTAAATTTTTAGTTTTTATCCAACAACAACTTAGTCCCTCCAACTTTCTCCATAGCAGAACTAGTGGTTAAAATATGTCACATTATTCAACCATTTATATTGGTGATTGTACCATAAAAATAGTAATTTTTATTTTGCTAAATAATAATGTGGACGTACCTTAACCACTAAATTTTACTAAAGAGATGACCAAAGAGATAATGTATGAGACTATAAAAAATATAGATCTGTGCTTTGGTTTTTACATATTATATATACTAGGAAAAAGAGTATGTGCATTCGCATGAGGATAATTAATTTTGTTAAATTTTAGGATATTTAATTAATTAAAAAGGTTTAACTTTTAATTTAGTAAACCTAATATACAAATCAAATTTAGGCAAAAATTATATATATATATATATATGTATATAAAAGTCAAATTTGTTGATTAAAGTGTCATTCATATAAAAATTAATAATTATAGATTGAACTCTTAACATTATACCATTGAATCCTCAATCATTTGCTTGATGCACATTGACAATACCAATATTCACTCATCGTTGTTTCCAGATACGAGAAGCAAATTGTTGTGTGGAGGAATCAATATATTGACACAAGCTATAATCTAATAAAGAATTCAGGAATACGTGAAACCCAATTGTTTAGTAAATTTTCTTCCCACTTATTTCTCATCCCCTATTTATGGAGAGAAAAAAATATTTGCTGAATGTAGCAAAAGACGTCTCTTCAAAAATACTTACATAAATATTTTAAGTATTTAAAATAAAAATAAATGTAACAACCTTTATGAATGTAACAAAAAATATGTTTTTCACATTTTCAAAAAAAATTTAAATAAATATTCAAAGTATTTAAAATAAAAATAAATATATGAAAATAATAAAAAAATTTCGTACTTTTTAAGTAGTATAGATATAGATATGTATGAAAAAATTCGGTGAGGCCAATCTGTTTTGAAACTTACCAGCGGGTCGGGTTGGTGTCCGTTTAGATTGGGTCGGCCCAACTTGCACACCTACTTCAACTTTCAACAAACATTTTTAAAACTGAGTTAACTCGCTAACACGCTATTCGAGACCGCGCCAGAAAAAAAAACCCTAATTCCACTCCAAATCAAAATCAACCGCTTCTGAAGAATTCAAGTCTGCGATTCACCTTCCCCTCCCAATGGTACGTTCTCTGCCTCTTACGATTCCTCATATAAACAAACCCAGTTTCGTTTGATCTTCTACTCTATTGTTGTCACAAACAAATCCTAGATAAGGACCTAAATTTGTTTCTACACATGTTGTTATAGTGTCTTCGTGTAGTTACAGTCGAGTCCCACTCAATTGAAATCTAGGGTTTTCTTGTGTGACATTTGAGTACTGAATTGTTATGAATTTCTATGAATTTTACATAATTGGGTTTCTTTGCAATTAGATTCATTTGGATAAAACATGGTTGATACAAGAAGGGAAGTGGGATTTTTGTAATGGGAGTTGAGAAAATGATAAAAAAAATACCCAGTTGGTTATAGTTAGATATAGACTGTTGTGTAGAAGTGAAACGGTTAGTTGGGTTGCTAATGGGCTTGCAAGATTAGTTTATTTGAAATTGGAGTTGAAAAACTTGGGTTTATCTTGAGATACTATGACAGAGACCAGTGATACGGGTGGTGGTTCGGTTGCGAAGCGACCATTGAGAAAGAGAGCGGTTTCACGGAATTATGATGAGAATTTGATGGATGACCTTATAGAGAAGCATGTGGGTGCTGCTATGAGGAAAAGGAATAGGACTAAGAAGGATTTGGAGAAGGAAACTGAAATTGAGGCAATGATAGCTCTTTCTCTGGGCTTCCCGATTGATGCATTGTTGGAGGAGGAAATTCAAGCCGAGGTTGTGGAGGAATTGGATGGGAAAGAGCAGAATGATTATATTGTTGTGAGGAACCATATTCTTGCGAGGTGGCGGGCTAATGTGGGGATGTGGCTCTCAAAGGGACAGATAAAGGAAACAGTGAGTAGTGAGTATGAGCATTTGATATCTACAGCTTATGAGTTTCTCTCACACAATGGGTATATAAATTTTGGGGTTTCGCCAGCGTTCACGTCCCTAATTCCTGAGGATGGTACTGAAGGGTCTGTGATAATTGTTGGTGCTGGCCTTGCTGGGTTAGCGGCAGCAAGGCAACTCTTGATGTTTGGTTACAAGGTAGTTGTACTTGAAGGTAGGAACCGACCTGGGGGAAGAGTTTATACTCAGAAGATGGGACGAGAGGGTAACTATGCTGCTGTAGATCTCGGTGGCAGTGTTATAACAGGTATTCATGCCAATCCTTTGGGAGTTTTGGCTAGGCAACTCTGCATTCCTCTTCATAAGGTTAGAGATAAATGCCCACTGTACAAGCGCGATGGGACACTTGTTGATCATGAACTTGATTCCAGTGTTGAGCTCATCTTTAATAAGCTACTTGACAAAGTCACCGAATTGAGACAAATAATGGGTGGATTTGCAAATGATATCTCTTTGGGTACAGTTTTGGAGACACTTAGACAATTGTATGCAGTGGCTAGAAGTGCTGAAGAAAGACAACTTCTGGATTGGCATTTTGCCAACTTGGAATATGCCAATGCTGGATGCTTGTCGAATCTATCTGCTGCCTATTGGGATCAAGATGATCCTTACGAGATGGGAGGTGATCATTGCTTTCTTGCAGGTGGAAATTGGAGATTAATTAGAGCATTATGTGAAGGTGTCCCCATTTTGTATGGAAAGACTGTTCATACTATTAGATATGGTAATGAAATTGTTGAGGTGCTTGCTGGGGACCAATTGTTTCAAGCAGATATGGTGCTCTGCACTGTGCCTCTTGGGGTACTAAAGAAAAAGACTATTAGATTCGAACCAGAGTTACCTGCAAGAAAGCTTGCAGCTATTGAGAGATTGGGTTTTGGGTTGCTGAATAAGGTTGCAATGGTATTCCCTTATGTTTTTTGGGGGGAAGACCTGGATACATTTGGCTGTATTAGTGAGTGTAGCCTTAAAAGGGGAGAATTTTTTTTGTTTTACAGTTACCACACTGTTTCTGGGGGTCCAGTACTTGTTGCTCTGGTTGCTGGGGAAGCTGCACAATCTTTTGAAGCCATGGATCCATCCGCTTTGCTTCATCAAGTTTTAAGCATCCTCAGAGGTACTATACATCTTTAACAGCAGGTGACAGAATATTATTGTGTTTCATAGTTGTGTTGTCTCCTGTCCTCTTTCGGGATTTTGTATTTGTCTTTACTTATACAATTTATATAATAGAGAGCTTCCATTAAGTGTACTTTTATAATCTATATGCTCATTTTTACAGGTATATATAGTCCACAGGGCGTTGATGTACCTAATCCCGTACAAACTATATGTACAAGATGGGGCAGTGATCCCCTTTCGCATGGTTCATACTCTCATGTCAGGGTTCAATCGTCTGGCAGTGACTATGATGTACTTGCAGAAAGCGTGGGGAGCCGGCTGTTCTTTGCTGGTGAAGCAACAAATCGGCAACACCCAGCCAGCATGCACGGGGCTCTCTTGAGTGGTTTAAGAGAAGCTTCATGCATCCTCCAAGCCATGAGGAGAAGGTCAAGTAATCCTAGGAAGTGCATACCAAAGAATGGTGATCCAAATAATAAGGTTTTGGTTAAACTGTTCAGAAATCCTGATCTAGCATTTGGCAAGTTCTCCTTTATATTCCATCCTTCAACAGAGGACCCAAAGTCGATGGGGCTGATGAGAGTCACCTTTGGGAAATCGGGTAGTGAATGTAGCAGCGATGATTGTAACAAAAGGGAGACAGAGAACCGCCGTCAACAAGATGTAAACCAAGCACTTGAGCTTTATACAGTATTATCTCGTGAACAGGCATATCAGTTACAATTGGTGTCTGGAGGGGATGAGAGTAGATTATTTTCATTGTTAGAAAATCTTGGCTTGAAGCTTATGGGAGCTAATGCTTTAGGACTCTTCGGTAACTCCGTGACTGCTAACATTGCTAGTGGACGCAGGGGCAGAGGCAGAGGCAGGAATCGCGTGTCTGTGGGACAACAAAACATATTTCTGACAAGCTAAAATTCTCAATGGATCAAATTCAGGCACTTTCAGCATTAGCATGGATAATCCTGAAGCACACGCACCCATATCCCGAAAAGATACTGGAAGGTTGGCTTTCCATTGCTTCTGGCACTCTTTTTGTAACCTAGGGTGCTTATACTCGGTAAGAAATAGATTACTTGGATGTGACCTCTGTAGGCCATTGTTTTGTTTACTGTTGGGTAGCTCAAAGACTATTTCCGCAAAAGTAGCCTATTTTAGTTGGGGATGGACCATTTTGTGAAGAATCCAAGTAGATTCTTCATGGATCCCTTGTAATTTCATGTAGGAATTTCACCAACACAGAGAAATTGGTTAGTTTTGAGATTAAGACGGATGGTCCTTTTTTTTTTTTTGTTTGTTTTTTGTTTTCTCTTCTCGTGTACTGTGGAGCTTTTGTTGAATCTGCAGTGAAAGTAAAACTCTTTACCATCTGAACAAGAACGGTGGAAGTTGATCATCGGCCGAAGTTGCTTATGTCAGTCGGGAGGAAGTCTCGTGAGAAGAATCCATGGAGTTTTATCTGCATAACAGCCTGGTGCTATCATTGTAGAATCATTGTTTGTATGTTTTAGGTGCAAAAGCAACTTTGCTTGTGTATGCTAGAAATTACTGTTTCTGTAAAGGACTTGTATTTTGCCAGAAGAAATGAACATTTTCTTTTGATCTCTAATGATTGATGGATTTGTGTCTTGATAATTGGGTGTTTTTGTGTGGTTGCATAGTTCCATTTATTATTGGTCTTTGTATAATTCTTATAGAACAGAAAATTAAAATTGAAAAAGTTTGGGATTTGGGAGCTGAAACTTCTTGTAATCTACTTTTCCCGAATCTTTCCTCTCGACATAGCTGAACCATATAAACCTTCATAGTTTCACATACTCACAATGTCTCATAACAGACTTGAACCATTCACTTATCAATTGGGGGATGTGAGGTTCTACCATTACACCAAGGTGCGCGGGTAATCCTTCATAGTTTTGGTCTGATGCATGTATGCATTTCTGTTGTAGTTCTTGATTTGTTACTGATTCAGGTCAAACACAATTGCACAAAATTTTGGTTCACGCACAAAATTTTGGTTCACACACAACAGTAGTGATTGTTCCAATTCAATTTAACGTGTTCGTGCAATATAACCATAAAAATCACGGCAAAATGCACCTGGATTAAAAGTTAGATCAATAAATCAAATCGCACTCAAAAGAAAAGTTTGATCTTTATTAATTTAACTTTTCTTAAATTTTGGTGAATGTATTTAAGGATTTCCCTCCCTGTTAACAAAATTTTGAAATAAATCAAATTATTCTTACCCGACATGATTCGACAATATTGAATACCACCATTTCAATTTTTTTTAATATGAAAATAAAAAAATTATTAAAGTTAAAGAAAGCATTACATGAATATCATTCTATCAATGGAGGATAAAATAATAAAATTTAGGGATAATTACAGTAATGTCCCCTCGAGAATTGTAAAAATTATACCCGTACCTCCTTTTGTTATAATAATTACACTTTCACCTCATATAATTATTAAGTTGAATAAATACCCCCTTATGATGAACTTCCAGTGTAGTCAACAATCAATATTTATGTCAACATTTTTTTTTTGTGAAATATTCATAATACTTTCATTTAAGTGATAAATAAGTATGGGTATATAGGTAATTTTATATCTTCGGTCGCGAACAACGATCACTTAAAGGACCGAAAGTGTAATTATGAGAATAAGAGGGGCTACGTGTATAATTTTACAATTCTTGAGGGGTGAAACAATAATTATGCATAAAAATGTAAAATGTTGTATATGTGATTTACTAAACCATGATCAAATGGAGAGGTCACGATAATTTATCCAATAATTATACGCGCAGAGAGAGGTTGTGGGCCCTGGACATACGGATGAAGAATCACAGAGAAAAAGAGAGGTAGCTGTTTGGTCTATCTCTGGCTTGTATTCCAAATGGAGCTACAAAAACCCATTTGTGTTTATCTTCTTTTAGGGGACTCAATAACCAATTAATAATCCTCTATAGACTAACCAATTTCACTGTTTTGCTTTCAAAAGATATGTCATGACAACACTCACACAAATTCCCATCAATTTCTCTGCTTTCAATTGCTATGATTCAAGCAAGATACACAACCACTGTTTTGGGTTGAAATTATCACAACCCATTAAGTATTACTCATTTTCTAGTACAAAGTTTGGTTCTTTACTCCAAACTCACTTCAATTTAGGGGTTTCTAAAGATGGGTGGTCTTTAATGGGAGTGAGCAGGGGTATTGATGGGATTTTGGTGGCAGAGGAGGGGTGGAAGAGGAAAAAGAGGGTGGTTTTGGCGAGGTTCAACCAAGGATTGGGTTTTAGTGGTGGTGGTAGTGGTGGTGGTGGTGGTGGTGGTGATGGTGGTGGAGGTAATAATAACAATGGGAGGATTTTGGGTAATCTTGCTCTGGCTATTGGGTTGACTTATCTTTCTATGACTGGCCAGCTTGGTTGGGTTTTGGATGCTATTGTTTCAGTCTGGGTATTTCTCTCTCTTTTTGTATCTGAAAGCATGTGTTACTATATATGTGCGTGTTTGTGTATATATGTATATTTATACATATTGGTTGTCATATAATTAGTAAATTTGAACTTCTATACGAATCATACAATACTGGACTTAGATATAGGAGCCTATCATGTGTTCTATGATTAATATATTTGGTGGACTTAAATTTGTCATTGAAATATTGCTGGACATATATATTTCACTAAGATATGTTTATTTTTGTTGCCTTTGGTACTATCTTGATGCTCTAATGAATCTTATATCAATAAGTTAGTCTGTGTAGCAATCCTTAGAAATTATGGTTTAGCCACGACCTTCTAAATGGCTGAAGTCGGGTTGACCTTAATAACATATTATCTACTCATAGCATCTCCATTTTATGGTTATTTTGTTAGTGAAAATGCGTCATACTCAACGGGGATAAAATGTTAAATTTGGTCTGATATCATCGTAGAAACTCAAGGAAATAGAGAAGAATATACGTATTGCCTCAGTAGCACTTGATTCAACTTTACAGGGTAGTAACTACTAACTAAGTAAGCCATAAAACCCTGAGCCTGAGGTCTAAACTAATTATCTATATCTCATACACAATAGAGAAAAAAGAAAAAAGAAAAAAGAAAAAAAGAAAGAAAGAGAAAGAAATCTACCCCGCATAATATAAAATGCATTTTCATTTCTATATATAGTGGGATTGTGAATTTTGTCCTAAGTTGAAATCTTTATGTGGTTACATCTGCTATGTTAGGTGGTTTTTGGGTTTGATATATTACCTTATTCATAACCGTGGTCTGCTTTATCTTGCCATAACTAATTTCAGTTGATAACTTATTCTCTCTATATATCTTTTGAATTATTTACAATTTTTTCAATATCTATATTTAGTTTTTAGAATAGCTAAGACATACTCACACACCAACTTACTGGTACTTGAGACTTAAAACTCTTGACCTCCTCTTTGGAAGGTTCAAGAAATCAGTGAGTTGGTAACTCTTGCTTGATTTAGTTATTTCGTCTATGGTACTTTGCTTCCTTTAGTTATGTAGTCTGTGTTTCCTTATGACATCTATAGCTTAAAACTTGGAGATATTTCCATGCATCTTTTTCACACTATAATCCTGTCAGTATGTATAATGGTATATAGATAACTTATGCAACATTTTGTTTGCGAAAGCTCTTATAATTACTGAACCAAACTTATATCTGAAATAATTTTGTGTATACTTTTCACATCCAGCTACTAGTGGTGCTTCTGCCAATTGTGGGTTTGGGAGCTTTCATCTGGTGGGCAGGACGAGATATAGTTCAAGGCAGTGTGAGGCTACTTTAACTTTTTTTTTTCCCTCTATTTTGCTACTGAAAATCCTTCACTCTGACCACTGACTACTATGTGGAGCACACGTAAGCAAGCTTACATGCCTAAAAAAATCAAGATTTAAGCAATTTTTTAAGCAGTTTGTGGCACACGTAGAAAAATCATGAATTTCGTAACAGACACATTTAGCTGCGTTTATGGAACATAGCAATAATGTGCATGCAGGTCCAAACGTGAATTTGGAAATGTATGGGGTGCTTATGTTGGGATTTCCCTCTTTATTTCATCATCTATGGAAGTCCTTACCATAATCTTTGTGAGGATGAATGTCCTTAAACAGACACAATGTCAATTGTTACTATCTGAAGGTAGGTCTGCGGGTGGGGTGGTGAAATTGCATTAGTAAGATGGTTGAAATCTTTTAATTAGTATTTGCCACTACTTAACTATAGAGGTACTTTATCAGGTGGCAGGTCTTAATAAATTGATGATTTGTGATGCCCTCAAATGTTGTCCATCATGGATGAATTCTCTCGTATCAGACCATTTTTTCATATGAAAAGTTGTATTTGAAAATATGTGATGTTTTTCAAAGCATAAAAGAGTCACAAAAAAGTTGAGTATTGTTTTAATACTATTGTATATGCAGTAAGGTTTTTATTCGAAGTGTGTGCTTACTACATATCAAGTGGTAAAATATAGTACTAAGAATACCGCTTTCTGCATATACAGTTATGCCTTTTCTGGCACGCTGGTAAAAAAATAAGAAATGTTTCCTAGTTCATGGAATATATATCTCCTTCTGATGCTGCTTTGTTTTTTCCTTGTGATTTTTGGTGAAAGAGTTTGATGTACATGGTCTGTTGTGTTTATTAATCAATTTCTTTCTGGTCTATATGCAGTGCCCAAACTGTGGAAATGATTTCCAGGTTTTTAAGTAAGATACATAAAAAACCCATTATTAAATTAAGATAATTTATGTAATCTTTTTTAGAAAGATTGTTACTTGTTAGTTACTAACTTGGTTGCTGATGTAAATTGTTGCAGATCTTCTCTAAATGATGATTTGCAGCAGTGCCCCTATTGTAGTCAACCTTTTTCAGGTGACAGCTCACTGTTGGGCTATTATTTATTTTGCTTTTGTAAATATAAATATATATATATATATATATATTGGTTTTTTCCTTTGATCCAAAGGCAATTATTTAACTTGTAGATTCAGCAAGGTTTCAGGAGAACATAGAAGACAAACTTGAACAAAAAAAGCTCCCACCTTTTTGTAGTTGTCTAAATAAATTTTGTTGCTTTTCTAAACATTAAGAGCCATACCCTCTATGAAACTATTTGCCAACACTCCGTTCCCAATCAAGGCTCATTTGTTTTATTTTTTCCTCTTACCATGGTCAGTCAACATGTTCATTTCCGATATATGTACGCAAGTCGTCACTGGAGCCTTTGCTGCCCTAGCAAAGCATCATGATAGTTTGATTGTCACCATCTTCCCTACTGGTTCTGCCCCTTAGTTCTCCCTGGGTATCAACAATATTAGTCAATTCCTATCTTGCCACTCATCCATGCCAACATCCACCTTTTATGAGTATCTTGTGACCGTTCAACATTTGATACCATGAAGCATGGTTGCCTCTTATGTGTTTTTTTGTCAAACTTGCCCTTACCTATATGATAATTTCATGACCTTTTAGAAGCATTATTCATACATCTTTATTCGAATTCTATGACAGATCCCTTTTATTTGAATTTGTTATATATAAGTAAAGACTTGCTGACAGAATGGTCTCCCTGGCATTTTTTGTTCTACAATCTTAATTGCTTGCTCATTTCCGTCTCTACTCCACTAAAATAGAATCCATACGTTCATTCATTTCTTTACTCACCTTAAAACCTTTAAATTGTGAAATTTTTAAATAATGGGGTTGTTGAATTTTTTTACCTCTTTATGTAGTCTACATATCTAAGCCTGCCGGTTGAAAAGTTATATTTTAAACGCAAAGGTCGTAATAACTGATAAATTTTGGAGGAAGTTATCATTATCCTATTTGGAATCATGATGATGTCCCATTTACATTATATTTACTTTGTGTATAATGGAATTAGTAATAATTGCGATTGAGCAAGTCGTGATTTGACTATTTCCTCACCATTTAAGTTGATGTGTCAGGCTGGAATTTCTGCTTGATTTTGAACACTGCTAAGCATACCTTATTTGAACTTTACCAATAAAACATCCTCCATCTCTCCAAGAGAACGGAAGAAACATGCTTTAGTGCAATAATTTGAGTAACTATTAAATGCTAAAGATGGCGGCATAGTTGACTTAGCACTATGGGTTAATTACTAGAAATCTAACCAGAATAAAAGGGTAGACTCAGTCCGCGAGGCTTTGGTTTCACTGTTATTCTTAGATTGATGAAATTGATGTGACACTTAAATTATTAATTTCTTCCTATATTTTTTGTGTGTGCATGTGTGGGTGTCTGTTCGGCTATCTAGAAAATTATCCAGAATTTTGTACTTGTGGAAATGAGGAAAATACATGAAATTCTTATAGGTTCATATGTTAAATGCATGAACCTTCAAATGGGCAAAATTTGCCTTTATTGCTGAAAATTTAAAAGTTGAGCCAGTTGGAGGACCCTAACCTGGGGGCTTTGGCGTTTGTTAATGCAATTTAAATCTGCAACTAATCTTGTAGTGCTTTCACAGGCTGTCTTTGTTTTGTTTTTGTCTTTTTTTTTTCCTGGGTGTGTTTTGGTTTTTGGGTGACTTTTACTGATTATATGATGATTAGTATATCAATTCCTAGAGAACTCCTGGACTTCCAAAGCCGCCAAGAGGTCTATGTGGTGATCGCTGGGGCGATGGCTTAAGTTTTAGCTGAATGTATAGTGTTGTTATCCTCCTCCATATAAATCAATGTCACAGAATTCAATGGAGTAGGGTCTCTTACCATATTCCATTTACGTGAAATATCTTGGTTTTTGTTTCAGTTGTTGGTAATGAATTTGTGAAGGATCCTGTGGACTTTTCCGATCAAGCGACAACATTTGGACAAGCATTCAGTAACTTACCTTTTCGCTCCAAGAAAGGTACTCCCCCGTAAAGTCTGTTGGTTCTTCTCCCCATCTAGAATCTTTCTTTGAAAGGCATCTATTCTGAGATAGGAACACTGCATTAAATGGTTGTTGAAAGAATTGAAACTAGTTGCATAAATTAAAGTCAATAAGCTACGCTTCATACTTCTGGGGCACTATTTTCGTGCTTATATATATATATATATATTTTTTTTTTTTTTGAGAGAGACTTCTATTTATTTCCCGTGCCTATGAGATTCTGTGTGATGACAAATCAAGCCTTTTGACAACTTGTTTCATGAGATTTACTTGTTACCAGAGTTGAGAGTTCTGTTGGTGGAAAGGAAACTCCATGGCTGCCATATGGCAGTAATTGCTTCAAACATAATAATGACTGCTTTTTGTCTGATGAATTACTGAAGTTTAAATCTAAATCTCACACCAATCAGATTCCAGAATCAAACTTTAGTTATTGTCTGAAAATGACAAGTTTCTCTGCTACAGGAATTATCTTTTTCCTGATTGGGATATGACTTTTGCTGAAAGAAACAGCGCAAGCAGAAACCATATCTTTACACAATGAAAATGAAAGGATTATGAAACAGTGATTTGATATATAAATGTAATCATCAATGAACACATTTATCTACTTGCTGGAAAAGCAACAACAAAATTATTTCCCTTTTTTTAAGTAGAATTTTTTTTCCTTTATGCACATGGAAGGTGGTCTAATCATGGGGGAATTTCCCTTCTGTGAAAGATTCACCAGCCAAAGTTTCCAGGCACAGAATCAACTTTTTTTTATTGAAAAGGGTACTTTTGAGTACAGGTGTTTTACTAGCAATCAATATCCCTTTGAAAATCTGGGGTCTATGTTAGTTTTAGATATAGTTGAGAATCAATGAATGGTTTTTCAATACAATATATGATCTTGATATTACCCGGTAAGATTATTGGTTGATTCAAATAGTTATATATCGACAAAATATTCTTCTACTCCTCACTATCTGAGACAGATATAATTTGTATTTGTCTTCAGGATTCTGTATTATTTATTCTTTTTATTCTGTTCTGAAATTTTGATTTTGTCACCATGGTTTGTGCAGCAAAGAAACCTTCTGCGGCAGTTGTTGACATTGAAGCTGAAATAAAAGATGTGGACTGAGATCTTCACCCAAGATGTCCTGGCATGTGGTAAACTAGTTATATCTTTGAACCGGAATGAAACTTTTACTCCCCCTCCCTCTTCTTTAGTCAGACTACACTCGTGCATGAATGATGCTAAACGGGAAAGTAACATGTATAGTTTTTTCATAGAAGTGTTGCCTGGTTGTTATTGGAAATTGTCTGTGTCAGGTAAAATAGAACCAGGATGAAAAGAAAATCCATCAGAAAGATCTCTCGATCCGAACAAAGCAGTAACATAGTTTACCCTGTCTGGTTGAAAATACATGGCATTGTATTGTGCATGGAGTTTTTATTATGAACTTATCATCTAAATAAAACCATTACGACAACACAGTAGACCTCATCACTGACGAGATAACTGAATTTACAGTAGCCTTCAATGATGGCCTCATTTTAAGACAAAAAATTTGGACCTACATATGAACATGGAATGTGCAATTGACCTTTCACTTAGAAGTAGTGGAGATACCACTATTAAGCTCTTGGTGGTAAGGAAACCAAAGTTTCAATAAAGCTATTTGTATGTCATAGTACTTCGATAGAGTGCAATAGTGTTCGTTTTGCTGACTCCATTTACTCCCGTTTGCACAAACTGGCTACCTAATGGTGACTCCTTTTGCAGTCGATAACGAGCGGTTTAGTTTTGCAACCCTGACCAAACACACTATTTCCCATGGAAATGTAATCTGACTGATACATCCATTTACTCATATTATATTCGAACATTAACACCCTCCGGTGGGGTTCATCACGTATGGCATGAGAATTATGAGGTCTTGTATAAGGCTCCACTGGATTAATATGCATTCTGTGGAATGGAGCTGTTATAATCACTGTGTTACAATTTCCACATTGCTCTCTCAGTTTTAGCCATTTCTTTTTATTATTTTTTTCCTGATAAATTCCGTTGTACATGTGGTGCCTAAGTTAAATAGTTTTGCTTGCAGATACATTCTCAGTACATTGAATTGGAGATGACCCTCGAGTCAATGGCATCCAATACTGGTGAGTATCTGCTGCCTCTAACTGTAAATTATCAAACAGATGTTCTCTCTTGCCTATGTTTGTATAAAAAAAAATTTGACATCAAGTTGTCATCATCTTCTTCAGAGATTTCCGTGGTTTCATGTGTTCTTGAGTTTGGTGGTTACAGATCAAAAACCAATTTTGAGTAATGAGAAGGTTGTTCTTGGCTGTACAATGGACTCTGGCAGGAACCACTTGTAAAGTAATAGTATGATCTAGTCCCTGTACTTTTAGCATCTTAAACTTCAATCTATCTTCCTTTTTTACAGATCATCAATGCAGACTTCTGCAGTAAGAATATATATATATGTATATATATATATACATATATATTGGTGTTAGAAAAGGCTTTTTTATGTTTGTAACGGTAGAAATTTCACCTAGAGAAGATACATTCATACTCCTCTCTTATTTGTCATTTGTTCAGGCTAGACGGGGAATATGGTGAATTTTTTTTAAAACAAATATCAAAAGCCTGACTTAGGAAGGTGTATTAGTTGCAAAGTTGAACATGGGCCTAGTGTAAATATGTAGTGTGATAGGAGGGCCCAGGCTCTGATACCAAATGTACCACTCCGCTCCAACACTTGGTACGATATTGTCCGTTTTGGGCCCAACCCGCACTGTTTTGTTTTTGGTCTCCTCCCCAAAAGGCCTCATACCAATTGGAGACACACATGCACATATAAGCATATCACCAGATTTATACCCGGGCAATGTGGGACGTCACATGGTGGGTACGAAATGGGTTCGCCTATATTCATCCCCGTCCCGTTTTAATTTTTTAAAATACCATACCCTTTAACGGGTTTGTCACGGGTTATTTTTTTAATAAACCAGACCCGACCATTAGCACTTCAGTATACCCGTGCCCGCCTCGCCCCACCAACACTTGATTGTCCTTTAACGGGTTTGTCACGGGTTATTTTTTTAATAAACCAGACCCGCCCCATTAACACTTCAGTATACCCGTGCCCGCTTCGCCCCACTAACACTTGATTGTCCTTGTCATCTTCATCCGCGACAGAAGAGTTTAGTGTGCAAAAAACTTAAAAAAATAATAAAATCCTAAATGCATACATAAGAAATAAAATAAAAACACCTATGAACTTCTTTATGATCATCCAACAATTGAAATCACGTTTTATTTTTTTTCTTTGTATATATTCGGCTACTCGTTTATTCTTAATTTGAAATGCCGAGCATATAATAAAGGAATGATTAATAACTAATAACATATTTAGTTTTTTTTATTTCTGCACATATATATATATATATATTTAAGTAGCAAAAAAAATTAAAGTTTATGTAAACGGGACGGGGCAGGGCATGTCTTTATCAAAATCCCTCCCTGCCCCCGTCCCATAACCGCTACAAAATTAAAAGCGTTCCCAAACCCTTATATAAAGGGGCACAACGGAATGGATCTCCAACAGGTCGGTAAAAATTGCCATCTCTACCCCAAGATGAAATTTGCTGCTAATACTTTTTTCTTAGAAAAATTGTGGATAATTCTTCTATTTTTTGAATTTGGTGTTCAATTTTTTATAAAACAATAGCGATGTTTCCTCGTTTTATGTATCAGACCACATCAACAGAGTCCTCTTTGAGAAAAAATGCACTACATAGAAAAATGATTTATTATTATTTTCTCATGCTAGACCTGAAGTTCTAAAATGGAAGTCATTGATGTTATATGTTCCTATTTTTATGATTATGATAACTATATAGTTGTCACACCTGATTGGGAGAAAATATATAGACTTCTAGTATGAATTACTCAAAAAGATAAACAAGCTCCAAATAAGCTTTAGATTGCACAAGGTCACACTTAGTTGTTCACTTCACAATAACTTCGATTCATATACTATATCTACAATACACACAACCAAGATAAAATATAGCAAAGCCATACCAGCACTAAAAATCACCCTCGCTTTAACAGTCATATCTGCTTCATACCAGTTACTGCCTTCTAATTCTGGTTCTTCCCACGCCTAGTCCCCGGAACAATCAGATCATCAAAACTATTTTTACCCATAATATCATTATTCATCATGAAGTCTTTTATCACGTCTTCAGGTTTTTTATTCGCACTAAGATCGTTGAGATGCAAATTTTGTATCCCCCTTGGACATCTCTGCTTACTCAAGTGGTTTCTACCTATTGGATTTTTTCTCTGCTTGCAGTGCCATTTCATCACGAATTGCTGGCATAACGATTTTATCAAACGCATCTCGACCTGCACATAAAAAGCTTATGATTATAAATTTATAAAACATGCAAAAACTGCAAATGCAAACATGTTTGAACCCAGGTCTTGCAACACGATGAGTCTGGTTGAACTCATAGTGACTTCAATTTTCTGACTATTATATGAAAGTTCCACTCTTTGGTGAACTAAACTGAGGTGAATACTATAGGACAGCATCTTCAGGGCTACATGATATCTTGCATTTGCTACAATCCACACAAAAACTTGTGAATATGCAGCTTAAAAACCTCGAAATTGCAGAAAGGGCAAGGAGCTACCACTACAAAAATAAAATAAAAATTATGGCTATAGTGACAAAAATTTAGTGAAAAATCTGCCAAAGGTATAACATCAGTTTTTACTGGCATTATAGTCTAAAAAACCTTTAGTGTCGTCACTTTAAGTGATAATATAAAATCTGCCACTAAAGGTTCTAGTGGCAGTTTATACCTGTTTCAGTGGCGATTGTGACAGACACTAAAATCATTATTTCTTGTAGTAAAAAATTATGTACCTAGATTGTTTCTACCATTTTCCCACAAATGAGGGGGGCAATGGATGTCCATAAAATACAATACCTGAGCATATAGTAATAAATTCACAATATAATTAGCAGATTACGAACTATTTTTGCTCGAATTATCTGCAATACGCTTATAGAGGGGAAAATATGTTGTGCAAGCATCAGTGAAAGAGTAAATACGACGAAGGTGTTCTTATTGCCAAAATAAAGAACTAATTATCTACATGTAAACAATCCACATTTTTATATGCATGCAATAACCTAAAAAAAAAAAAAAAAAAAACCTGTCAAGGTTCAGATCTGCCACTAACACTTAATTCTATGAATATTTTTACATATCGATCGATACCTAACACGAAAATTAAACGGTTAGTCAATAAACTTAAGATAATAATTGTAAGACCTAGTCCACTTAGACCACGTTAGCGAACTAGGTTCATCCTTCTTGACCCAAGTATTGTCCTAAAAAAATATATATTTCAGGGTCTGTTTGGGAATCAGGTTTTGGGCCTGGTTTTGGTTCCAGATTTGAGGACAGAACCATGTTTGGCTTGTGTTGGTTTTTAGTTTTTAGACAAAAACCATTTAAAACCATTACCCAAACTGGTCTTGCCCAGCCACTATTATTGACTTTTTGCTCTCTCTCTCTCTCTCTCTTTACATATATATATATACACACGGCTGACTCCTCTCACTCTCTCTCTCTCTCTATATATAGTCACTATTGTTGACTTCGAAATTTATATTAATTTTTAAAATTTATTTCTATTTTGAGACAAATTTTATATATTTATTTCAATTTTAAATATTTTTTTAAAAAATACTTTTTAAGTATTTTTTCGCAATATATATAGTCAATATTTTTTATGTATTTTTTTATTTCTGTAATATATATTTTTTGAATTTAATAAAAATTCATGAAATTTAAATATTGTTTTCTGAATTTTATATATATTTTCAAATTTTATTTAATTTTCTAATTTTAAATATTTTTTCAAATTTTATATATGATTTTCGAATTTTTTATTTATTTTCAAATTTTTTATATTTTAGTTTCAAATTGTATATTTTTATTTGAATTTTTTATATTTTATCGAATTTATATAATTTTTTTGAATTTTAAATATTTCTTTCAAATTTATATATTATTTTTGAATTATATATATATATTTTCAAATTTTATATTTTTTTCTAATTTTAAATAATATTTCAAATTTTATATAAGATTTTCGAATTTTTTATTTATTTTAGAATTTTATATATTTTATTTTCCAATTGTAAATTTTTTTTTTCAATTTTTTTATATTTTATCGAATTTATATAATTTTTTTGAATTTTAAATATTTTTTCAAATTTATATATTATTTTTGAATTTTATATATATTTTTTAAATATTTAATAAAAAAAATTCAGAATTTTAATACATATTAATTTATATATAATAATATTTGGACCAAGACCAAGACCAAGACTCCTTACCAAACATGATTTTAGATTTACCACAACCACAACCAGAGAAGATGACCAAAATCAAAATCACAAAACCAAGTTACCAAACTGCCCTTAAAAATTATTTGAGTACTCTACAAAAATACATATTTTATAAATAAATTCATAAAAAATTGCATTGTGCCCTGAGGAACTGTCCTGAGTACCACTAAAGCTAATTTGAAAATGAAATAATAGATTTAAAGTGAAAAAATAAATTCACTGGTACCAAATTGTGTGTGTGAGAGAGAGAGACCTGGGATGGATTTGAGGACCTCCTGTAAGATATAGTCGACGGTTCTGTGGCCGATTATGGTGGCGATTCGGCCGATCTTGGCCTGTGTTTCACTGTCGGGATAGTTTTTGCTGACACCGCCGACGACGCTGGCTTTGACGGTGTTAACGACCGTCGAACCGTGGTGGTAAGAGCCCCGGCATGCGTCCTTCACCGGCGTTATATCGGGGGCGTTTCCTTTCAGATGATCGGCCCATGAATTAATGTAATCCATAAATCCCATATTTCTCACACTCTGTGCCTACTCTCAAACACTCCAGACTCTATAAATCACCACTTCTTATGTTTAGTGCTGCTGCAATTGGATACTTTTATAATGCGTTAGGTGCGGATGAGTTTTTTTATTATTAGTTGCGGAAATTACTACTACGTATTTGTGCTTGTGGAAATATTAGAGTTGCTTTTTTAGAGCATCTGGAGTGGAAAAGAAATGGCGAGAATATTAGAGTTGCTTTTTTAGAGCATCTCGAGTGGAAAGGAAATGGCGAGTGTTTTAGGGTATGTGGCGTGTGATAGTGTGTGGTTGGTTTGGAATGGACAAATTCTTTGGTGGGCCATACAATAATGTTTGACCTTGTAACGCCACATTTGGCGTGTCAAGTAGAGTGTGTTATGTCTCTTTTTATATTTCTTTTTTATTATTTTCTTTGTAGTGGGGTTAGCTGATGTTTTTCCTTCTTTTATCCTTCACATTCAATTCAATTAATTGTAAGGTTATATTTTGCATCATACTTTAATTTAATTAATTTTTTTAAATAACTTACTTTTTGACTTTAAATTTACTTGAATATAGGTAAATTATTTTGGCTATGTTCTTTAATGTATAATGCAAATTTTTTTATAACATTCAATTGATTAATTAATTATAATTCAATTAACTTAAAATAAAAAATATAATTTTCAATTTTTATAAATATCAATATACTTCTATGTGTGTTAAATTATGTAATTTTTATAATAAATTTACTTTTATAATAATTTTTTAATTTAATTATGTTTTAATATATAATACAATATTTTTATTGTAATATTCAATTAACTAATTAAAAAATATATAATTTAATAAATTTAAAATAAAAAATATATTATTTTGGCTATTTTTTAATGTACAATGCAATATTTTGTTATAACATTCAATTAATTAATTAAAAAATATAATTAAAAAAACTCCTACTTTTAACTTTAGGAATTAATTTATTTAATTTTCATAATAACTCCTACATTCAATGCATTTAAAATTTTTTTTTGTATGTGAGAAATTATTAATGTATTTTTCATTTGTAGAAAATTTGAGAATATATTTTTATTTTTCATATTTAATATTTTTTGTATATTAAAATTTTTTAATAGTAATTAAATAATGTTGAATAATAAAATAATAATAAAGTGTAGTAAAACATAGAACACCACTCCATAGGACACACACACTCCAAATAAAGTATAGAGCTACGTCATCACCCACTCTCCAAATTGCTGACGTGGCACTACACTTTATCAAAAAGTGTAACACCACCCATAACACACCATTCCACATGCTCTTAGCACGAAAGAGATCTTTTTGTCCAAACCATGGTTCGCGGTCGCTGTATCGGTATCGGTAACAATCGCAGTATCGGTGTAACGGACTCGGACAATATCGGCATTAAAAATGAATATTGATGCTAAATAACTGTATCGATATTTTCTAAAAGCACTACAAACCGAGCAATACGGCGAACCATGGTCCAAAGGCTTGCCTTGTGTTTTGCAAAAGTTATGAAGCGTGGGAAAGAATGCAAGAAGTGTATGATACAACAGGTAACCTTAAGGAGTGGCGGCAAAACCTCAACACGAGTGAACTATGCTTAGACGCTTTGTAAAACCGCACCGATCTACGAGAGGTACTAATGGATGAGTAGGTTTCCCCTTTCGATTCACAGAATGTGATCTGGGACATAATGGGAGTTTGCGTGCCTCGGTAGGAAAGAGATCACCGGAGTATAGCACAAGATCGCCTTTTCTTGTTGCCATGGGGTCGAAGTTTTGATTTATGTTTGTTTGTAATATGTTGTTAACTTGTTATCCTTTGCGTAGCGCCAAAGTAAAGGGAAAATATAGAATAAGGACCATTCCTAAAGTTAATTGGTGTAAATGGAGCACCAAAGTATGAAAAGATAAAAGGGATTAAAATCAAAACTTAATCACTAGAAAGGGACCATTTGCACTACCTTTCAAAATTCCAACGTGTTTAAATTTTTTAATACCATCTATCAATAAAGTAATGTTATATATATATATATACAGTAGTGTTCTCTTGCTTCCTGTAGAGCAAGAAAATTTATACTCATTTTTAATATTGACCGTTAGATTTAATATAATCTGAAACCACTATTCTCTATCAAATATACCCAAAACCACTCTTTCTATATTTTATTTCCATAATTAATTCCTTTAAAACCACCCATATTGATTTTAAAAAGGTAATTACCTAAATAAAAAAATACAAATAGATATATACTTTCAACCCAAGATTATGCCTTTAGGGTCAATTTCAATTCTTGAATAAATTCTATATGTTTTAAGTATAAGTATCAAGGAACACCAAGATTATGCCTTAGGGTCAATTTCAATTCTTGAATAAATTCTATATGTTTTAAGTATAAGTATCAGGGTGTTTTTTTAGTCTTGAAGATAGAAAGAAATAGTAGAAAGGTGGAGATTGAGAGTGAAAAAAAAGAGATCAGAGTATTCCTACTGAAGAGGTTAATGGAAGGGGAGAGATAATTTTCGTTATGGTGAATAGATCACAACGAATATTTTTAAACTAGAGCTAATCCAGAATAAGTCGCATAATCCCCTTAATATCACTGCCAACGTTTTCCTAAAATTCCACTTAAACCCATCACACAAATCCCACAACTTTCAAAAGTAAACAATAGATGTGTTCAACAAAAATTTAACTAGTATTATATTTTTCTAATCTTTGGTTATTTGATGTATTAATAGGTGAAGGCAATCGGGTTGAAGTTTTATATTTAATTGGTCGTTTTTTTTTTAGGTAGTTTACCTTTTTTTAAATCAATATGGGTGGTTTTAAAAGAATTAATTATGGAAATAAAATATTGATAGAGTTGTTTTGGGTATATTTGATGGTATATTTGATTGACAATAGCAGTTTCAGATTATGATCCTTAGATTAAATCAAATGATCAATATTAAAAGTGAGTGTAAATTTTCTTGCTCCACAGGGAGTAAGAGAACACTTCTCTCTATATATATTTGTATATAAGTGATATATAATATTATTGAAATTATATTCAGAAAAAAATAATAATTTGTCAACATATAAATAAAAATTTTTGCCAAAAAACAATTATATAACCGTCTTAGCAACTACGAAAAAGAAAAATAAAAAAATAAAAAAACTAACAAGCAAATTAAATTGGGAAAGGAAAAGGGAAGTGTAGGCTAGACTTTAGGTTAAAGATAGGACGATATAAAAGTAATTCGTCAATTATGATATTTTGGTATTTAAATTAATATAATAACAGGAGTATAAAGGTTATTTCTTTTTTCCGGACGTGGATGACTTAGAGGGGAGGAAAGAGTAAATATCCAAAACACACGGGATGAAAGAGTAATTTGAGCTATTAACAAGGGAGCCAAAAGGAACCACTGGCTAGTTTTCTTTATAAGAATTTTAATTTTGGGGAAAGTAGAAGAGGGAAATAACTTCATTTATATTCCCTGAGGTTTGTCCTATCACCATTTTGACTCCCTGAAATTTGCATATCTTTGTTTACACCCCCTTATGGTATGAAATGTTTAAAATACCCTTATACCAAACACCCCTTAAATCAATTTAATCCCTAAATCAATTTAAACCCTAAACCAAACACTCCCTTAGAATCAATTTAACCCTCAAACCAAATACCCCAACATTTATTCAATATTTATTCTCTCTCTCTCTCCTCTCTATCTCTCTCTCTCTCTCTCTCAGACACACACACACACACACACGCACACACATATATATATAGATTTATTCACACACACATATAGATCTATACATATATATATATATATATATATAGACCCATCGGTCAAAAATAGGGGGAGGGGGGAGGTGGTGGTGGGAGGGGGGCGGCGCCGACGGGGAAGCGGTGGGAGGGGGTCGGCGTCGACGGCTTCTATATATATATGTGTGTGTAT
Source organism: Cornus suecica (assembly GCA_963922005.1). Taxonomy (NCBI): domain Eukaryota; kingdom Viridiplantae; phylum Streptophyta; class Magnoliopsida; order Cornales; family Cornaceae; genus Cornus; species Cornus suecica. The sequence goes on along the minus strand of OY998239.1, from coordinate 22,011,988 downwards.
ATATATGTATAGATCTATATATATGTGTGTGTATATATATATATGTGTGTGCGTGTGTGTGTGAGAGAGAGAGAGAGAATTAAAAAATGTTTTTTTAATTTTATATTTATTTTCGAATTTAGTTTTTTTTTTGAAATTTAATATATATATTTGAATTTTATATTTATTTTCAAATTTTATAATTTTTTATATATTTTTTGAATTTTATAATTATTTTCAAAATTTAATATATATTATTAGAATTTTATATGGTTTTTTTTAATTTTATATATTTGTCTTGAATTTAATATGTTTTTAAAAAAAAATTCAAAATTTATATATATTTTTTTATTTTATATTTATTTTCGATTTTAATATTTGTTTTGAAATTTAATATATTTTTTTGAATTTTATATGTTTTTTTTAATTTTTATATATTTGTTTCAATTTTTTTATGTTTTTTGTGATTTTTAATTTATTTTCGAAATTTAATATGTTTTTTTGAAAAAAAAATAATTTCAAAATTTATATATATATTTTAATTTTATATTTATTTTCGAATTTATAATATTTTTTAAATTTTAATATATATATTTTGAAATTTTAATACAAATTAAATTATTAAATGATGGGAGGGGGTCTAATTGATAAAAACACTATCCTTGTTTCCAAACAGAATAAGAATAAGACATTGAGGGTAGTTTAGGAATTTTAAAAAAATTCAGGCTGATGTCATCGTTCAGGGGGTCTAAGTGATGAGAATATTAAAAAGTAGAGGGTGTAAATGAAGATATACAAATCTAAGAGGATCCAAATAAAAATAAAATAAACCTCAGAGGGTGTAAATGAAGTTATCCCAATAACTTAAAGGCAAAGTGAAATGCCGTGCCACCAACAAGCAAATTAAATTGGACAAAACAAGCAAATGTAATTTCCCTATGCTGATAGTTCCACAACTTGTATAGAGCATATCCAAATAAAAAAATATTCGTAAAGAAAATATGCATAGCCCAATAATTATATACACAAAAAGCAAAATGCGCATATCTATTTTAGATTGTACAGATCTAATGGAAATGTTCCCTATTACCTCCAGTGAAATACATAGCAGAGTACAATTAAGCTGTATTTAGGAAATGAAGCAGAGACCAGGTTTGCACTATCAGTGCGACATTCAGCTCTAGCTTCAAAAGCTGAGAATCTACCAAAAAGGTATCTGGTGTGAGCTAGGTTATATACTTACTTCAAGAGTAATCTTCTCGAGCATCACAGCACTCTTGATTAGACACATTGCAAGATCAAAGTCGTTTCTACACCCAATAAACTCCGCCACCTTGAGGTACCGATGAGGCGAAGATCTGATTTTTTGTCGCTTTTTGTTTCCGAGGCCACTTGGTCCGTTCCATCTGTCACAAAGATGAATGGATTAATACAGTGGTTTATAGAGCTCACTATACCATTAGCATACAAAACCCAAAATACCAAGCATCAAATCATGATTGATTCATGACATTCTGGACTCAACGTTGACATCCTGTTATACATATTCAACAAGATAAAAGCAAATTTTTTCTTTATGACATTAGTCACGCAGCTTATGGTAGCAACCATAGGAATTATTCTGCTCTAGAAATAAGATTGAGTAGACATGCAATCTGAAGGACCTTTAAACCTGATAGTACAGAGTACTCTCAGGTTTTTACAAGAATATTAGCATTGTAATAGCAATAAAGAAGGAATTACTTACGAAAGTTGAAAGCTTCCAAGTCAAAGCCCAAAGAAATTTATATTGCATTTGAAAACTCGGTCATGAACGCAATAAAAAGACTTATTACCTGCAACACTAATTTGTGCAAGAAAGGACATGATTCTATTAGGGGAGCAAAAACAAGAAGGCTTTCGTCCCTTGAATCAATTTGCAACTCCAGATGCTTGAGTTTATTAAATACGGGAAAATTTAGCAGGTCCTAAACTATCCTGAATGAATCCAAAGTAAAAGTTAATCAACATAGATTTGTAATTGTGAAAAAAAAAAACAGATCGAAAAAGAAAATTGAGGGGAGGACATAAAGGGTGAATTTGTTCAACTTACTAACCTTCGTAAAGGGCATGCACAATGTAAGGCTCTCTAGCTAAGAAAAATAACTCGAAATCCCACAAAGGTTGTAATATAAGATAATTGCAGTACGGACCCCCAATAAACAGTTCAACATAGTGCAGTAGGTTCTTAAATGGCAAGCTTATTTTCCGTCCACAGTATCTAAATGACACGAGATTTGTATCATAAACGTCAATACGTATAGGACTGAAGCAGTTAATTATCTCCAACCGCTTCAATTTGAGCGCTCGATGGGGAACTGTCAAATGTACAAGACAACGGGAGGTTTCCACAAACAGTTTCCAGAAAAGGACAATTTGTTAAGAAATACTCGAGAACTTGTCCAGAGACATTCACGTTTTCAGCACAACATTTGTGAGAGAATTGCAGCTAGTAAACCCACAACTGTCTGGAAAATCGTAACTGCCGGGTGGTACCCGACTCTGCGACAAATTTAATTCAAGCCTTTTCACTCTCTTTTCCATAACAAAGTGAACCCAATTGTCCATATCAAATTTACTAGTTTCATCTAGACTAAATTTGATTCTAAATTCATCAATGCTTGCACCTTGGTACGATTTGATCACTTGATTAGCCCAACTAACGTAAAAAGGTCTTTCTACTTCAACTTCCTTATGTCTCAGTATGATTTCATCTAATATACTTGAGGCATCAAAGTTCAGTCCATAAATATATGTCCACACATTTGTTCATTACACGATTTAGGATATGAATCAGAGACCGGGTTTGTTCACTACACGAATGTTAAAGCGAGAATCAAGAGTAATCCTCTCGAGCATGACAGCACTCTTGATTACATACATTGCAAGATAAGTTGCTGATGAGGCGAAGATCTGATTTTTTGCCAGTCTTAGTCTCCGAGGCCACTTGGACCATTCCATCTGTAACAGAGAGGAATGGAGTCATACATTCAGTAGATTATAGGCTCAGTCAGGACAAATTAGATTCAGGACATTGCTAGAGTCGATGCAAAACATTTCCAGATGGAGATATTGAATTTTCCCAAGAAAGCAAAAGAATGTAGTCTAAAATCCAAAAATGAAGCAACTTCCAACATTAAGATTATAGAGAGATAAAATTATAGTGAACAATAATGATACGTCAGTGAATGTATTCTCCAGATACTATTGCAGCACGATGAAATAAATCCCAAAAATGATGTTTTGGCTTTAGGCCAGAACAGATGTCTTTTTCATGAATGAGAAGTGTAGAGGCTAAGTACAAGATGGTTTTTTTCACCAACTTTGCACTATAGGAAAACATTTTTGAAAACAGTTGAAGTAATGGACAATGAGAAAGACTCTGGTCCATTTAGATTTCCAACACACTTATTTTCAAGCAAAAAAAAACGAATTTATACGTAAATTCAGCCTATACGAATTTGACTTGACCCCAAATAAGGGAAAAAGGAAGGCCAAGTGTCATGATTACAAGATTATAAATTTATACGTAAATAGGTTTCCTTCTGAGTTCTGACTAAGAAAAAGAAGAATGGTTTTAGTATTATTAAGTCGAATGATAATGCATTGGCTTTTGACTAATTATATGATTACGTCCACATTCAAAATAGCAATAACAGTTGAAGTTCTTGTTTGATCCAAAAAGCTAGCAAGAAAGGAGAACATACACTGTTGCTAAATCAACATTAAAACGCAGCCCATTGTCACAATTTCCAGCTAAAACTTCAAGATGCATAGTTCTATAGTCATTCTGAATTGCTTCGATCTTATTGACAGCTGTTTGAATCTTCGACTTGTTTTTCTCCAAAACTACTTGATGAGGAAAGTAACTCTTGACTGTTAGAAACATTTTATAAGAATTCTTACAAGGCAAACAAGTTGGACCGAACCTTATCAAAACTATCATGATATTTCTAAAACTAATTACCTTCGCAATAAGCCTCTTCTATGGAAGGTGTTCGTCTCTAAGGTTCAGATGGGCAATATGCCCAACTGTTTCAAAAGCTGAAGGCACAATCATGCCCTTTGGCAGCATAGCCTCTAGAATCTGCGAGATATACACAAGGCTTGTAAAAACTACAGATATTCTAGTGACAGCTAAAATAATAAGTCCCGCTAGTTTATAGTCATATTTATTTTCTTCCAGACAGCTTATGCCCCGCGATGCAAGTGCTTGCGCAGAGTGCAGAAAAACAATACGAGAACCCCAATTCCAAGTGTACATGAAGGCTCCTCCCAAGAAATTCATAATGCTTGAAGTTCAAGTTTGTGGTAGTCTTGAACACAGCGATACACCATCACCTCAAGACAACAGATAAAAATCACTACTGCCAAAATTCCAATCGAGATACTACTTCTTTCAATCCAAAACTAGTGAAAATTGACCGTGCTCCTACTATAAACACCCAGAAGACAAAATTCTTGTACAACTCCTCCAGGGTAACTAAAATCATGGAATGACAAGTTGAATTCTGATTACACTTGTGCTGTGGTACATACAGGAAAAAGAAAAAAAGTAAAATGCTCGAGTGTTGCAGCATTATATTATATACCGCAGTCATCTGCCAGTATTTATAAAACAAAGTAAAGCTTGCATCTCACTAGCTCATCCAAAATGAAACGAAAAAATATCTTCTTTATGTCGTTAGTCACCCTGCTTATTGTAACAAGCAGAATAATTATTCTGCTCTAGAAATATAAAAACAAATCAGACATTTAAAATGTGATTTTTTATATAAATAATAAAAAGCTCCTACACTTTGGAAGTACAATAATATATAGCTAGGCAGATAGATAGATTCTACGGCAGAGAACATACCTACTCTTATAACATAGAGAAATTAAAGTATTATACGATTCTTAAATCTACTCCAGCAGGAAGTTTGGTACGGAAGTAGTCAGCACGCTTTCTGGCATCTCTTTGCACCCGTGTCTCCATGGACTCCCATGCACTTCCTATCGTAAGTGGAAAGCGAGAATCAAGACTAATCTTCTCGAGCATGACAGCACTCTTGATCAGATACATGGCAAGATCAAAGTCGAATCTACACCCAACCCACCCAATTAATTCCACCACCTTAAGGTACTGATGAGGTGAAGATCTGATTTTCTGCCAGTCTTTGTTTCTGGGGCAACATGGTCCATTCCATCTGTCACAAAGATGAATGGATTAATACAGTGGTTTATAAGAGTTCACTAGACCATTAGCATACAAAACCCAAAATACCAAGCATCAAATCATAATTGCTTAGTCAGGGCAAGTTAGATTTACAAGCCAATCGGCGGCTTCCACAGACAAATTTTCCAGAAAAGGACATACTGTTAAGAAATACTCGAGAACTTGTCCAGAGACATTCACGTATTTCAGCACAACATCTATGAGAGAATTGCAGCTAGTAGTGTCTGGAAAATCGTACCTGTCAGGCCGTACCCGAGACGGTGCCAAGTTTAATTCAAGCCTTTTAACTCTCTTTTCCATCAAAAGGTTAACCCAATTGTCCATATCAAATTTATATGTTGCATCAAGAGGAAATTTGATTCTAAATCCATCAATGCTTGTACCTTTGTAGGATTTGAGTACTTGATTAACCCAACTCACGTAAAAAGGACTATCTACTCGAACTTGCCTCTTTATCAGTATAACTTCATCTACAATATCCGAGGCATCGAAATCCAATACACTAGTGTATGCCCACACATACCTCCATGTCTTTGATAGCACACAAGTTGTAAGGAGGGAGGATTTGCGAAATGGTATAATGGCAAAATGACTCGTTGGGATAAATGGCCCAAAGATTAAATTATCTGGGATATGGCCCAAGCTTTAATTATTTGGGATATGGCCCAGGATTGATATATTTGGGGAAACCGGCCCAAGTAAAAGATTATTTGGGAGATTGGCCAAAATAATTGATTACTTGGGGAATTAGCCCAAATATGATTTTACGCGAGAGCTTGCATTACACAGAGGGAAGTATGAGGGGCTGATGTGTTTTATAGCTCGTATCAGTAACTCATAACCCTATATGTTGCTCGCGTAGCGAGTACTACGCGGAATCTAAGGGAAACGCTTGGGATGAGTAAATAGTGGGTCGCGACCTTATTTACGCCGTCCTAAGTAAAAGTACCTTAGAGAGGCAGCTAGTATTCAGGGACATGACCAAGGCATGCATGATTGGTCATGACCCAGCAAAGCTATAACGGCATCCTTGGCTAAGGATAAATCAGATTCGCGATGCAACAGACGCGGATCACAGGCATGGTGCATATTATGATTCGCGAATTCGTTTCGCGGATGATATTGTGCAAGGTATTTATGACGCACAGTACTATCCGCGCATAAGATTACACGAATACGTTTTGTGTAGTCGAGGGCGTGACATAATACCGTGCAAGGTATTTATATCACGGATTAAGTACGCAGGGACCATGTCGCGAGATAGGTGCTGACGTGGCAATAGAATCCGCGAGGACGAAGTAACCATGTCGCGATACAAGTACTGACGTGGCAGTACAAACCGCGAGGATTACTGAACATTCACGTCTATAAATAGAGGTGCGACAACTCACTTGAAGGGGACTTTTTTTTGGAGGAGGAGAGAATTTTTAGAGAGAGAAAGTATTTCTCAATTTCTTGTACTTGCTAACTTTTCCTCCATTTCTCTGTAAAGCAAGTCAAAAGTAATAAGAGCATCAATACTGTTGTTTTGTCTGACGAACTTGTGTAGAAACTATCTTCACATCATTTAAATCTTACGAACCCCTACACAAGTTTTTTCAGCTTCTTTAACTATCAATCGTGACAATAATGAAACAAGGATTTCATGAGGAAGTGCACTGATTGTATCCTCCAAACACAACCCTACTTGATCAACCTCCTCACTGGTGGAATTAAAATAAAAATTTGTTAAAATTTTTTTTAACAAATGTAACCAAAAAATTGGGATAACAAAAACACTTGGTGCTCAATTTTTGGAAAAAAAAAATGAATAGAGAAATAAAATAAAATAAATCCATACATAAGCAAAAAGATGGTACCTTTGGTTTTGGGCACTAGAGATTGAGGTCATGGTATTTGATTCGACAATTTGCTGATAAAATCTGAAGATATTAAAGGAAACATAAATTCTATTAATCCCACTTGGACTGGGTTTGTACTTCTCGTGGTTTAAATTTATTTACTTTAGTTTAGGATTTATTTAGTTTAGTTTTTGAATTCTACTTTTGGTAAGTAGATAAATCATAGATACTCCTATAACACGTTTGGAACTACGAGTTTTGGGAATTTTGTATATTACTTGGAGATTAAATTCAAGCTCTTCATATCATAATTAAATTAAAATAAAAAGTAAATAAAAGATTGGGATAACACACAGTATTTTCACAACAGTGTCGTAATTTCTTCTAAAAAATAGCTGAACAACCAGGAGAATATTACTGCTAATATTGTAATAGCAATTAAGAAGCAATTACTTGGGAAAACTGAAAGTTTTGAAGCAAAAGTACAAAGAATTTTATATTCTAATTGAAAACGCAGTCATGAATGCAATGAAAAGACTTATTACCTGCAACACCAATTTGTGCAAGAAAGGACACCACTCTATTAGGGGGAGCGAACACAAGAAGACTTTCGTCCCTTGAATCCCCTTGTAACTCCAAATGCTTGAGTTTATTAAATATGGCGAATTTAGCTGATCCTAAACTATCCTGAATGACCAAAAAGTAAAAGTTAATTTGTAATCATGGAAAAAAAAAGAAAAAAAAATTAAGGGGATGAGATAAATGGTTAGCTTTACTAAGCTCCATCAAGGGTATGCACAATGTAAGGCTCTCTAGCTGAGAGAGATTACTCGAAATCGCGCAAAGGTTGTATATAAGATAATTGCAGTATGGACCCCCTATAAACAGTTCAACAGACTTCTTTAGGTTCTTAAATGGCAGTATCAAAATGACATGAGATTTGTAGCATAAATGTCAATACTTTTAAGACGGAAGCAGTCAATTATCTCCAACCGCTTCAATTTGAATGTTCGATGGGGAACTGTCAAATTTACAAGCCAATCGGCGGCTTCCACAAACAAATTTTCCAGAAAAAGGACATACTGTTAAGAAATACTCGAGAACTTGTCGAGAGACATTCACGTATTTCAACACAACATCTATGACAGAATTACAGCTAGTAGTGTCTGGAAAATCGTACCTGCCAGTCCTTACCCGAGACGGTGCCAAGTTTAATTCAAGGCTTTTAACTCTCTTTTCCATCAAAAAGTTAACCCAATTGTCCATATCAAATTTATATGTTGCATCAAGAGGAAATTTGATTCTAAATCCATCAATGCTTGTACCTTTGTAGGATTTGAGCACTTGATTAACCCAACTCACGTAAAAAGGACTTTCTACTCGAACTTGCCTCTTTATCAGTATAACTTCATCTACAATATCCGAGGCATCGAAATCCAATACACTAGTCTATGCCCACACATACCTCCATGTCTTTGATAGCACACAAGTTTTTTCAGCTTCTTTAACTATCAATCGTGACAATAATGAAACAAGGATTTCATGAGGAAGTGCATTGATTGTATCCTCCAAACACAACCATCCTTGATCAACCTCCTCACTGGTGCAATTAAAATAAAAATTTGTTAAAACAAAATTAACAAATGTAATCGAAAAATTGGGATAACAAAAACACTTGGTGCTCAATTTTTGGGAAAAAAAATGAATTGAGAAACAAAATAAAAAAATCCATACATAAGCAAAAAGATGGTACCTTTGGTTTTGGGCACAAGAGATTGAGGCCATGGTATTTGATTCAACAATTTGCTGAGAAACTCTGAAGATATTAAAGAAAACATTAATTCTCTTAATCCCACTTGAACTGGGTTTGTACTTCTCGTAGTTTAGAATTTATTTACTTTAGTTTAGTTTTTGAATTCTACTTTTGGTAAGTAGATAAATCATAGATACTCCTATAACACGTTTGGAACTACAAATTTTGGGAATTTTGTATATTACTTGGGGGTTAAATTCAAGCTCTTCATATCATAATTAAATTAAAATAAAAAGTAAATACAAGATTGGGATAACACATAGTACTCTCAGGTTTTCACAACACTGTCGTAATTTCATCTAAAAACTAGCTGAACAACGAGGAGAATATTATTGCTAATATTGTAATAGCAATAAAGAAGCAATTACTTGGGAAAGCTGAAAGCTGAAAGCCAAAGTCCAAATAATTTTATATTCTAATTGAAAACTCGGTCATGAATGCAATGAAAAGACTTATTACCTGCAACACCAATTTGTGCAAGAAAGGACACGACTCTATTAGGGGAGCGAAAACAAGAAGGATTTCGTCCCTTGAATCCACTTGTAACTTTAGATGCTTGAGTTTATTAAATACGGGGATTTTAGATGATCCTAAACTATCCTGAATGAACAAAAAGTAAAAGTTAATTTCTAATCATGGAAAAAAAAGAAAAAAAAAATTAAGGGGAGGAGATAAATGGTTAGCTTTACTAACCTCCATCAAGGGTATGCACAATGTAAGGCCCTCCAGCTGAGAGAGATTACTCGAAATTGCGCAAAGGTTGTATATAAGATAAGTGCAGTACAGACCCCCTATAAACAGTTGAACATACTGTTGTAGGTTCTTCAATGGCAGTATCTAAATTTCATGAGATTTGTAGCATAAATGTCAATTATATCCAACCGCTTCAATTTGAGTGCTCGATGGGGAGCTGTCAAATTTACAAGCCAATTGACGGCTTCCACGGACAAATTTTCCAGAAAAGGACAATGTGTGAAAAAATACTCGAGAACTTATCTAGAGACATTCATGTATTTCAGCACAACATCTATGAGAGAATTGCAGCTAGTAGTGTCTGGAAAATCGTACCGGCCAGTCCTTACCCGAGACGGTGCCAAGTTTAATTCAAGCCTTTTAACTCTCTTTTCCATCAAAACGTTAACCCAATTGTCCATATCAAATTTATATGTGGCATCAAGAGGAAATTTGATTCTAAATCCATCAATGCTTGTACCTTTGTAGGATTTGAGCACTTGATTAACCCAACTCACGTAAAAAGGATTTTCTACTCGAACTTGCCTCTTTGTCAGTATAATTTCATCTACTATATCCGAGGCATCGAAATCCAATACACTAGTCTATGCCCACACATACCTCTATGTCTTTGATAGCACACAAGTTTTTGCAGCTTCTTTAACTGTCAATTGTGACAATATTGAAACACGGATTTCATGAGGAAGTGCATTGTTTGTATCTTCCAAACACAGCCCTCCTTGATCAACCTCCTCACTGGTGCAATTAAAATAAAAATTAACAAATGTAACCGAAAAATTGGGATAATCAAAAAACACTTGGTGCTCAATGTTTGGAAAAAAAAAAATGAAGAGAGAAATAAATAAAAAAAATACATACATATGCAAAAAGATGGTACCTTTGGTTTTGGGCACAAGAGATTGAGGCCATGGTATTTGATTCGACAATTTGCTGAGAAACTCTGAAGATATTAAAGAAAACATAAATTCTCTTAATCCCACTTGAACTGGGTTTGTACTTCTCGTGGTTTAGAATTTATTTACTTTAGTTTAGTTTTTGAATTCTACTTTTGGTAAGTAGATAAATCATAGATACTCCTATAACACGTTTGGAACTACAAATTTTGGGAATTTTGTACATTACTTGGGGGTTAAATTCAAGCTCTTCATATCATAATTAAATTAAAATAAAAAGTAAATAAAAGATTGGGATAACACATAGTACTCTCAAGTTTTCACAACAGAGTCGTAATTTCTTCTAAAAACTTGCTGAACAACCAGGAGAATATTACTGCTAATATTGTAATAGCAATAAAGAAGCAATTACTTGGGAAAGTTGAAAGCTTTCAAGCCAAAGTCCAAAGAATTTTATATTCTAATTGAAAATTTGGTCATGAATGCAATGAAAAGACTTGTTACCTGTAACACCAATTTGTGCAAGAAAGGACATGACTCTATTAGGGGAGGGAAAACAAGAAGGCTTTCGTCCCTTGAATCCACTTGTAACTCCAAATGCTTGAGTTTATTAAATACGGGGAATTTAGCTGATCCTAAACTATCCTGAATGAACAAAAAGTAAAAGTTAATTCTTAATCATGGAAAAAAAAGAAAAAAATAATTAAGGGGAGGAGATAAATGGTTAGCTTTATTAAGCTCCATCAAGGGTATGCACAATGTAAGGCTCTCCAGCTGAGAGAGATTACTCGAAATCGTGCAAAGGTTGTATATAAGATAATTGTTGTACGGACCCCTTATAAACAGTTCAACAGACTGTTGTACGTTCTTAAATGGCAAGCTAATTTTCTCTCCACAGTATCTAAATGACATGAGATATGTAGCATAAATGTCAAGGCTTTTAAGACGGGAGTAGTCAATTATCTCCAACCGCTTCAATTTGAGTGTTGGACTGGGAACTGTCAAATTTACAAGCCAATTGGAGGTTTCCACAGACAAAATTTCCAGAAAAGTACAATTTGTTAAGAAATTCTCGAGAACTTGTTCGGAGACATTCACGTATTTATTGTGCCCACAGGTCTCTTGAAAATCGTAACTGCCAGGCAGTGACGGAAGCGGTGCCAAGTTTAATTTAAGCCTTTTAACTCTCTTTTCCATGACAAAGTGAACCCAATTGTCCATATCGAATTTATAAGTTGAATCAAGACTAAATTTGATTCTAAATCCATCAATGCTTCTACCTCTGTAGGATTTGAGCACTTGATTAACCCAACTCACGTAAAAAGGCCTTTCTACTTTAACGTCCTTATTTATCAGTACAATTTCATCTAATGTATCTGAGGCATCGAAATCCAATATTTTAGTGTATGCCCACACATACCTCCATGTCTTTAATAGCACACAAGTTTTTACTGCTTCTTTCACTGTCAATCGTGACAATATTGAAACAAGGATTTCATGAGGAAGTCCACTAATTCTATCCTCCAAACACAACCCTCATCCTTCATCAACCTCTTCACTGGTACAATTAACACAAAATAAATAAAAAAGTAAATAAAAGATTGGGATAATAAGAACAAATGAATGGACACATAAAAAGATGGTACCTTTGATTTCACAGAAATATGCAGATCCAAGAGATAGCAGTAAGATGAATAGATCAGAGATAATAAAGAAGACTTGGATGCTTCGTTATATATAGAGAGAGAGAGAAGAGAGAGGAAAAATGACCAATTTTTACTATAGAAACAAGCAAGAGGGTTCGTACTTTCTGTTTCATCCTAGGGTTAGGATTTTTTATAGTTGGGGGGGAATCCTTTCCGCGTCTTCTCTCACTGGATTCATCCAGTGCAGGCTGGGTCCCACTAGATAATTTATGTATATAGGGTAATTTCCACCGACACCCCTGAACTTTAAGTAACTTGTACCTAGAAAGCGGTCAATGCTTTTTCGATCAATCACCCCCCGAACTTTCACGTTTATTGCATTGACACTCCCTAACACTGTGAAAAGTCTAGAATGTCATTGAAAGTGCTCACTTATTGCATAAAAGACATGTTTGGCTTATGAAGTTACCAAAATACCCCAAATATATATTAACCCCAACCCTAACCAAATATCACTTCACCCGCCATTTCCTTGTCACTTTACTCTCTCTCTCTAGAAAACTCTCGATTTCATCTCATCTCTCTCTAGAAATCTATGATGTCTGCACTTGATCTCTCTACTTGATCTATCCAAAACCGAAACCTAACCCTATTTTCCTGGTTTGTGTCTGAAAAGACCATGGAAAATAAGGAAAATAGGGTTTACGTTGTGATTATCGCTGGGTTGTGATCGACGTTGACCCGTTCTTCCGAGGCTTGAATTTTTGGTGATTTTGGTATGAAACTTCTCACACCCTCAATATATTTAATGATATTTATTTTAAAACTGTTTAAAAATTCTATATTTATGAAATTATGGGTTAATCTGGGGATACAACTTGCATGTGTTGTATAAAATTTGTATGATTTATGTTGTTTTCCTTTTGTTAAAAATGTATGAAAATTCTTTATATATGAAATTAGGGGTGAATCTGGGGTTGCATGTGTAATAAAAAAAATTGATGATTTTTTTTTTCTTTTGTTTAAATTGTATAATAACCAGATTTGAACATGTTGTGTTGAATATGGTCTTGCATGTTATGTCTGAAATATGTATAAATTTTGAATTGAATATGGTGTTTGCACTTAGTTGAATATGGGCTTACCTGATTTGCCTAAAATTTGTACAATTTTTGTGTTTTCCTTTTGTACTGGAATTTGTCTAAACCAAATTACAATAATAAATCTAGTTCCCATATAAAAAAAATAACCTATATAAATAATATTTAAACACGTAAATATGCAAGTTAAAAAAAATAGAAATTATTTTCTAAATATCTAATATTTACCCTAATCAAATAATCCAATAATATTGTAATTATTTTTAATAAAAATGTAATTGTACTAAAATATCTTAAATTGTATACATATACATATTCCTAATCCCTAAATAAGATTCTTTGTTGATTATCTTCTTGTCTTAGATTGAATTAATAATTAATCTTGAACAACTATGTTTTATCACTAGGAGCTGGAACCCCGAAGGTTTAATAATGGTTTCTACATAATGGTTCTTAATTGGCATGACAAAGTCTTAGGTTTACACGGTACATGCTAAGAGGAGATGATATAGACATGCTTTTAATTTAATGTTTTAGGAGTAGTTGTAGAATAGATGCATGCATTAATCATACTTTATTCGAAGATGGGTTGTAGCGAATCGGATTGATTGCATCTCTTTTGGGATTAGACAACTAATTGTAGCGTTACTAATTTGATTCATATAAATTGTATCTCCATCTTGCAATATTATGATTAAATGACTATATTATTAGGCTAGTGGTAGAGTTTGAACAAAACCCTTAACTTGTTTGTCTTGAATTCAAACACAACTATTATCTATTTATTTATTTTATATTTAGTGTATTAAAACAAACCAAACAAACAACTTTAAAATATAATTCAATTTACTAATTTATAATTATTTGAAATATGACTTTAATCTTTGTGGTTTGATAAACTTATTTACCTAACTATACTATATACTACTCGCGTACATGCGATTGAGAGGTACATGCGATTGAGAGGTAAAAGTAGATTGTGATAATTCTTTATATTAAAAACTTTTATTTTCCCACGGCCTGGACCAATCATAAGTTTTTGGCGCCGTTGCCGGGTATCAAACGAATATTTCAGATTATTGTATTTCAGTTCTTTGAATTATTGTATTAATTTAAGTTTATTTTTTATTTTATTTTTATTGCAGGTTTCCAACACACTGTTCGAAACTACATTTTCTAAAAAATTTACGAACGTAAGCCACTGATCGATCGGTGAATTTATCAATCGATTAATATTAATTTGATCAATCAGTAAGTTGTAAAATTTGTTCGAAAGAAAAAAAAAACAAATTTCATAATATTATATATATATATATATACACTATATATATAAATTATATATTTACCAACAAATATATATATATTAGTATTTACATACTGATATAATAATATATATAATAAAATATATATACATATAAGTAATCATTTTAAATAAAAAATTTAATTAATATATCAGTTTAATCATTTTCTATTTTTGCTTCTCAATTGTTTATCTTAAATATTATTATATATGTTTTATTAAAAATTGTTATTTGTTTTTTATTCTCAACATTATCATAATTATTTTTTGTTCTCAATAAAAAGAATAGAAACCAATGGCCTTGTAGCTTGATGGTATCATATTTCCTCCGCAAAGAGGAGGTTAGGGGTTTGAGCCCCATGGGGCTCATGTGGGGATGTGTGAGTATTTTACCATTAAAAAAATATATAAATATATTTCTATTTATTTTTAAAAAAACATTTAAGACACCCTTACTTATATTTTCATATAAATAGAATTATATTTTCCATTGAGTCGTGATATTTTTGAGAATTAGTGATTGAATAATTTATTTATTTGTTTGGGTCAACTTAAAAAGTAAAATGTACTCCCTCCATCCCGAAATACTTATCCAATTTAGATTTTTTAATATTTTATGGATTGAGATTGATTAATGTGCAATTTTCAATTTTGTCCTTAATGATATATTATTATGGTGAATTCCGTTATTTGTTTGAAGTTACTGGAAGATACGTAAAGTTGCAACAACTAATATGTAACATAGTATTCGATATGAAACTCTTGTCCGTAGATACTTTTGTGTGAGTAGTAGGGTTAGGGTTTTCTTTTTTATCTGTCTCTCCTAAGATCAGAAGAGGGCAAAACCCTTATGTTGCGTTTGTTTCTCCCACTCAACCCTCTCTCAATTCAATCCCGAAAGCTACTATCACAACCCTCTCTCTCTCTCTCTCTCTATATATATATATGTAACGAAGCATCCAATCTTCTTTATTATCTCTGATTTGTTCATCTTACTGCTATCTCTTGGATCTGCATATTTCCGTAAAATCAAATCTCATGGCTCAAAACCAAAGGTAACCATCTTTTTACGTGTCTATTCATCTGTTTGTTTTTATAGTAAAAATATGGTTTCCTTTTTCCTCTCTATACATAACGAAAGCATCCAAGTCTCTAGGGTGTTCATGTTCACTGGTATCTCTTGAAATCAAATCCCATGGCATTGATCTCTATGATTTATCTACTTACCAAAGGTAGAATTCAAAAACTAAACTAAATAAATCATAAACTAAAGTAAATAAATTCTAAACCACGATAATTATATTTTAGGCCATTCCACTAATTCATGTTTTAGATATGTAAGGCAGTCGATTAATATTTCATTACGTAATGATTTTCAACGTTTCAGTATGTTGCTGATTATAAATATAATAAATTGGTTCACTTTTGTAACTGAGTTAAATGAATATTTTATAATGCTGACTTGTATTATGAATATATGAACATTTTTTCACGTTGGGCATAGTTTTGGATTGTTTATGATATTTAACGATCAAAGGTAGAATGAATTGGCGCTTCTCAATTTTTCTTTAGTTTCTGAGATTCATACATATCATTTATATATATATGGACTGACGAGTCAGCAACAAGATAAGCTGTGTATTTAGATGTGGTAGGGCATGGAAACGTCATGCCACCGCTACCCACCTTCTAAAAAAGAAAGAGAGAAACCTCTTTCCTCATCCTTGAACATAGATAAATTCTATGATTTATCTACTTGAACAAACCCAGTTCAAGTGGGATTAAGAGGATTTATGTTTTCTTTATCATCTCTCTGCTTCTATCTTCAGATTTTTTAAGCAAATTGTCGAATCAAATACCATGGCCTCAATCTCTTGTGCCCAAAACCAAAGGTACCACCTTTTTGCTTATGTATGGATTTTTTTATTTCTCTATTCATTTTATTTTTTTTCCAAAAATTGAGCACCAAGTGTTTTTGTTATCCCAATTTTTCGGTTACCTTTGTTAATTATTTTTGATCAAAATTTTATTTTAATTGCACCAGTGAGAAGGTTGATGAAGGAGGGTTGTGTTTGGAGGATACAATCAGTGCACTTCCTCATGAAATCCTTGTTTCAATATTGTCACGATTAACAATGAAAGAAGGTGCAAAAACTTGTGTGCTATCAAAGACATGGAGGTATGTGTGGGCATACACTGGTGTATTGGATTTCGATGCCTCGGATATAGTAGATGAAATTATACGGATGAAGAGGAAAGTTCGAGTAGAAAGTCCTTTTTACGTGAGTTGGGTTAATCAAGTGCTCAAATCCTACAATGGTACAAGCATTGATGAATTTAGAATCAAATTTCCTCTTGATGCAACATATAAATTTGATATGGACAATTGGGTTAACTTTTTGATTGAAAAGAGAGTTAAAAGGCTTGAATTAAACTTGGCACCGCCTTGAGTACGGCCTGGCAGTTATGATTTTCCAGACACTACTAGCTGCAATTCTCTCACAGATGTTGTGCTGAAATACGTGAATGTCTCTGAACAAGTTCTCGAGTATTTCTTAACACATTGTCCTTTTCTGGAAAATTTGTCTGTGCAAGCCGCCGATTGGCTTGTAAATTTGACAGTTCCCCATCGAGCACTCAAATTGAAGCGGTTGGAGATAATTGACTGCTCCCGTCTTGAAAGTCTTGACATTTATGTTACAAATCTCGTGTCATTTAGATACTGTGGACGGAAAATAAGCTTGCCATTTAAGAACCTACAGTAGCCTGTTGAACTGTTTATAGGGGGTTTGTACTGCAGTTATCTTATATAGAACCTTTGCGGGATTTCGAGTTATCTTTCTCAGCTAGAGAGCCTTACACTGTGCATAACCTTTCTGAAGGTTAGTAAGTTGAACAAATTCACCCTTAATTTGCTTTTTCTTTTCCT
The DNA here is from genome assembly GCA_963922005.1 of Cornus suecica. Lineage (NCBI taxonomy): Eukaryota > Viridiplantae > Streptophyta > Magnoliopsida > Cornales > Cornaceae > Cornus > Cornus suecica. The sequence continues at coordinate 21,994,477 of OY998239.1, read as the reverse complement.
TAATATTTTTTTTCATAATTACAAATTTGTGCTGATTGACTTTTACTTTTGGTCCATTGAGGATGGTTTAGGATCTGCTAAATTTCCTGTATTTAATAAACTCAAGCATTTGGAGTTACAAGTTAAATCAGTTGAAGAAAGCCTTCTTATTTATGCTCCGCTAATAGAGTCATGTCCTTTCTTGCACAAATTGGTGTTTCAGGTAATAAATCTTTTCATTGCATTCATGACCGAGTTTTCAAATGGAATATAAAATTCTTTGGACTTTGGCTTGAAAGCTCATTCATCTTTCTAACAGATGGCATGGATCAAGTTGCCTCAGAAACAAAGACGGCAGAAAATCAGATCTTCGCCCCATCAGTACCTTAAGGTGGTGGAATTAATTGGGTGGGTTGGGTGTATATTCGACTTTGATCTTGCCATGTATCTAATCAAGAGTGCCGTCATGCTCGAGAAGATTAGTCTTGATTCTCGCTTTCCACTTTTGTTTGGAGGCCCATGGGAGCTCATTGATACACCGAGCCAAATAGCTGCCAGAAAGCGTGCCGACTGCTTCCGTACCAAAGTTCCTGCTGGATTGGATTTAAGAATCCTATAGTACTTTAATTATTCTATGTTATAAGTGTAGATATGTCCTCTGGCATAGACTCTATCTACCTACCTATCTAACTATATATATATATATATATATTTTTGGGTAAATACCACTGACACCCCCTCAAAGATACCCTAATCCCACATAGACCCCCTCGATATTCACTATTCCCAATCAGACCCCTTCAAAATTGAATTTTGTCCCACAAAGACCCCCTCCGTCTCCACGCCGTTAAATTCTGTCGTTAACCACCCTGTGAATTGTCTATTTTGCCCTCAAAATGATATAAAATGACCTACATATCCTTCTTCTTCTTCAATTTGGGTATCTCAAAACCCTAACCCTAATTTATATATATAGAGAGATTGGAAGTGGGAAATTGGGAGAGAGAATGAAGATTGGAATTATATATATTGCATACCCACATATATATATATATATATATATATATATATATATATTCTGCTATATATACCCGTATATACATATATATATCCGTATATATATGTGTGTGTATATATATATGTATAGATCTATATATATATGTGTGTGTATATATATATATGTGTGTGTGCGCTGTGTGCAGAGAAAGGGAGGGAGGGGTGTGTGTGTGTGTGTGTGTGTGTCTGTGTGTGTGTATGTGAGAGAGAGAGAGAGAGAGAGAAAGAGAGAGAGAGAGAGAAAGACTTAAATAAAATTTAAATATTTTTTTAATTTTATATTTATTTTCGAATTTAGTTTTTTTTTCGAAATTTAATATATATATATTTTGAATTTTATATTTATTTTCAAATTTTATAATTTTTTATGTTTTTTTCGAATTTTATAATTATTTTCGAAATTTAATATATATTATTTGAATTTTATATGGTTTTTTTTTAATTTTATATATTTGTCTTGAATTTAATATGTTTTTTTAAAAAAATTCAAAATTTATATATATATTTTATTTTATATTTATTTTCGATTTTATAATTTTTTTCGAAATTTAATATATAGTTTTAAATTTTTATGTTTTTTGCGATTTTTATATTTATTTTCAAAATTTAATATGTTTTTTTGAAAAACAAAATAATTTCGAAATTTATATATATTTTTAATATTATATTTATTTTCGAATTTATAATATTTTTCAAATTTTAAAATATATTTTGAAAATTTAATACAATTTGTTTTGAATTTTAAATATTTCTTTCAAATTTTATATATTATTTTTGAACTTTATAATTTAGGTATGTTTTTTGAAATTTAAATATTTTTTTGAATCTATATATTTTTCCCCTTTTTATATATTTTTTTCTAAATTTTTATATATTTTCAGATTTTAATATAATTTTTCAAAATTTTATATATATTTTTTAATTTTATATTTTTTTTGCATTTTCAGATTTTATATAATTTTTTTGAATTTTAAATATTTCTTTCAAATTTTATATATTATTTTTGAATTTTATAATTTATATATTTTTTCAAATTTGATATATATTTTTTCTAATATATATATATTTTCGTAATATATATATATATATATATATATTTTCGTAATATATATATATTTTGGGCATATGAGTAATTTCATATTTTATATATTATCCTAATGTAATAAGTGAAACTTTAGGGGGTGCTACTGCAATTCACCCTTTTTTTAAATATATATCGAAGGGCAAATTAGTAATTTCACAATAAAAACGTCAATAACCCTAACGGCCGTCTGTCAAAGGGGATTCATGTAGGAATACTCAATATCGAGGGGGTCCATGTGGGATTATGGTCTCTTTGAGGGGGTATCGGTGGAAATAACCCTATATTTTTTGTACTCTTACTTCCAAAAGTGTAAGAGCTTTTTATTATTTATATAAAATTCTCACATTTTCGATGCAAAATTCATTTTGTGTCTATGATTGCTTTGCTTTGCTAATAATTATTCTGCTTGTTACAATAAGCAGGGTGAAAAGAAGATATTGCTTTGGTTTCGTTTTGGATGAGCAAGTGTGATGCAAGCTTGCTAGTTTTATAAATACTGGCAGATGACTGAGGTATGTAATACAATGCTGCAACACTTGAGCATTTTACTTTCTTTCTTTTTCCTGTATGCAGTCATTCCCTGGAGGAATTCTACAAGAAATTTGTCTTCTGGGTGTTTTTTATAGTAGGAGCACGATCAATTTTTACTAGTTTTGGATTGAAATTTCATGTACACTTGGAATTGGGGTTCTCATATTGTTTTTGTGCACCGCAAGCATCGTACGTTGTCTGCAAGAAAATAGTTATGACTATAAACTTGTAGGGTGCATTTGGAAAGCCTGTTTTTTGTATTTATTTTCTGTCTTCAAATATAAACCCTGTTTTTGTATTTGTCTTTGTTTTTTCAGGAAAAAACTAAAAACAAAAAAGCGTTTGGATAAAGATGTTTTCACCACTTTTATTTGGTGAAAATTGTATTTTATGAATTTGGTGTTTTCATTGTTTTTACCACCTAAACAGTGAAAAAACTCAAAAAACAACTAAAAGTTGTATTTGGTGTTTTCATCACTTTTACACACTATTTACAGAAAACAGTTTTCTTGGAGAAAAAACAGTGAACAGTAAACGCATTTGCCAAACGTGTTTTTTTTTTTAGTCTTGTGAACAGTAAAAAAACAAAAACAAAAAACAGGGTATCCAAACGGACCCGTACTCTTACTTCCAAAGTGTAAGAGCCTTTTATTATTTATATAACATTCCCAATCTCTTATTGCGTACGGGTTAATAATCTGCATACAAACTCTTCACGTACAATTTTGACAAAAACAAATAAACAGTATCTCTTTCTCTATATAATATACATAAATATCTATATCTATATTATATAACTAGAATATATTTTTATATCACCAATAGGCATACAACCCGCATTCCTACCTCAAAAATCTATCTATTATATTTAAGGATAAATATTATAGGCAAAAGTGCATAAAATTCTCCTATGCTTTCTAAGGATTGTAAAATACCCCCCTATGCTTTTTTTTTGCCCCATTTCATTACCCTCACTTTTTTAAAACAAGTAAACTAGCCCCTTTAAACCACTATATGCCCAAATTACCCCCAATGTTTCATTTTCTCATTATCATTTTTATTAAAATTTAAAAAATATATATATAATTCAAAAATATATATATTAAAATTTGATTTTTTTTTTATAAAATTCGAAAATAAAATATAAATTTTGAAAAAACATATAAAATTCGAAACAAATATATATAAAATTCGAGAAAATATATATTAAATTTTGAAAAAATTATAAAATTCAAAAATAAATATAAAATTCAAAAAAAGCATATAATATTCGTAAATATATATATATAATTTGAAAAAATATATATAAATTTTGGAAACAAAAATATAAAATTCGGCAAACAAATTTTTTGAATTTATATTTTTTTCCCGAATTTATACATAAATTTGAAATTTATATATGTTTTTTAAAATTTATATATATTTTTCGATTTTTTTTTTTTTTACGAATTTGTTCTCGAATTTTATATATTTTTCAAAATTTAATATTTATTTTTTTGAATTTTATATGTCATTGGGGTGATTTGTAGTCCCAATAGGACAATCAAAATGGATTGTTTTATTGGATATGCAGATTCACTCAGTACCATTGGGGAACTATAAATCATGAGCCACTAGATAAGAGAGAAAATTAATATTAAAACATGATTTTTATGGGTTTATTCATCACATTTTTCGTCTCTTCAAAATAGAATCAACATGTCAACCTACATCATTTTTAGGTACAACATGCAGCAATACAATTTCTTATATTTTGAGGTACATCATTTTTATTTCGAATTTTTTATTTATTTTTGAATTTGATAAAAAAATTGAAATTTAATATATATTTTTTCCGAATTTTATAAAATTATAAAATTCGAAACAAATATATAAAATTCGGAAAAAATATATATTAAATTTCAATTTTTTTTTATCAAATTCAAAAATAAATATAAAATTAAAAAAAACATATAAAATTCGAAATAAAAATGATGTACCTATAAATATAAGAAACTGTATTACTGCATGTTGTACCTAAAAATGATGTAGGTTGACATGTTGATTCTACTTTGAAGAGACAAAAAATGTGAAGAACAAACCCACAAAAATCATGTTTTAATATTAATTTTCTCTCTTATCTAGTAGCTCATGATTTACAATTCCCTCAATGGTACTGAGTGATTCTACATATCCAATAAAATAATCCATTTTGATTGTTCTATTGGGATCACAAAGCACCCCCAATGACATATAAAATTCAAATATATATATATTAAATTTCGAAAAACAAATATAAAATTCAAAAAATATATATAAATTTTAAAAAACATATATAAATTTCAAATATATATATAAAATTCGGAAAAAAAATATAAATTCGAAAAATTTGTTCGCCGAATTTTATATTTTTTTCCAAAATTGATATATATATTTTTATGAATTTTATATGATTTTTTTTAATTTTATAATGTTTTCAAAATTTAATATATATTTTTTCTAATTCTATATATTTTTAGAATTTTATATATTTCTTACGAATTTTATATATTTGTTTCAAATTTTATATATTTGTTTCGAATTTTATATGGTTTTTAGAAATTTATATATTATTTTCGAATTTTATAATGTTTTTCAAAATTTAATATATATATTTTTGAATTTTATATATTTTGTTTAAATTTTAATAAAAATGATAATGATAAAATGAAACATTGGGGATAATTTGGGAATATAGAGGTGTAAGGAGGTAGCTTACTTGTTTTAGAAAGGTGAGTGTAGTGAAATGGGGCAAAAAAAACATAGGGGGGTATTTTGCAACCCTTAGAAAGCATATGGGAGTTTTATGCACTTTTACCTATAATATTTATCCATTAGTATGAAATATATATATATATATATATATATATACACTAGTAATGAGCATGTGCGATGCACATGTAATTATAAGTCATTATATAAATAAATAAAATTTAAATATAATAGATAGATTTTTGAGGTGGGAATGTTGGTTGTATGCCTATTGGTGATATAAAAAAAGATTCTAGTTATATAGTATAGATATAGATATGTATGTATATTATATAGAGAAAGATATACTATTTATTTGTTTTGGTCAAAATTGTAAGTGGAGAGTTTGTATGCAAATTACTAACCCGTACGCAATAAGAGATTTGGACAAAGAGTCCCACCACCGTTATAATGCTATATCTATTTTTATATACTCAAAGTGCTACGTAATTGAAACGGTGAAATGGTAAGGAAATGATATGTCTTTCGCAAAAGCCATTCAAAGATAGAATGTAACGCCTCGCATTTTCCTTTTCCTTTTCTGGAATTCTTTTTCAAGTGTTAACGTTTTGTGACGTAACTTATTCATAGCGTCTTGTGTATTCTTGGTACGTGTAATTTTTTTCACATTTATGTTTTGGACTTAGCTAGACAACGTCATGGACTTTCGTTTCCGGCTTCGGGGTTTATCATTCATTGGCGACTACGTGGGTTCATGCAATGTTTCTCGTTGGAGCTTCGACAATCGTATTGCATTCCCGAACGTGTTACCCTAGTTTATTGTAGACATTCCGGTGTAACACTTATGTGAATTTCTTGCTATGTTTTTATTTTGTAATTAATGAAAATTATTATAAACGATTTCGGGAAAAAAATAACCGAAGGGTAAATGAGTATTTTCATATTTAAAGCATTGAGTGAAAAGTGTAGAGATTCGGCTAAGTGTTGGGGTATGAATGACATGTGAGTAGTTAGAGAGGATGATAAGGGGTAGAAGGGTAATTAAGAGGCATGATGACACTCTTGTAATTAACCCTAAGTTGAGAATAATTTGGTCATTTCCCCTTTCCAAGTGGTGTCTTATTCCTAACCATTGATCTTTTTCTCCCATCTTTGTTCTATACCCTTGGATGATAAGGTCTTGTTTGGCAAATTAATGAATTTTGTGTGTGGTGTATTTAGTCTTCCATTGTAAGACTACTTTGTGGTAGGGATGGCAACGGATCGGGTTTGGTACGGGTTTAGCAAATACCATTACCACCCCATTTAAAAATTACTAATACCAAACCCACCCCAAACCCGCGACGGGTTGGAATCGGTAATACCATTACCATCCCGTCGGTATAATCGGGTTCCATCGGGTTACCATCGGTAATAAAATGGCATGAACATTTTTCATCTTGTTCTTTAAATTAAACATTTTTTTCTTTTTCCTGCTGTTGTTTGTACATCAAGTGTACATGTCACCTGTGATTCACATATACATACAACTTATTACCATGTTTGGCCATATATATACAAGTTATGCATTTTGTAACTGCTTATACAACTTAGACAACTTATGCATTCTGTAACAACTTATGCATTTTGTCACTAGTAGATATAAATCAATATTCAAGGCTAGCGAAAATCAGTAACCCGACAAAATCCAAAAATAGCAAAATCCAGCAGCTATAAAGTTTACCATGGTTATATATCTTCCAGGTGAAGTCAGGAACTTTAAATCAATGAAAATCTAGAAACAAATACTTCAAGCTTATAAATACATTTAAATATAAACGGCAACCAACAAAGTAACAACCTCAAAAAAAAAAAAAAAAATCAAGATGCACTACCTCTAAATTAGTAATTTAACAGCCATTTCTTTCAAACCACAGACATCCCCTGAAAGCAGTTTATACTACTGAAATGAACCATTACACTAGTGGTTGCATTTTCTATTTCTAATCATGTAAGCAATCACAAGGTTCGGTAATCACATCAATCTCATCTACTGTTAATTATATATATATATATGTATGTATTACCTGAACTGCGAAGAGCACAAGGAGAGGGAAGAGGCGGTCCTGTAGAGAATCGAGATGGTGACGGGGAGACCACAAACAAAGAATTGTTTCTTCAGCCAGATCTAGCCCCTAAGGCTTGACATTTGAGAAAGAGTTTTAGTTGTCTGAGACTCTAATAGAGCGACGCTTGAGAGTTGAGATAGATGATATCATGTATCAAATTAGGTTTAAACTTGACTTGAGTTTGGGTAATGGGGTTTGTTTGGGCATAGGAGTAGGATTGTCCACTATAGGATTAGGATTGTTTGGGTACAAGTTTTAGACTATCCTAGGATTTATAAAATTTTAAAATTTTATCTTTATTGATATTTTATATTTTTAAACTTAATTAAATATATATAAATCAAATTATCCTTATATTAGTATAGGTTTTAAATAATTTAATTGATTGAAATTGATTAAATCTCCAATAAAAATCTCAACTCAAAATAGTGAAATTAAATTCAACTGAGTAAATTCCTTAATTTAAATTAGATTAATTGTGTTCAATTGAGTTAAATAAATAAAATACCCAACACAAAGTAATGAAATTAAGTTCAATTGAGTAAATTGTCTAATTTAAATTAGATTAATTGAGTTCAATTGAGTGAAATTGACAAGATCTCTAACACAAAGTAGTAAAATTGAGTGAAATTAAATTCAATTAATTAAATCCCCAACTCAAATTGGTTAAATTCACATCAACGAAACTGATAAAATTCCCAATTTAAATTAGTGAAATTGGTTTCAACTTAATGAAATTGAGTGAATCCCTAATTCAAATTAGTCTAATTGATAGATTTATCAACTCAAAGTAGTGAAATTAAGTTCAATTGAGTAAATTTCCTAATTCAAATTAGTTTAATTATGTTCAATATAGTGAAAATGCACAAATCCCCAACACAAAATAATGAAATTAAGTTCAATTGAGTAAATTGCCTAATTTAAATTAGATTAATTGAGTTCAATTGAGGGAAATTGACAAGATCCCCAACACAAAGTAGTGAAATTGAGTGAAATTAAATTCAATTAAGTAAATCCCCGACTCAAATTGGTTAAATTCACTTCAACGAAACTGATAAAATTCCCAATTTAAATTAGTGAAATTGGTTTCAACTTAATGAAATTGAGTGAATCCCTAATTCAAATTAGTCTAATTGATAAATTTCTCAACTCAAAGTAGTGAAATTAAGTTCAATTGAGTAAATTTCCTAATTCAAATTAGTTTAATTATGTTCAATATAGTGAAATTGAACAAATCCCCAACACAAAATAATGAAATTAAGTTCAATTGAGTAAATTGCCTAATTTAAATTAGATTAATTGAGTTCAATTGAGTGAAATTAAATTCAATTAAGTAAATCCCTGACTCAAATTGGTTAAATTCACTTCAACGAAACTGATAAAATTCCCAATTTAAATTAGTGAAATTGGTTTCAACTTAATGAAATTGAGTGAATCCCTAATTCAAATTAGTCTAATTGATAAATTTCTCAACTTAAGATAGTGAAATTAAGTTCAATTGAGTAAATTTCCTAATTCAAATTAGTTTAATTATGTTCAATATAGTGAAATTGAACAAATCCTCAACACAAAGTAAAATTAAGTAAAGACCTCAATTTAAAATAGTGAAATTGACTTCAATTAATTAAAATTAAGTAAATAATCCAATTTAAACTAGTTTGATTATATTCAATTGAGTGAAATTGATAAAATTCACAACTTAAAGTAGTTAAATTGAGTGAAATTAAGTTTAATTGATGAAAATCTCCAACTCAAAGTAATTAAATTGAGTAAAATTGACAAGGTTCCTAATTTATATTACTGAAATTGATTTTAATTGGAGGAAATTGAATAACTGGCGGGTTACCAACGGGTTTTTAGCGGGGCGGGTCGGGTTCGGGTTCTCGCGGGGCGGGTTACCACCGGGTTCTTAGCGGGTCGGGTCGGGGTCGGGTTCTACCGGGTCGGGTTGCCGCCGGGTTCTTAACGGGTCGGTTTCGGGTTGGGCTACCGACGGGTTTCACAGGAAACCCGAACCCGACCCTAACCCGTTTCGGGTTTTCAATTTTCATACCAAACCCGCCCCAAACCCGTTTATATGTGTACCGTCGGGTTCTTAACGGATCGGATCGGATCGGAAACCCGCCGGATCGGGCCATTTTGCCATCCCCACTTTGTGGCCCTTGGATTAAGTCTTCACGTACTAGCTTGAAGCTTGGCCATTGGATGGTGAGAGGTGTGAGTGGAAAATCTCTACACATTGAAAGTCTTTTATTGCAATACTTCATCTTTTCCTCTCCATTTTCTCTTCTTTTCTCCTTCTTGGTTCTTCTCCACTTATGGGTTGATTTAATCACCATAAGTTGGGAGTTTGGTGTGGCCATCAACATTGAAGATGTTCATTGTGTCATTCTCTTTAGTTTGAGCCAATGATTGGTAAGTGTTCTTCCTTCCTTGTGGGGTTTTCATTCAAACTCTAGTTTAGGGTTTCTTGTTGAACCACTTAGTGACTCTTGCTCTCCTCTTGTGTTGGAGCTTGATTCATTGTTAGGAGGCTATGGTGAAACATTCCACTGGATTGCTCCTTTCATTTCGGTGTTGGGGAAGAGCTAGGATTTCATAAGCCTTGCCTTGTGGTTGTGCTTTGCTCTTCAAGAGGTAAGGGAAAACTTCTTAACAAGCTCATCTTATGATTGTGTGTGCATGAGAAGTTGATTCTAGAATTCCTAGCCTTAGATGAATTTGCTAAGTGTATCATTGAATTATGAAGTTGGGGGTTTGATCATGTTATGAGAATGAACCCTTGTGTATGGCGTAATTGGTAATGAAATTGCTAGGACTATGATGCATGCTAGTTGGGTGGTTATTCTTAAGAATTCCCATATTGAAGTATGTTTGTATGCCTATATATTTGTGTATATGTATAAGTGTAATTATACATGTGTATGTGAGTGTTAGGGATGTAACCTTGAAGTGAGATTAGGTTAGCTCCTTTGGTTAGTACCTTTGAGGTATGTGGGAATTCATGTCATGTTTGAGATGTGAATTGTGATAAATTTGTTTGAATTGAACCAAGAGCATGTTTAAATTAATGGAATTGTTTTCCTTGTGAATTAAATGATAATTTGATGAATGAGAACATTTCTTGTGCATGAGAATGTCTCATTGGGATTTAAATGTTTTAATTGAGAATTGAGCATGTTAAATGAATGAAAATGTTATCATTGTGTATTAAAGGACAATTTGATGAATTGGAGTATGAATGTTGCATGAGAGGACATTCTTGTTGATTATTGCTTTAAATGAAATTTAAAAATATATTGAATGGTAAAAAATATTCATGTTGACATTGTGAGAATGTTGTTTATAAATATGATGGAAATCAAAATGAAAGTGATAGCAAGATTGACAAACACCTAAACAATCACCGCATGCACAAACATTTTGGTTGCGGATGCATTCTGATTCATGTATTAATTTGCCAAGTGTTGATTTATTGCTAATTGTTTTATTCACTGCTAAATGACTTGATGTTTTACTTATGTTGCCATTCTATTCTAGTGAAACCCTTTTGAATGTTTGTTTCTTCCATTTTATCTTATCTATATACATGCAAATAGATCTTGGTTGGTTTTTCCTATGTATATACATAATTGATGTAGAGGGAACTTAGATCTTTGATCTTTTTTTTCATACTAATGTACGACTTTGCATTCTCTGTCTTTTAGTGAAAGTTTAATTTAGCCGTGCCTTTTCTTTCTAACATTTTTTGTATAATTTGATCAGGTGTAGTAGGGATTGATCAATGTTTTGGATCTAATAACTGTTAATCAAAGGCTTGTAGAACAATATGCCTCCTCAATCCTCGGGTACTTGATTCTTTCACCACTATTCACTACCTCATACATTCTTAGAATGATATGTTTGTGTCTCCCATTTTAAGTCGTAAAGTAGAAATGGTTTTGCTTGTGTCTCAACTTAATTTCTAGGTTCGTTTATTGGGAAGAGGAAAAACTTGGGAATGAGTTGTGACGGAAAGAAACATGTATGATTTTTTTGTGCAATTTTCTTTTGTTTGTTAATCATATATGTAACCTTTCTCATTTATTTTAAACTATGACTAAGAACATAAAGAGGTTAAATTAGGACACTTGGTTGAGCATAATGGACAATTAATTAGTGTCACACAATCAGCTGGTAGGACTCCATACTTCTTGGTTTTAGGATGAGTGGAAGAGCATTCATGTTAAAGAGAGGTTCAAGTGTTTGAAACTGCTAGTTGTGAGGAGATGGAAAGGCCCATTAGCAGATCTTATAACATGGCATAATGAAGTGTGTGTGACTGTTCATACTGTATGGTAGTTCAGATATTATAAATGTAAATTAATGAACAGTGGGTAGCTGAGCTGTATTCATAAATAAACTTCTGATAGAATGTTTTATTTATGCATGGAATCCGAATATAAGGTAGGCTAATGTTCAAAAATAATATGCTATGAACATATTTCAATGTATGTCATGATGACCCACCTCCATATGGCCCAATTAAGTAAAAATATATTAATGACACCGGTGTAGAATATAATAATATATATTAATATAGTATAAGTTAGTTGGAAACTGATAGTATAGTACAATAGTAAGAAATAAAGTTCACTACTCATAATACCATTGGGCATGTATCCCTAAAACCATAAACCCTGAACATTCTATCTTAAACCATAAATTTATTTCAATACTAAACCTAAAAACCCTAAAACCCAAGACTAAACTCTAAACCCTAAAATCATAAACCCGAAACTATATACCCTAAACCGTTTAATAATAATTATTAACCTTTATAACTTATATCTATACCATAACCATAATACCATAAATCAGAATAGCCTAAACCCCATACCCTATAGGATTCGGCAAAGTAAACAATTCTGAGATTATGTATTGTCCTTGTGTTTTTGCAGCAGCACCAGGAGTACCATGAAGAAGGCAGTTGCTATTCCTACAGCCCAAAAAGTAGAGTTGAAAGTAGTGTAGGTACATGTTGTCTGCAAGGTGTTCAAAGTGTCGACAGTTAAATGCTAAAATGGTTGGAAGATTATTTCCCCTTTGTTGTGAAACTAGATCCTAGAGTTGCTTGAATGATCTTTTTGGGGCTGATTTTGTCGAACAATATTGGGAAAAAATATGAGTATACTAGTGGTTTAGGTATTTGTAAACGAGATATGTACAAACGCTTATTCTCCTAATTTGTATATGATTCGGCAAATTAAACAATTTTAAGATTATGTACTGTCTTATGTTTTTGCAGCCGCAATCGGAGAACCTTGAATCTGAGCTGCTGAGCATGGGCATTTGCTCTTATATGACTTGCAGCATAGGGCAACAACTCCATCCTCACTTTGCTCATTATTGCCCACCTCCTCTTAGACTTCACTTTGTCCAGATCTTTCGCAAGCATACATGCATCAAACAACAGTGATTTGCTTCTCATCCCTGACCAAGCATTCAATTACCCACTGGTTAGATATAGTTTCTGTATTTGTCTATACCATATATATATTATCACATTGGTGTGGACCATAGAGAGTGAAAACCAAGTATAAAAGTAGCACAAAGAATTGTACATGAACATCCATTACTTTGTAGAGCTATTGTATACACTAACAACATGACTTTCACAAAATTTTGTATACAAATGAGACATTGTCTTTGACAACTGCAAAACAACTTGTATGCTAGATGAGTTGCCTTTAGGTTAGAAGTTACAACTGTGCCATTAGAGTACACAAATACCTAATTGGTGCAGGATGGTTGCATGTGGTGGCTTGGCCCAATATTTTGCAGATTGTGTAGGTGCTTGATTCTTAATTTGCCAATGTTTGAATATTTATGACACAAATTTATGTGCCTTCATGGATTGTTATGTTAGTGCTGCTTCAATTGGATAAATTTGTTCCGGGAACAAATTTTTGTTCCCGGAACGATCAGATCATCGAAAGTAATTTTACCCATGAACCCGTTCATCATGAAGACTCTTATCACATCTTCGGGTTTCTGATTTGCGCTTAGATCCAAACCCGCTGCATTTTCAGATGCAATTTCCATATCCCCCTTGAGCATCTTTGCTTGCTCAAGTGATTTCCCCGCAGCCACTGGATTCTTTCTCTGGTTTACTCGCCTTAGCTTGCGATGCCATTTGATCATCACGAAATGCTCCCAGAACAATTTTATCAAATGCATTTCCACCTGCACATAATAAGCTTATGGTTATAACACAAGCAAAAATTGCAAAAGAAAAACATGTTTGAACTCGAGTCTTGCAACACGATGAGTCTCGTTCAACTCATAGTGACCAATACTAACTCTTAAGTGCAATAAACTAAGTTGAAAAGTGTAGGACAGCATATATTATTCACGGGTACATGATATACTGCATTTGCTACAATCCGCACAAGACTTGCGAATATGCAGCTTAAAAAACTCTGAAAATTGCAGAATGGACAAGGAGCAACATTTGAGTACCTACGTTTCTTCTACCTGTCCCGCCTATGTTACATGGACTCGGGTGAGTGTGGGACACTGGAATGTATCCATGTTATAACTATATCTTTTTATTTTTATTTTTTTTAATCATACAGTGAAAATAACATATTCAATAGTATGAAAGTGTGTGTGAGAGAGAGAGAGACCAGGGAGAGATTTGACGGTCTCGTGTAAGGCGTAGTCGAGGGTATTGCGGCCGATTAAGGTGGCGATTCGGCCGATTTTGGCGTTGTCGGGATAGTAGTAGTTGACACCGTGGACGACGGTGGATTTGACAGCGTTAACAGCACTCCAACCGTAGTGGTAAGAGCTCCGGTATGCGTTCTTCACCGGCGTCAGATCGGGTGCTTTTCCTTTCAAATAATCGGACGATAAATATATGAAATCCATGATCCCCATCCTCCTCACTCTCTATGCCAACGGTCCCAAACTCAAACCATGTTAGGGTTTGTGTTTGGTTATGGTTTATATAAACAGATTTATTGAAAAAGAGGTTTGTTCAAGTTTGTTTACTTTATAAAAAGTAGGTAATTTTCATAAAACCCCGGTTTTTGTTTGGTTATGGTTTATATAAACAGATTTATTGAAAAAAAGGTTTGTTAAATTTTGTTTTGTTTATATAAAGTAGGGTAATTTTCATAAAACCCTGGTTTCAAATTTTAATTAAATAATTCTCTATGATTTAAAAAAATTCTTTAGATTTCAAATTTTCTCATATACTTGTGCTTCCAAAAATGGCCAATTTTTCAGCACCGAAAATGTCAAAATGATTTAAATGCCCGTAGTCATACGACAGCGTTTCAAGGGTAATTTACACAAAATCCCCTGAGTTTTCAATTTTTAATCAAATAATCCTATGGGGTTAAAAAAAAACCCCGAAAGATTCAAAATTTGCTCAGATACCCCCTGATAGTTAAAACGGGTCCACAAGAAAACGATAATGTATGAAAATAATTTTTTAATTTCTAAGTTTGCCCTTCACAAAATGATCGGTCCAAGTTGTGATTTAAGTAACATGTTAAGACAATAGAATCAACACTATATTGTTTTACCTTTCTGCAAGCGTACGACTCAATTGTAGAATAGTATGGTTTTGAAAAAGATTGTTGAATCTCACGGAGACTACTAAATCTAATAAACTAATATGCAATAACAATTTTTTTTTTTTATATATATTTGTTAATTTTAAATATTATTTAAACTTTTAGAATAAAATATTATCACCGTATAATCAAAATTCAAAAGTTATAGTTCAAAAGTAATTGATATTATTATTTATTGTACTTATTATGATTATTCAAAACTAGAATTATTCATATAAGATATACACACACAAAAAAAATTAAAAAAAAAATCTTTGAGTATAATTAAAAATATACTCATTTTTTTCTCCAATTTTGCTTATTATATTTTCAGATACTATGTTTATGTCATTGTTGTTAAAAAAAAACACTTCCCAAATAATTAATAGAATACGTAGAGAGAGAGAGAGAGAGAGATTTGCAATTTTTAATTAATTAAAATAGACAAAGAAGGGGGTATCTGAGAATATTTTGAATTTGTAGGGGGTTTTTTAACCTCAGGGGATTATTTGATTAAAAATTAAAACCTCAGGGTGTTGTGAAAATTACCCGATAATCTTAACATTTCAAAATATGTCTTGAAACGATGTCATATGACTATAGGCATTTAAATCATTTTGACATTTCCGGTGTCGAAAAATTGGCCGTTTTGGGAGTAGAGGGTATCTGGGAAGATTTGAAATCTTAAGGGGGCTTTTTTTTAACCATAGGGGATTATTGGATTAAAATTTAAAATTTCAGGGAATTTTATGAAAATTACCCTAAAAGTACAAACATTTTTAAAATAACAATATAATCAAGGCATTATTTTATAAACACTAGAATGCTAGGAAAATGTTTTAAGGTGGCCATATGCAAATTTTCAACTAAATTTATTTATAAAATTTATATTTTTATAGGCACTTGAAGGAATTTTTAAAGAGACCATATGCAATTTTGTATGAGTTTACAGATAAAATATACATGTTATGGGCTTTTGAATGAATTTTTAAAAATTGAAGTAGGGCTCATATGCAATTTTTAAAGGTCTTATCCATAAAATAATATTAGTGTGGGCTACTAAAGAATTTTTTATAAAATATTGGGAGGGCCATGGCCACCTTTGCCTTCTACATGGCTCCGCCCCTGCACCCACCATAATCAATTGTCACCATTATCGAAAATTTTCATAAAATAATATTATTGTGAGCTACTTACCGACAACTAATATAGAGAAGTACTAATTGCTTAAGAGTAGAATGACAATATATGGAGATAATTTTCGAATCGATAATATTACCCCTTTCACAAAAGGTTTGGCATTTTAACTAACTTGGGTATTAGGTCCTAAAATAATAGAAACTGCGTCATTTTATTATCCATACTAAAATATGTTACTCTCTTTGTCCAATTTATAAGACCCTTTTGGAGAATTCAACTTTTTTAAATATTGTATTGGTAATGAATGAAGTGTCAATTTTATCATTGGTTCCATCATAATAATGTGATGGTTTATTGGGTAGATGGTTTATAATTTTAATGCATGAAGCGTAAATTAGTAAAGTGACAGATAAAGTGCTTTGACTTTTCAATTGGGATACTTATTTTAGGACAAAGAAAATAGTAAAAGTGAACACTTATTTTTGATAAATAAATCATTAAAATATAGTTATAAGTTAGAACTTTATTTTTTGGATTAATTTCATTTACACCTCCTAAACTTTGTCTATACATCACATTGCCCCTCCCAGTTTGCATAAATACAGTCAGACCCCTTACTTTAGAAAAAGCAACTCATTTGCACCCCCTTATGTCCTTTTGACACATTTTCAGACCTGACATCATTTTTAATCCCTAAACTACCCCTTTAGTTAGAATGCCCTTATCCCTACTTTTTGCCACCTTTTCTTTCTTAGCGCCAATTAGGTTTTCCATTAAATCATTTTCACCCCCTCAATTTGTAAGTTGTTTATGGTGATACATTGTTAATATATATATATATATATACTAAACACTTTGAGGATGTGGTGAAATAATTTTTAATCAATTTTAATATAATTAAAACACATTATGAATTAATCAAAAATAATATAAAAATTTTAAAACAAACAATTACGAACTTTAAGATCTAAATTAATAATATTTTATAATTATGTTAAGATATTGTCAAACATTATTAATTTACTTTTATTACAAGGATAAAAACATAAATTTAAGAAAATAAAAAATGGAAGTCGTCTCACTTGTACTATTGCCTTGGAGTTGTGCGTATCACGCACCCGTTCCTATCTTAGAACTTGGAAGCTGCGAATGAGCAATGCTGATTGCTCACACTTTGATCATCAAAACCCTAGCCAAACTTTCCCTCCATTGTCAAATCCCCCAATTCGAATCCACCAACCAATCTCACCATTTCAACATCCAAAAAATTCCCAAATTCAATCTTTCTCCCTCAACAATGCTCTTGTCAACAGAGAGAAAGTAAATAAGATAATTGCGAATGAATATATTCTGTATATTGAAGAAGTGATTTAATTATAATAAGGCTAACACCTATAAATAGAGGACTTGGTGTAGGGAACAAGTCAATACAGATACAAGTTGGACTAGGATTATAAATACAAAGTGGGCTTAGATTTATCTAGATGGGTCTAAGCCCGTATATATTCTAACACCCCCCCCCCCCCCCCCCCCCCCCCCCCCCCCCCGCCCCCCCCTTTCAAACTCAAGGTGGTAAATAAGAGACCAACTTGAGTTTGGAAATCAATTCCTGAAATCGTCCTAGTGAATGAACTTTTGTGAAAATATCAACAGGTTGATTTTGAGATGAGGTATGTAGAAGACGAACAGTACCACTGAGCATAACAAAGTGATAGTCAATTTCAATGTGTTTTGTGCATTTATGAAACACATCATTGTGAGTAATCTGAATAACACTTTTACTATCACAACTTAGACTGGTAGAAAGAGGTTGAGGAACCCCCATATCTGCCAGAAGCCATCGGAGCTAGATAAGTTCTTGTGTAGTGTCAGCAAGGCACGATATTCAGCTCCAGAGCTAGATCTCGAAGTAACAGATTACTTCTTGCTACGCCATGAGATGAGAAAATCCCCTAAGAAGAAACAGTAACCAGTAGTAGAACGATGATCAGTAGGATCACCTACCCAGTCAGCATCAAAGTATGCTAGTAACTCAAGAGACGATGTAGAGAAAAAATGAAGCCCATGAAACAATGTGCCTTTTAGATAGCGGAGAATACGAAGAACGGCGGTGTAATGAGTTGTCTGAGAAGCAGACATGAACTGACTTACTAAATGAACTGCATAGGCAATATCTGGACGAGTGACCATGAGATAGACAAGACTGCCAACCAATTTTCTATATAATGTGGCGTTACTGAGCGGAGCACCATCAAGAGGAATGAGCTTGAGATTAGTTTCCAAAGGAGTCGAAGTCGTCTTGCAATCAGTGAGACCTGCTCGGGCAAGAATGTCAGAGGCATATTTGGCTTGAGAGAGATAGTAACCAGCAGAATCAGAAAGAACTTCAAGACCCAAGAAATAACTGAGACGCCCAAGATCTTTCATTTCAAAATAAAGACTGAGAGATTTCTTAAGATTCAAAATACTAGTGATATCATCCCTAGTAATTATAATATCATCAACATAGAGAAGTAATAATATGAGACCTGCATCTGTTTTGTGAATAAAGAGCCCCAAATCATATGCACTAGAGATGAATCCAAAATCCTTGATAGTGGAGCTAAACTTTACAAACCATGCATAAAGAGCTTGTTTAAGACCATATAAGGCTTTCTGAAGTTTGCAGACTTTAGATGGAGAGTGAGTAATGTCTGGAGGAGGTTTAATATAAACTTATTCTGTAAGATCACCATTAAGGAATGCATTATTGACATCCATCTGAAATAGACCCCATTTTCAGGCAGCATAAATGACAAGTAAGTCACGCTATGTCAGACGAGCGACATGAGCAAAAGTCTCTTCATAATCAATACTATACTTCTGGGTAAAACCTTTAGTGACCAATCTAGATTTATATCGGTCTATGGATCCATCAGATCGAGTCTTAATTTTATAGACTCATTTACAACCAACAGCAGTCTTCCCTACTATAAGAGTAACTAAGTCCCATGTATGAGCTTTTTCAAGAGCCTGCAATTCCTCAGTCATAGCTTGTTGCCAATGAGGACTAGAACTTGCCTCTTTATAGGATGATGATTCATGATGAGAAAATATAGTAGATTAACAATGATAATCACAAAGATGATGTGGAAGTTCTCTTACCCAAGTCGATTGACGAGTAGTGATAGGAGGAGGCGAAATAACAATATCGTGAACATAGACTTCAGTGACAGGATCCTTAGACGAGGCAATCTCATTAGGATAAAATTTAGGTAAGAGCTCGGGAGTTGGTCCATCAGGGGCAATGGGTAAAGTGGTAGGATCTGGAATGACGATGGATGAATCTGGTTCAGTGATTGATTCAGTGTCAAACTCGGATGGAAAAAGACTAATAGTAGGATCATTGAAAAATGTAGGAACAGAAGATGGTGTGAGATTAAACTTGGAAAGAGAAGAAAACATTTTGTGTTCCCAAAAGATGACATGACGAAAGATACGAAGACGTTTAGAAATAGGATCCCAACACCTATACCCTTTATGTTCAATTCTATGTCCCAAAAAACAACATAAACGAGACCGAAGTTCAAGTTTGGAATGTTCATGTGGTTGAAGTAAGACAAAACAAACACAACCAAAGACCTTAAAAAGATTGTAGTTATAAGAGGTACCATACAATCGTTCATATGGAGTTTGATTATCAATGTTGGGCATAGGAATGCGGTTTATAGTGTAAACAGACGTGAGAGCAGCTTCTCCCCTAAAACGTTTAGGACAAGAATTTTTTATAAAAAGAGTACGATTAATATCTAAGATATGACGATGTTTGCGTTCAGCATGACCATTTTGTTGAGATGTGCTAGGACAAGAATATTGAGACACAGTGCCCTGTTGACGAAGAAATTTCAGAAAATTTGTTTCCCTATATTCCATGGCATTGTCAGCACGAAAAATTTTGATGGGACGAGAGAACTGAGTTTGAACCATATGAGCAAAATCATAATATATCTGAGGTAACTCGAAGCAATTTTTCATGAGAAAAATCCAAGTGAAATGAGTGTAATCATCTATAAAAATGACAAAATATTTGGAACCCCCTATTGTGTTATGAGTAGAAGGATCCCAAACATCAGAGTGTATAAGATCAAATGGAGCAACTGAATGAGAAAAACTTTTATTGAAAGATAATGTTGGTTGTTTTCCTAATTGACATGATAAACAAATAATAGTATCAGGTTTGACATTTCCAATTTAACCAGTTGATACTAAAGAGCGAAGTCTATCAATAGACATATGTCTTAACCTATAATGCCATAAGTTGAAAAGAGAAGAGGAAAACGCAGAACCAACTATAAAACCGGATGAATGATATGGAATGTGAAGATGGATGAGTTCAAACATGCGCCCAACCTTACGGCCTATCCCAATGATCTGTCATGTCTTCGGATCTTGCACATGAAAATCATAAGAAGAAAAAATGATTTTTAGTCCAAGATCACATAACTGACCAACAAAGATAAGATTGATAGTCAACTTTAGAATATGTAAGGCAGTGGGAAGTGATAAATTTGATGTAGAGATAGAACCTATATGACTAATAGGTAATTGAGATCCATCAGTAGTGTTAATTGATGATGGATGAGAAATAGTACTTTTGTACTGAAAAATTGATGAATCAACAGTCATGTGGTTGCAATATCCAGAGTCAAAGAACCAAGAATTACCTATGGTGACAGACAGAGCATTACCAGAAGGGGATAAAACCTGTTTGAGTAAAGTAACAAGATCATTTGTGGAGACAGCTGAGTTGACACCCTCTAAAGGACAAGACTCCTCCACAATGGCATCAATGATAGACTTAGATGACTAGAATTGTTTGGTTGGAGCTTCGCGAGATGAGTTTGGGCGAGATTGCTTGTAGGGATTCTTGAAACACTCATTCTGATAGTGTCTAGGCCCTTTCTTGTGACAGTGTTTGCAAACTCGAATTGGACAATTCAGAAGAGCATGAGTGCTTTGATGGCAGTAGGAACATGTATGCTGAGAAGATGATTCTCCATATTTAGGATGAACAACAAAAACGACATCAGTAGTATGAGATTTGGTTCCAAGTTTGGTTTCTTCAAAGAGAAGCTCAGTAATGACACTTTCTA
The DNA here is from genome assembly GCA_963922005.1 of Cornus suecica. NCBI lineage: Eukaryota > Viridiplantae > Streptophyta > Magnoliopsida > Cornales > Cornaceae > Cornus > Cornus suecica. The sequence continues at coordinate 21,973,113 of OY998239.1, read as the reverse complement.
GTGAATGTAAAGGATTTTTGTGTAGAAGAGAGACTCAAATTGATTTGAAATGATCATGAAGAGCCATTAGAAGTGTTACAACACGTTGTTGGTCTCGATAAGCGATGAATTTCTCAGCATAAGAAGAACAGTCCCAAATTGGTTCAAAGAGCGCAAGTTGATCCCAAATAGTATAAACTTCTAACACAAAATCATTAATAAACTGACTTGGTTGTTGCTTCTTAACATGAAGATTGATCAGAAGTTGATATTGATAAGCAAGATCTGTGGTGGTGTATCGACTCTTGAGAAATCTCAAACTTCTTTAGTAGTAGTAAAACGACCAAACTGTTGATGAATTGACGGAACTGATGTGTTTCGAAACCAGGTGAGCATTTGGTCATTCTTGTTATCCCAGCCGTCTAAGCATTCTACAAATTTGTCATTAGTTTCAGTAGCTTATCGACACGGTGTGATAACATCACCAGTAATTAGTCGCCAAAGTTTATAACTTTTGAGAAAATTGGTCATAGCTTGAGTCTAAATAATGTAATTTGGGCCATTAAGAATGGTAGAAATCGGATGAGAGACTTTGGAACGTTCCATAGTAATGAAAGAAGATCGTACGAGTTGATTAAGGAAGAGGCTACCATTTTCAGCAGAAACTAAATCAGAAGTTGATACTGATGTATTGAAGGCTGATATTGAATTCTAATATTGAATAGTGATGTGGCAGAGTCGTCAGGAGTGTTGGAATACAACGAAGCTGTTAGAATTCAATGTCAGAATATTGAATTGTGAGGGCAAGAGTTGACTTTGTCAACTTTGGTGTCAAAAGACACCAACTTGATATACCATGTAATCAGATTTGCTCAAGGTAAAAAGAGTTTGCGGCGACAGATTGGTTGTATGAGCAAAAAATTGATTGGTCAAACAAGAAAAACTCTCTATTTGGACGCTTTTGAGATTGTATGAAACACTAAGATTTATTCTTGAGCGAAAGAAAACAAAGAATGAATGTTTATATCTGATATCATGTTAACAAAGAGAAAGCAAATAAGAGAATTGAGAATGAATATATTATGTATATTGAAGAAGTGATTTAATTAGGCCCAAGCACATATATATCTTAACAGCTCTGCTCCATCTCCACTCCCAAATCCAGTTCAAACCGGCTCGACCGCCTCCGATCATCCAAAGGCTTCCCTGCCGGCACCGACCTCGATAGGGTGAGCAGACCACTTCCTCAACCACCAATACCCTAATCTCTCAAACCCTAATCCCAGCAACCTAGAGTCAAAATCGATTTCCAATTCGACTCAATCCGATTCAAAAACGGTTCTAGAATGCAAGAAAACAACATAGATTACAAAGCAAAACGAAGAACAAGAATGGAGAGTGATGAGTAACGTCCTTGCCGAGCTCTTAACATGGGAGATTCCAACGATTTCTCGAGAATCAATGGGATAAAAAAGTGTTGTATATGCATGTTTATGGTGTTCGGGTATAGAGTCTATTATGTGGTCGATTGATGAATAGAAAAAGTTTCAGGTGTAAGTAAAAGTAACCTTATTTTTGTTTCCTACTATCATTGAGCTTTATAATAAAAAAAAATAAAGTATAAAAATATGTATGCATATATTTATATTATTCTTAAAGGGTGCGTTTGGAAAACCTGTTTTTTGTATTTGTTTTTTGTCTTCAAATATAAAAATTGTTTTTGTATTTGTCTTTGTTTTTTCAGGAAAAAATTAAAAACAAAAAAACGTTTGGATGAAGGTGTTTTCACCACTTTTATTTGATGAAAATTGTATTTTATGAATTTGGTGTTTTCATTATTTTTACCATCTAAACAGTGAAAAAAGTCAAAAAATAACTAAAAGTTGTATTTGGTGTTTTCATCACTTTTACACACTATTCACAGAAAACAGTTTTCTTGGGGAAAAAACAGTGAACAGTAAACGCGTTTGCCAAACGTGTTTTTTTTTTTAGTCTTGTGAACAGTAAAAAAACAAAAACAAAAAACAGGGTATCCAAACGGACCCAAAGTGTAAGTCCCTTAAATTATTTTTTTCACTTTAATATAATATTTTTAAAATATATATATTTATTTTATTATTTATTAAATTTATTTCATTAAAGAAACGTATTAAATCTGTTTTATTAAAGAAGTGTGATCCTTGAATTATTTCCAAACACTTTATCTATTTTATTAATTAAAAAATATATTTACTAATTAAATCACTTTAACTATATGTCTTTTCAAGTTTATTCATTTAAAAATGAAATTAATGATGAAACTTTCTAAAAGCCATTTCTATCCATTTAGCCTTCAAAAAAATAAAAAATATAATAATTAAAGTGTATTATAAAAAATAAGAAAAATATATTAAAGTATAGGCTTATAATACATTTATCTTTTTGATAAAAGAATCATAATTATATTTCCTCACAATTACAAAAAGAGATAAATGAACACCTATAAAAATGTAATAAAATTTTAAAGCTTTTATAATCTATATTTAGAATAGTTATAGATTTTTATATATTATTTTATTTTTTAGTTAAATAATTGCGTAATTAAAATGTATTTGATGACTTATATTGAAGTGAGAGATATAGAAGCAAGGGTTATGTTGTTTCTTGAAATACCAAAGGTCATACATTATGAGAGATGTAATTCATGAACCAAATTATTATAGAGATGTGATTGTAACCGATCATTTATTTTCTTGCTTGAAACACCAAAAGTCACATATACTACTTTTAAAGCTTAAAAGGGTTTATATTGAAACTATTATTCCCATCAAACATTCACGATTCATCATAGATATACATCTTCTATTTGTCTATTCATGTATCTATTTCCATTTGTATTCATTTCTGTCTAGCTTCCTGATATATGTCAGAAAATTTGTAACATTTGCTGGATGTCAGCTGGGGCAATGCTATCTCACAATGCTCTTCCACAATAAAGGTACATTCTTTTTATACTTATGCACCCTGAATTGAGATAAGTTTTGTGTTGTTTTGTTTAATTTTTTTAATTTATTTTGTGGATCACTTATCAGTTATCAAAAGAAAAGAAGATAAATGGCATATAAATTACAATAGAGACGGAAAGAAAAAGAAAATCAAGTGCTCTGAATGTATCACTTCAATTTTGATTTATTACTCTTTATTATTACTTTTTCGAAGTTCTATTAAAGGAATGTGTTATTATTTTTTCGTGTGATAAAAGGAGAGGATCAATAAACGAAAAAAACAAACATCATAGAATTCGAGTTTTTTTTAATGCATAAATCAGTTCATATGCTTATGGAAATATTAAGTGTCTTAATTTAGAATAATAATTTATTCATATGTGGTTCTCTCTCACCAAGGATGCGAATCACCTCCAGTCTCTATCTCACCACAGGGCCGCCGGGCAAAGACAAAACAAAATATTAAACAATCTCAATTTCCATTTGCGAATACCAATGGGCCAAATTTACAAACCATTCTTCCTAAAATAATAAAATTACATAAAGGACCCCTATACTAATTCACATATTAAAATATAATAGCACAAATTTATCCCAAATAAATACTATCATAATATTCACTGTCAATAAAAAAATTCATATGAAATAAAAAATTAAAAATATCAGAATATTATATATGGACCTACTATGACCAAATATCACAAATTATTCATTATCAATAAAATAAATAAATAATTAATTATCATCATAAAATGCTTAATTTAAAAAAAAAAAACACTTTTATGACCTAATATCACGTTATTTGAATTTAATTTTTTTCAATTAACATACAATAAATAAAAAACCATTTCTATAATCATGATATTTGGATGGGAAATTCTTTTTGCCCAAAATATCATACAAAATATACATCAAACATTCAAGTCTTTCCTTTCATATTGAATAGATTTTTTTATGAAATACGAAAAATTTCTATTGAATAAAATCAATATGAAAGGAAAGGCTTGAATTTTGTATGATGGAGTGTAGCTTGTCATGAAGAAAATCAAATAATGGACTAAATCCGCAATTCAAAGTATTAAAATTAATTTGAAGGTTTTTTACCTGTTCTGAAACTGTAACAGAATTGTAACTCAAATCACCAAAAATTTTAACATAAGTGCAACGCACACTGCTGTATTACAATTTACAAATGTTCAAATAATGACCACTTCTCAATTTACAAAATAACGAACACTCCAGAATGTAATGTAAAACTTTTATTTCGTAAAGTAAAACTTTTGTTTCGTAGGTAAAACTTATATTGCACCGAGTAAAACTTTTATTTCATAGCGTAAACCTTTTGGCTCAATATATGTAACTTTTTGTTCCGCCTAAAATTTTCAAATAATAAGCACATCTCAATTTACAAATAACGAACGCTCCAGAATGTAATGTAAAACTTTTGTTTCATAGGTAAAACTTATATTGCACCGAGTAAAATTTTTATTTCATAGCGTAAACCTTTTGGCTCAATATATGTAACTTTTTGTTCGGCCTAAAATGTTCTAATAATTAGCACTTCTCAATTTACAAATAACGAACACTCTAGAATGTAATATAAAATTTTTATTTCGTAGACTAAACTTTTGTTTCGTAGGTAAAACTTATATTGCACCGAGTAAAACTTTTATTTCATAGCGTAAACCTTTTGGCTCAATATATGTAACTTTTTGTTCCGCCTAAAATATTCAAATAATGACCACTTCTCAATTTACAAATAACGAACATTCCAGAATATAATATAAAACTTTTATTTCGAAAAGTAAAACTTTTTGTTTCGTAGGTAAACCTTATATTGCACCGAGTAAAACTTTTATTTCATAGCGTAAACCTTTTGACTCAATATATGTAAATTTTTGTTCCGCCTAAAAATTTCAAATAATAACCACTTCTCAATTAAGTGAAATTGGATAGATCCCTAATTCAAATTAGTGAAATGAAGTAAAATTGACTTCAATTAAGTGAAATTAGATAAATCCTCAATTCAAATTAGTGTAATTGACAAAATTCTCAATTTAATGTAGTTACATTGAGTTTAAATGAGTGAAATTGAGACAAATCATCAATTCAAAGTAGTGAAATTAAGTTAAATTGAGTGCAATTGACTTCAATTTAGTAAAATTGATTAAATCTCCAATTCTAATTAGTGAAATTAAGACAAATCCTCAATTCAAAGTAGTGAAATTAAGTGTAATTGACTTCAATTTAGTAAAATTGACTAAATCCCCAATTCAAATTAGTGAAATTGACAAAATTCCCAATTTAATGTAGTTACATTGAGTTTAAATGAGTGAAATTGAGACAAATCCTCAATTCAAAGTAGTAAAATTAAGTTAAATTGAGTGCAATTGACTTCAATTTAGTAAAATTGACTAAATCCCCAATTCAAATTAGTGAAATTGAGTTAAATTGAGTGAAACTAAGACAAATCATCAATTCAAAGTAGTGAAATTAAGTTAAATCGAGTGCAATTGACTTCAATTTAGTAAAATTGACTAAATCCCCAATTCAAATTAGTGAAATTAAGACAAATCATCAATTCAAAGTAGTGAAATTAAATTAAATTGAGTGTAATTGACTTCAATTTAGTAAAATTGACTAAATACCCAATTCAAATTAGTGAAATTGAGTAAAATTGACTTCAATTAAGTGAAAATTGGTCAAATCCTCAATTCAAATTAGTGAAATTGTCAAAATTTTCAATTTAATGCAGTTACATTGAGTTTAAATGAGTGAAATTGAGACAAATCATCAATTCAAAGTAGTGAAATTAAGTTAAATTGAGTGCAATTGACTTCAATTTAGTAAAATTGACTAAATACCCAATTCAAATTAGTGAAATTAACTTCAATTAAGTGAAATTGGGTAGATCCCTAATTCAAATTAGTGAAATTGACTTAAATTTAGCGAAATTGGGTAAATCTCCAAATCAAATTAGCGAAATAGATCAAATCTCCAATTCAATTTAGTTAAATTGACTTCAATCGAGTGAAATTGAGTAAATCCCCAATTTAAAGTAGTGAAATTGACTTCAAATGAGTGAATTTGGAAAAAAATCTCCAATTTAAATTAGTGAAATGGAGTTAAATTAAATGAAATTAACTTCAATTAAGTTAAATTGGGTAAATCCCAATTCAAATTAGTTAAATCGAGTGAAATTGACTTCAATTAAGTGAATACGTCGTCACAAATAAATTATTCACTTTCGTATTGATTTGATATTTTGAATTGCAGATTTAGTACTTTGAATTGCGGATTTAGTCCATTATTTGATTTTCTTCATGACAAACTACACTCCATCATACACCAATAAATGCATATTACTTGTTTATCTCAAATCTTGGTTGTCTGGCCTCTAAGGGCTTTTCTCTAATTTGGTTTTCCTCATAAATGTTGATGTTTGGTGGGTTGTTGCTTTTCTTTAAATCAATAAATAGTGGCATAAATAGAAGTCGAACAAGCATTGGGTTTTGAAGAATTAAAAAACCTACGATAGAGAAAGTGTAAAACAAAGAGGGGGAGATAATGAAAAGTGAACCAAAAAACATCAACAAAAATAATATATACGGTAAGAGAGAAATAAACTTGTGCCATCTCTCATACTGTGTAAGATAATTGTAATACAGCACTGTGCGTTACACTTATGTTACAATTCCTGGTGATTTGAGTTACAATTCTGTTACAGTTTCAAAACAGGTAAAAAAACTTTCAAATCAATTTTAATACTTTGAATTGCGGATTTAGTCCATTATTTGATTTTTTTCATGATAAGCTACACTCCATTGTACAATCTATTCAATAGAAATTTTTCGTATTTCATAAAAAAATCTATTCAATATGAAAGGAAATGCTTGAATTTTGGATGTATTTTTTGTATGATATTTTGGGCAAAAAAAAAATTCTCATCCAAATATCGTGATTATAGAAATGGTTTTTTTATTTATTGTATGGTAATTGGAAAAAAAAATTAAATTCAAATATGGTGATATTAGGTCATAAAAATGTTCTTTTTTTTCAAAATTAAGCATTTTATGATGATTAATTAATATTAATTAATTATTGATAATGAATAATTTGTGATATTTGGTCATAGTTAGTCCATATATAATATTCTGATATTTTTAATTTTTTATTTTATATGAATTTTTTTTATTGACAGTGAATATTATGATAATATTTATTTGGTATGAATTTGTGCTATTATATTTTAATGTGTGAATTAGTATAGGAGTTCTTTATGTAATTTTATTATTTTAGGAAGAATGGTTTGTAAATTTGGCCCACTGGTATTAGCAAATGAGAATTGAAATTGTTTAATATTTTGTTTTGTCTTGCCCCACTACGCCCTGTGATGAGAGAGAGACCGGAGGTGATTCGCTTCCTCATACAAAACTCAGTGACGAAATCGTATTAAAAAGTGAGGTATTTAAACTATTCAATTATTTTTCTATCTTGGACAATTCATCTTGTCGTTTTGATTTCTCTTGGGATGTTAATCAAAGAATTTTAATCATGTGGGGATGCCCTCTGCACATGCTCTTTCTTAATGTGTATATATATATATACTACTTATGAATGTTAAAATATTATATGTATTCCTTTAATTATATTATTGCAAGAGGGCGGTACAACTCATATGAATCGGACTAGTAACGCTACAAACAATTGCCTAGTCCCAAAAAGAATGCAATCGGTGTGTATTCGCTACAATCCATCTGCGATTAGTATGACTGTTGTATACATCTATTCTACAACTACTCCTAAAACATGAAATTAAAAAGCACGCTAACAATCATCTTCTCTAGTCCTAAAAAGGATGCAATCGGTCCGTATTCGCTACAATCCATCTGCGATTAGTATGACTGTTGTATGCATCTATACTATAACTACTCCTAAAACATGAAATTAAAAAGCATGCTAACAATCATCTTCTCTAAGCATGAACTGTGTAAACCTAAGATTTTATCATGCCAAATAAGTACCATTATGTAGAAACCGTTGTTAAATCATGGAATTTCTTGCCCCGTTGACAAAACACAGTTGTTCAACATAAATCATTAATTCAGTCTCAACTTAAGTAAATAATTAATAAATAAATCTTATTTAGGTGGTCTTGTTTGTTCTCTCACTACATAATTATCATATGAGTGTCCTTCAACAGATTTCCCTCTTTGTAATAAAAATAAATAAAAAATTATATTACTCGGCTAGGGTTTCGTTGGAAACCCTAGATACCGACTAGCTGCTCATGAAAATGGGAGACTCCATAGTTGATGAAGTCACCGTCTTCATGATTGGATAATTGGCTCTTAAATTCTTGAGGCAAGAACCTCTCTCCCCAGAGAGAGACTTTTATTTTATTCTATATTCTGTATTGAAAGAATGAAAGATATATTTCTTCATGAATTCCACCTATATTTATAGACAAAAGTTGGTGCAAATATGACATGTCTTTGCTTGCACTCCAAGAGGACTTAGGGACTAAGTAATGACGCAGAATGGACGATTCTGTCCCTTGATATACTTGTACACAAAGTAAGAATTCTGCAATATATGTTCACACAGATTCCAAGGCGGCGACGACCGATCGATCGGTGGCTTCTGAAATTTAATATTTATTTATTCTACGAAATTGTGATTCAGCCACTTGTACTCTACTTCACTGACTTGTACCTTGAGTGCATTTATCTTTTAAGTGTTGCTCCGGATCAGGCATAATTGCTAAAAATCCGAAATTAACTCATATTTGCATTAAGGCCCTGAAACATATTTTAACATGCAACTCGGATAAAAATACAAAATTAATAATATAAAGAGACTAACAAAGGGTTAATTAACGCCCAAAATATCTGATATTTTGGTCTTATCAAGCCCCCAAACTTAAGTATTGCTAGTCCCTTAGCAATAAAGAATGAAAAAGAACTCATGAAGAAAATCTAAATCTAAATTAATTAAACTAATCCCTTTCTTTCGTGAAGGCGAATGATTTCACTTAGCATGTGTAATAAGCCTTTTAAACCCCTATGAAAAATCCTAGTAGACGAGTTAAGTCTCGTGAGGGTTAAATAGACTACCCACAACTTTTTTATAATATTTAATTATCACATATTCATGACTATACTTGATCACTAACTAGGAAATGATATAATATATAGAATAAATGCAAGCAAATAAATTATACTTTTAAAAAACAATAATTATCTTAGATTAGAGTCAAGAATTGTCTCCACTAGTGACTAAACTTAGTTAATTTTTACTTCTAGAGTCAATAGTCTTCCGTATTTTGTGAACTTTCTCTATAGCACATTTACTCCCATTTATAATATTTCTCTATATATTTTTTCTATTTTGAAGAGGGCTTTCCTCTTTCTTTTTTGCTTTTTCCTCACACACACACATATATATATATATATATATATATATATATATATATATATTTTCTTTCTTTTCTTGGAGAAGACTTTCTTCTTCTATTTGCTTTTTCCACTCTATCTTTTCTTTTTAGTACGTCATTCTCCACATTTTCAAAGTTGATTGTGATTTAAGGAGAATGTTTACGCACTTGCATATATTTTTTCTCTTTTTTTCCAGTAAATATATTTATTTTTAGAGATAATACCTTATATGCTGATAAATGAAACTATAGAGATCATGTGTATGTGCTTATAGGTCAAGATTATCTTTTCTATTTTCAATTTTACCAAATTTATCCACCTATGGAGAACCACATTTTTCCACCTTTTTTGTAATGCCCTGCATTTTCCTTTCTCCTTTCTGGAATTCTTTTCCAAGTGTTAATGTTTTGTGACGTCACTTATTCATGACGTCTTGTGTATTTTCGGTACATGTAAATTTTCCACGTTATGTTTTGGACTTAGCGGGACGACTTCGTGGTATTTCGTTTCCGGCTTCGTGGATTTGTGTTTCGTTGGCGACTACGTGGATTCGTCGTAACGTTTTCTTGTTGATGTTTCGGCGATCGTGTTCCATGCTCGAACGTGTTACTTAGTTTATCGTAGACATTTTGGTGTAACACTTATGTGATTATGTGTTTATGTTTATTTTAGAACTTTTGGGAGTGAGGGGTATTCTCGGTATTTCACTTGTGTGAGAGTTGTTGATGAAGTATGGGAGTCTTCCTATGTATTCTGGAGTGTTTGGATGTGTCCCGGAATGTTTCGGAGTCTTTTCTTGCAATTGTTGTTTCAAGGCTACCTAGTACTCGATGTACAACTCGGTAGATTGTTTACCGAGTACTCGGTAACTGTTCATACCGAGTACTCGGTGTACAACTCGGCAGAGTCCACATATTGCCTATATAAGGGAGTGTTGACCTAAGCATTTCAATTCTTCTTCTCTTCTTCTCCAAACTCAGCCTATTCTCTCCCACTTGATTTTTCTCTCTATCTTTGCCTATATCATATATTTGGGTTTGGATTTTGGTTACGGTTTCAAATCTGAAGTTGGTCGTGGTAGTCTTGCTTTATCGTTGACTACATTGTTGGTTGTTTGAATTATTCTTGGATCATTTCGCTTCAGTCTAGTGAAATTGGTTCCTGAAGGGAGTTGGATGTATTAAATTGGTGTCTTATTAAGCATAATTTAGTATTGCATAAGTATTGTTTGATGATTATTAGTTCCAAGCAAGAGTTGAAACTTACTAATCTACCATAGCCCGATTGCAAAATATTGTTCAGTGTGTAAATATTTGTTACGAGGTACATGTTCTCTCCAAATTCCAAAATGGTGAGACCAAGAAAATATACGTGTACATGGATAACGCCACAGTATAAGTAGGAAAGGTCTTGATGTATTTATTTTTAATTTTTGTAGATACGAAATTGTCAAATTTTTATGTTGCAAAGTTAAGTGTGATTGCATTGGCAATTCTATTCAGAACCTTAAGTTTACGGCCCAAAATGAGAGAACAAAGTTTGGGTTATTGTGGAAATGTAGACTTTAAAGACTCTTCCCATTAAGGGAAGAAACTTCGGCTTAATTTTGTTTGGAAATTTTTTTTTTCTCATTTTTAAAATAAATTAATCTGAGTCTCACTACAACTCACACATCTCATTAGGGTTAGTACAAACTCATACACACATCACTTCGACTCATACACACATTGTTTTTGGTTTCTTCTTATCAGCCATGAACCCTAGTTTGGTGAATGCTTTTTTACAGTTTCATATTCATAGTGGTAACATTATCATGATTGATAGAATTACAATAATTGTGTAGTGTTAACATGCTTCCAATTTCTTATTACTAAAATTCTTAATGATAATTTTCCTTTTCTTTCTGTGTAAAAATCAGGATACATATAAGAATTCCAAATGGGAATGGGTGGAATAGGCAAAAGATAAGTTCGTTCTTCAGACAAACCTTTGTTTTTTTTTTCCAATGATATTTTTGTTTTCCTTATATATAAGTGGTATCTAATGTATATCTCTCTCATTATTGCAGTATTAAAAATTCAATATATAACCAAATTACTCTAGATTAATAATGTTCTTTACTAGTTTATGTTGGGCATTTTAGAAACATATCTTGAACATGGAAATGAAGATTGGTTGTTGAACATGGAACTACATTTAAGATTTTGCCACTGGCACTTCAAATGGAAGTGAGGCTAGTTATAAAGGACATAAGACCTAGGTTGCTCAGGAGCTTTTCTCGGATCACAACCTTAACTTTACTTCAAACTGACACAATTTGTTTAGAATTTGCCTTTCAATTCAGACAGTGGGTTGGGGTTATACTTCTTTCTATCTTTAAAACCCAAAACAAAATTGGTCCAAAAATTAGCAGTGATATTTCTTTTTCTTTTTATTATTTTGTGTATGTTTTTACTTTATTTTTCCAACTTTTTACTGGACACATCAAGTGGTTGGAGAGTCTAAGGATCAGAATATTAGAATTTTAGCGGACCTCCTTCAATAATGATTCTTGGACGGAACATTGAATATATCTGTAGGGGTTCGATTTAAATGAGATTTAGAGATAGTTTCCACACAAGATTGACAGGAAAATAATGATGCTTGTACCTTTATTGCTTTTGATGCTTTACAGAAAAATGGAGAAAGAGTAAAAATGGAAGAGAAAACAACAGCTACAAATGATGCAAAATACACTATCTCTAGAAATTTCTCTCTCGTAGTCTCCGAAAAAAAGTCCCTCAATTGAATCATTGACCCTTATTTATAGGTGTTGGTTCAGGCATAAGTTATTGCCACGTCATCATGTCCATCCGTGAAGTAGATCTGCGGTTTAGCCTCCATAATTTACCCAAGTCGCAATGTTCAATCCGCAACATTACCAATCCGCGACCCAGGACTTTTACTGATCCACAGATTCCTTTATTTGTTTGTCATAGTTTTCCTGGGTCATGTCCTTTTATGCATATCTTCCATTTACATGACCCTGAGCGTTACTTGACGCATTCTAGGTACTTTACTTTGAGTGATTTTGATGAATAAGGTCACGACCCACTATTCACCATCCCAAAGTTTTTCCCTAGGCCAATCAAAATAGCACTCCCTACGCGATAAACTCATAGGGTCGCGAGGTTGACTTTTGGCTATGACCCCCTTTGTCAATCCTCAACGATTACCTCTTTGTAGAGCGTTATCGCGTGCCTGATCTCATCCAGAGATACCCTGTCGGACCCCTGGATTCGCGGATTTTTTCAACACGAATCCCCCTGTTGGGCTTTTCCAACTTTCCCTTGCTATACCCTTGGATTCGCGGATTATATCAACGCGAATCCCCCTTTACATTTTTCCCTTTTACACTTTAGTACTTAACTAAGTACTAAAGAGTAAACCATAAAAAAAAACCTCATTTTAACTTCGCGGATGTATATACGTATTTTTTACGTACCTTGTTTTCGTTTTTTGGACCATTTGTATGACTCTCCTCATTTTTCTATTTTGAAACCTATCACTGATTTGCCAACAATCATCCATTATTATGATCCGCAACATTCGAATTTGCGGCAACCTTGGCATCGGTTTTGCTTTTGCGGGCATTAATTGTATCTCCTAGGTTTTTGTGCCCCCTCCCTTTATAAACCTCCCTTACTCATTTTTTTTTTTCATTTTTCCTTCCTTCTTCCATATTTTTCTCTTTCCCTTTTCTCCGACTCATTTTGTTTTATACACACTTATTGTCTTAGCCTCCATTCCCTTCTTTACTTCGCGGTCCTATTTTCAAGTTTGTATTCCCCCATTTTTCTATTTTAATGGCCAAGTCCTTTACTCCCAAGCTTTTAGTTCCCCCATCTCGAACTATTCTGTAAGTTCCCCTGCTAGCAGAATGGTGGAAAACTCCATATTTTGAGTCTTCTCACGACCATTTATGGAGCTCTATTGAAAACCTTCCTCCTGCGGGGGACATTACTGAAGAACCCATGCTTATCCATTCCGATGGTGAAGCCCCCTTAGCCAATATTCCACTCACTTCCCTACTGCGCTTACTTATTGAAAGAGGCGATGTCCCATACTCTTTTGTGGAATATGAAGGGCATGTTGCATCAATTACTCATTGGAGGATGTGGTCTAGCCATATACTTAGCCAAGACAGACACCGCGAAACTCTCAGAAAGGCTGGTTTGCTAGACTCCATAGAGTTATTCTCTGACTTGTCTGTCCATCGGGACGCGGATGCTCTCAATATTTTAGTGTCGTGCTGAAGTTCTTTCTCCCATACTTTCATATCATATTGGGGAGAGTTTACCCCTACCTTGGAAGATGTCTATATTCTGTTCAGACTCCCTGTTTTTGATTCGCGACCCCTTGATGCACTTCCTTTTAATGATGAAGATCAGGCGATTCATTTGCATCTTCAGTTTTGTGCTACCTATACTGTGAAAAGGGATAGTCGTTTCAAAGACGGTGCCATACTCGATGAAGCTCCCATTGTGAAAAGTGCAAAGCTCAAATATTCCAACTAGTGCCATCATCTTCTTAGAGAGTATGAGCCAAAGCTGCCTCTTCTCCGCGGTCAAGACCGCGAATTAGTACCTAGCCCAGAATTTAACAGTGATTATGAACTGGCAGGTTTTTTAGCCTATTGGTTGGACCGGTATATTTTTCAAGGATGTCTCGAAGATGGTCCAAATAAGCTAGTGTTCTTAATGGCTTCTATCGCGTCGTGGGGCATTCGTCTCCCTCTAGCTCCTTTCTTTTTGGGTACTCTCTATTCCCAATTAGATACTTTGACAAACGACTTTTCAAGATCGGTAGGAAGTTATGACTTTAGTACCCACATTCCATGCCTCTTCCTAATGTTATTCATCTTTGAGAGATTCCCAAAGTATGCCACAAAACCTCTCAATTTTCCTTCATCCTCCTCAAACACTGATACTGTTGGTCCTAAATCGTAAGCTGCTCATTGGTCTGGCCTTCTTTCTGGTCAACAACTTGAAGATTTTATTGACTTCAGTCGTCATTTTTCATGGATACCTTACTCGGTTCCTCTAGAAGGTATTTATTTTCCTTCTTTTTACCCAATCGAGGAGCAAACCTCTTATGGCTATCAACACCATGAAGAACTCATTTTTGCCGCCGCTTCATTCGAGTGTTGCCTACCCATTTTTGATGAGTCTTTCTCGCGGGTTACAGTCTACAATCTTTCACGTGTTGCTTGTCAATTGGGTTTTGAGTAGGCAGTTCTCGTCTATGTTGCTCCTCCTTCAGGCAGTTCTTCTGACATTTATGATACGGCCCTGGTGAGTTTCCACGAGGAGTATGAAAAGAAACATCAAGAGTTTTCTTTTGTTATCTTCATTCCCGCGTGATCTCGGGCAGGTGGTCGGACCGTGGCCTATGTAGACTTCTGGCTCCAAGTTACAACAGACTTCCAGACTTTCATGATGGGTCCTTCCAGGCCAGTCGTTCCTGCAAATGTACTTGCGGGAGACTCATCCCTTAAACTTCACAAACCTCACGGCTCCCACGGATTCTATAGCAAACTGGTTCTTCAAGCTTCTGATCAAATCGGCGAGCATCATGAAGCACCAGCACGTTCAAGTCTGGCTTCTAAGAAACAGAAAGCTTCCAAGGATAAAAAAGGAAAATCAAAGGTTCCTCCTCCCGCACCTAAGCAAAAACGTTATGAGCACGTTGAAGTTCCCACAGCCATTTCATTTCGCGAGGAACCTATCTCGAAATGATTGGTAATATAATCTCGCCCCTTTGTATTTTCTTACTCTTATCATCAATCACTGGTACCAATTCATTTATCTTTACTTATTTATTTGATTTCAGAGATCCGCGAACTCCTCTGCTACATCACCCCAGAATGTTCGGGTTCCTCCTCCCATAGATCACACAATCGCATATGACTCATTTGATTATGTTCCCCTATCTTAAAGAAGAGGTTCACAGAGCGAGACTACCGTGAATGATGTCTTGGACTATATTCATTTGTCTAGAAGAATAAGAGATCAAAGAGCTCAAATTCTGGCATCTGTTACACATACTTCTTCTGAAGATGATGAAGTAGACACTATTCCCTTGATTCGCAGAAGGTCGGATCCTCCTGTTTTGGTCCCTTTTTCTGACAGACTCAGAGTTGAACCCCTTGTTTTTCAGTCATATCAAGGCGAAGATGAAACCGCTGACGTCCATGCTCTGGGTGAAGAAATCACCTCTTCGCAAGTGGAGGAGTCCTCACAGTAGGTTAAATTTCCGCAAAAGGGGGAACCGGTCCATGCTGCTTCTTCTTCACCTTGTAAAAGCAAATTTTTACTTGATACTATTGCGTGGGCCGTGGGAGATATTTATGTTTCAGATCCTCTATTCTCAGGTAGCTTCCATGAGAAAGCCAATATATCTTCTAACATTCCATGCTTCTTTTCATGCTTATATTATTTATTTATAATTTTTCAGGTCACAATACTGTGGAGGGTGCGAATCAGGAAACTGATATTTCCCTTGATGCTTCTGATCCCGAGGTGGCTGTTATCCTTTCGGACTTTCCAGATTAGGGACAAGAGAAGGCACAAACTCTCTCTAAAGTCGCGAGAAGAGTTCTGCTATATGACTCAGATGAAGGAGACGATCTTCCCATCTCTACTCTTATTTGCGAGAGTCCTAATAAAAATAAGCTCCTTCCTGAGAATGTTCAGACAATAATCACAAACTCAGTTGATGATGGCCAACCCGCGGACACAACCGCATTTTGTACAACAGATCCTTGTTCCGCGAAACTAAATGAACCCGTGGACATGCCAAAGATTCTTAAAGGAAGCGATGCTAACCCTGCTCTAGAGGGAGACGTCGCGGAAGTGACTGATCCTCCAGTTTCTAATTCTGAGAGTGATGTAGCTCTTGATTGCGAGGACACAGATATTCGGCACATGGAACCTCTCGGTGGCGATATCGCTGTTGAGATACTTGCTACTTTAGAAGATGGGCCACAAATCCAAAGGTCATTTTTCGGGGGCCTTGTTGCTAATATAGAGACAATTGCTGAATCTTCCGTTGGCACAGATTGTGTTCCTACCGCGAATCAAGGTAAATTTTGTCTATTAGTAAACTCTTCTGAATAGAATTTTTTGTACTCATAGCGCTGACTCCACGTTGATAATTCAACTTTTACTATAGGCAATTCGAACAGAAGTCCTGACCCATTATTTCCAAAATCCGCGTTTCAAGATCCAGAAGCCCTTCTCAATGAGTTCTCCTCGCCCCCAAATACTTTATAGAATCTCACCTTTCCCAACTCTGAGTCTTTTTTCCTTCCTATTCATCCTCAGCAGCCACATATGCAACCTCAACAACCCCATCTTCCACAAACCCGTCCATCCATCCCAGACACCACACCCGTGTCTTTTATTTAAAGTCCCCCTCAGCAGCATCAGACCTACTGGCATAATTTCTTATGTTATTCAGGAGACATGATTATTTTAGACCGTGTTTATAATAGCCATCCAGAGACGTTTGTTGCTATGGAGCTTCATGATCCACTTCTCCAACCAACCTTTCTACATATTATAGCGGATACCTTTTCTTCATTAATGACCATTTGTGTATGAGATCTTGCCTCCACAACTTTTCCCCTTTGTCGTGCTCGCATCAAATATTGGAAAAACATGAAAATGGACGTGACTTGGTGGGAAGTTCATCTGGAAAAGGTGGAGCGCTTGTATGCAAAACATTACACTGAATTCAAAGCTTTTAATGAGTACTAAACCAGTATAGTAAGAGTGGAGGAAGCCCGTGCTCTTTTAGCTGCTGCAGAACAAGATACCCGTAGGCTAAAAGAATCCGCGGAACATTCAATACATTCTCACGAGCTACAAGAGGAGCATGAAAATCTCCACATCTCATCTCCTATTGGCCATGATTTATACTAGTGATTGTTTTTGATGTATTCATACACATATTTTGTTATATATAAAATCTCCATGTATATTGTGCTGATATCGTACACTTTATCATTCATCATCATTTTTTTTATACTTATTTCCATGTAAATGTATCTAAGATTGGTACAACTTTATCCATTTTACATTGAGTGGCCCTACTTTTTCGCGGATAATTCCATGCTCCATCTTGTAATACCCAATGCTGCCCTCACTTACAATTACATATAGACCTTCCCACTTAGCTTCAAATTTGTTTACCCTGTGTCCCCGTATGATTGTTGGTACTACTTTCAGCACTCTGTCTCCTTCTTTGAACCATCTATATTGTACCTTCTTATTGTAAGTCCTTGCTTGTCGCTTATTGTATTCTTTTTTATTTGTAAAGGCTTCTGCCCTTGTCTCCTCTAATTATTCTATTTCCAATAGTCTATCCTCTAGACTGCTTTTACACGCCAATATTTTAGCAGCAACCTCTAGCTCCGAAGGTAGCACAACCTCTACTCCATAGACTAGTGCATAAGGGGTCATATTTGTCGCACTTCGGTATGCAGTTCAATGCGCCCATAGTGCTATGGGAAGTTCTTCCACCCATTTCTTTTGATTATCATGTACCAATCTAGACAGAATTCGAATTAACGCTTTATTAGAGGCCTCAGCCTGTCCATTTTCTTTTGGATAGTAAGGCGTGGTCTTGTGATGAATTATTGAATATCTCCCCAACAAATCCGCGACTTTACTATTAACAAAAGGAGTCCCATTGTCTGACAGTATCACCTTCAGTATCCCAAATCGACAGATGATGTTTTCCTTTATGAATCGAACTATATTATCTGTTGTTGTCCGTCGTAGTGGGATAGCTTCTACCCACTTTGTGAACAATTCAGTTGCCACTAAAATCCACACATGTCCCTGAGCCTGCGGCGTGATTGGCCCAATTATGTCCAGTGCCCAAGTGTGAAAAGGCTAGGGGGTAGCCAAACTGTGCAATTCAGTTCCCGGAGCATGAATAAGATCCCCATGTATCTGACATATATGACACTTCCTGACAAAATCACTACAGTCCCTTTCCATTGTTGGCCAGTAATAACCAGATGAAAGTAACTGTTGAAATACTTTCCTAGGGCCCTGATGACCAAACCCGTGCGTTTGTTTCAATATTTCTACTACCTCTTCTTCGTTTATGCATCTTAGTAGCCTTCCTTCAAAAGTTTTGCGAAACAATCTTCCCTCCTGTAAGATAAACCACGAGGCCAATTTTCTGAACCTAGGCTGATCTTTTTCAGGTAAAACCCCTTCTTTCAGATAATGCACATATTTGTCTCGCCAGTCTATCATGTCTGCCAAGTTTCCTTTGCTCGCGGAAGGATATACGTTATAGTCCCGGCAATTGTTTTGCATCTTGACTTCATCATCCTTCATGCTTGGCCAAAAAAAACTTTCTCGCTGCACAATTCGATAGAGACTAACATCCGTTTGACCACATATTTTCTTGTGAGTTTCCTGTAGCAGTTCTCATATCTCGCTTATTGTTACGCATCTGGCTAGACTCCCTCCGGCTTCTATGTAATATAACATGCCTTTTATGATTTGGTATTCTCATCTCAAGGCATTGTTATCATTTTTCAGTAGAGCTCGTACTATCTGTTCTCTCCAATCCTGCTTTACATACACCCCTGATTCCTTCCCGCTACTGACCACAGAATTGGTTCTTCGCACTATTTGCACAGTAGACTCTATTTCTTGGAATTGTAGTCGCAAACCCAATATCGTCAATGCATCAAATCGTTGATTACCTTCTCACGGCTCATGCTGGAAACTCACAGTCTCAAAGTTTTCTAACATCTGACGAATGAAGGTTTTGTAAGGCACTAGATGGGGTTCTTTGACAGCATACTCCCATTTAACCTACTTGATGACCAGTTTGGAATCCCCTTTTACATGAAGGATTCCTGTTTTTAACTGCTGAGTCATCATCAATCCCAGCGCCAACCCTTCATACTCGGCCATGTTGTTGGTACAAGGAAAATCAAGTCTATAGGTCATGACTAATTCCTTTTTTGTTTCCTCATTCCTTAATACGAAACCAACCCCACCTCCCTTTTCTGTGGATGAACCATCAAATTCTAAAGTAAAATGTGTGATTTGTGTCATACTTGCTACTCCCACCTCTTCCACTTTGGGTTCAGCTCCCCCAGGAAATAAAACTAGCAAATCTGACAAGGCTTGACTCTTTACTGCTTTTGGTCTAGAGCATGTGATCTCATATTCAGATAATGCTAACAACCACCGAGCAATTCTCCCACTGAGTATGGGCTTTGTGAGTAGATACCATATGGGGTCATTTTTTGTTATAAGCTCCAATGGATGTGCTAGTAAATAATGTCTGAATTTTTGAGTCGCAAATACCAAAGCAAAACAATGTTTCTCCAAGGATGTGTATCGCGACTCTGGTCCCTTGAGTACTCGGCTGATATAGTAGACATGTTTCTCTTCCCCTTCATGTTCCTGGGCCAACAGCGCCCCTATGGACTTATTGGTGGAAGTGACATACATTATCAACGGTTTCCCTAATTTTGATGCTACCATTGTCTTTGGTGATGCTAAAATCTTCTTGATTTTCTCAAAGGCCTCTTGTTGTTCTTCTCCCCAGCTATATACAGACTTTTTTTTAACAAAGGCATGAGTGGGTGAGTTACTTCTGCCAATGCTAGGATAAACCTCCTAAGATAAGAGATTTTCCCCATGAAAGTTTTCAACATTTTACGAGTTGTGGGTGGAGCCATTTCCAATACTGCCTTAGCTTTTGTTAGATCCAAATCAATCCCCTGTCAATGTACAACATACCCTAAGAACTTTCCTTCTGATACTCCAAAAACGCATTTCAGGGGATTCATCTTCAGATTATACTCGCAACACCATTGCAGTACCTTTTTCAAATCACCTACATGATCCTGTATGGCTCTGGATTTTACCACTAAATCATCCATATAGTCTTCCACAGTTTTATGCATCAGGTCATGAAATATAGCTGTCATGGCGCGTTGATACGTAGCCCCGACATTTTTAAGTCCAAATCGCATGACTGTATAATGGAAATTCCCCATTAGGGTTCGAAAAACAATTTTCTCAGCATCTTCCTGTGCCATTTTGATCTGGTTATACCCGCTAAATCCATCCATTAACGAGAAAACCTCATGTCTTGCGGTTGCATCCATCATGGTATCAATGTTGGGTAGAGGGAAATCGTCTTTAAGGCAGGCTTTATTGAGATTGCGATAGTCTACACATATGCGGATTTGTCCATTCTCCTTTCTCACATGCACAATATTTGCAAGCCATGTTGGATGCTGGGTCGGCTTGATAAATCCTGTTTTCAGCAACTTTTCTACTTCTGACTTAATTTGTATCTCCAGATCCAGATAAAATATTCGTTGTTTTTGCTTCTTTGGCTCTGATGTGGAATGCACATGGAGGTGGTGGCTTACTAATCCAATATTGAGTCCCGGCATTTGACTATAGTCCCAAGCAAAGACATCACGAAACTCTTTAAGTAATTATACTAGAGATTTCTTAGTTTCGTCTGGCAGAGTACTGCTTATGAAGGTAGGTCGTGGAGCTGTTCCATCACCTATGTCTACTTCACACAAACCATGCTCTGGTTGCGGATCTGTTTTAAGTGTTTCAGGATTGGTGCCAAGTTCTCGTTGTACAGATGTCTTTTCTGTCCCGGGGTTAGTGCCAACTGTGTAGGCTTCTGACCCCCAATCCCGTCACAACTTGTACACTACACGCCCATCGGGCATTTTAACTCGCGACCAGCTCACTTCTTTGAAGTTCCGCTTAGTCGAACCTCCATCTTCCAGCTCTTCCCATTTTAGTAATGGTGTAGCAAAAACACCGAGTCCATCTTCCTCACCATATTATGAGAAATAGAATGCATCTGTAAAATGGGCCTCAGACGCGCAAAAAGGGCTCTTAGATGCTTTTACAGTCATTATTCATTCTCCCCAATTAGCCTTCATTACTTGATGATAGGATGATGGTACTACACCATATGCATGTAACCACGGTCTTCCCAGCAACAACTGATATGAGGGTTCCCCTTTAATGACATGAAACTTGGTGGGGCCCCTGATTTTTCCGACTTTAAGATCTAATATAGCAAAACCCATGGTGGCCTGCTGGTCTCCATTGAAATCAGTAACTGCAATGGTATGATTTACAATCTTGTTTTCAGGAAAATTGATTATCTACAAAGTAGCCAGCAGGATTAAGTTGACCGACGCTCTTCCATCCAAAAAGGCTCGTTTTATCTCTCGACCATTCACAGTAGCTGGTACATATAGAGGTTAATTGTGGAAGAATGGTACTTATTTATCTACTTCAGAGAATGTGATTTTGCTTGAGGTTTTTTCATGTTGTGGAATAACGATAATATGATTAAGAGCAGCAATTGTTTTCTCTTTTAAGAACTCCTTCACATGTTCTTGTATTGGGAGCTCGTTAAAGAAAACTTATATCTTAGCATCTTTTTTGTTTCACACGCCGGCGGGCATTCATACTTGATGACATTTATCATATCTTCAGTACTGTCTCTGGTGGCTACTACAGCCACATGTGCAGGGAAAGGTTCACGAACTACATTCTTTGCCACTTCTAAATCACCTGATGTTATTTTCCTGTGTACTAATCCGCGAAATGCCCAACATCCAATCAAGGAGTGTCAAACGGACCTGTGATAGGGGCAGTAGTTGTTTTTCATCCTTTCCTCTCTTGTCGGCACCCTTTATACTGAAGGTAGCGATATGACATTATCTGCAATCCACTAATTTAGCAAAGCAACTACTTCCTTTTCACCGAAAGGTAAAGGAGGTGGTTCAGATCTTCTAGCACGCTCTTCTCGGGGCCTTTCATTTTGTGTTGCTGCTACCATTGCTACTCATCTAGTATTGATATTTGGTCGTGTTAGAGGAGCCAAAACCTCTCCTAATCTTCGTACATTATCAACGAGTGCAGAAAAAGTTCTGAACTCGTGATTGACCAAGTGTACTTTATATTCTTATAGCATTCCTTCTATACAAATTTTGATTAATTGAAGCTCAGAAATTGGTCATGGCACTGTAAAGCAGTCTCACAAAATCTCCTGACATAAATTGCCACCTCTTCTCCTAAACATTGCCTTTGTCTCGTAAGTGAAATCATTGAGACCTCTTCATCTTCTTGGAAGAACTTAGTGTAAAATTTAATCACCATATCTGTCCAACTGGATACTGAAGCCGAAACGAGACTGGTGTACCATATGTATGCAGTGCCTGTTAGAGATTTGGAGAATTCCCTAAGTTTCAAATATTCATCATTTCTGTGTGGCCCCAGAGCATCCACGAACCTAGATATGTGTTCTCTTGCATTTCTTTTTTTGCCATCAAATTGATGGAAGCTTGGTACTCCATAGTCTTCAGGATAAGGTAAAGCCATAATACTGGGATGGTATGGTGGGGCGATTTCCACTTCTTCTATCCCAGATTTCGCATTTAAGATAGCCCGAAGTTGCTTCTTGGTGATATAGGCTTCTTTCTCCAGTGGCTCTGTCCGCGCTCGCGGTGCCTCACGAGAAAGCTCTTGTGCTGATATTTCTAGCAAGGTTTGATTATCCATCTGTGGTGATTCCAGGTTTGGTACTGAAACGCGCGAGGCCTCCATGAAGTGAAGTATGGCCTTTTGCGTTTCTTGAATGCTAAGAAGAGTTTGCAACAAAATTGGTGGCAATTCTGGTGAATTATGTGTTGGCTCCGCCATCGGAGGAGTTTCTGCCCGAGCCACACCAGCGTTTGCGCGACGACGCTGTTTCCGTGCTGGTGGAACTGGTTCAACTCCTTGAGTCTCTACTTCTTCTTCAACTTGCTCAGTGTGCCGAGTCGGTGGACGACCTCTCCGACGAGTTTGACGAGGCTCAACTTGTGCATAAGATATCTCTTCCCCAGCAGAGTTGCCTTTAATGTAGGGGTTCGATTTAAATGAGATTTAGAGATAGTTTCCACACAAGATTGACAAGAAAATAATGATGCTTGTACCTTTATTGCTTTTGATGCTTTACAGAAAAATGGAGAAGGAGTAAAAATGGAAGAGAAAACAACAGCTACAAATTATGCAAAATACTTTCTCTAGAAATTTCTCTCCCTTAGTCTCCGAAAAAAAATCCCTCAATTGAATCATTGACCCCTTATTTATAGGTGTTGGTTCAGGCATAAGTTATTGTCATATCATCATGTCCATCCGCGAGGTAAATCCGTGGTTTAGCCTCCATAATTTACCCAAGTCGCAATGTTCAATCCGCGACATTACTAATCCGCGACCCAGGACTTTTACTGATCTGCGGATTCCTTTATTTGTTTGTCATAGTTTTCCTGGGTCATGTCCTTTTATGCATATCTTCCATTTACATGACCCTGAGAATTACTTGACGCATTCTAGGTATTTCACTTTGAGTGATTTTGATGAATAAGGTCACGACCCACTATTCACCATCCCAAAGTATTTCCCTAGGCCAGTTAAAATAGCACTCTCTACGCGATAAACTCATAGGGTTGCGAGGTTGAATTTTGGCTATGACCCCCTTTGTCAATCCTCAACGATTGCCTCTTTGTAGAGCGTTATCGCGTGCCTGATCTCATCCAGAGATACCATGTCGGACCCCTGGATTCGCTGATTATATCAACGCGAATCCCCTCGTTGGCCTTTTCCAACTTTCCCTTGCTATACCCTTGGATTCGTGGATTATATCAACGCAAATCCCCCTTTACAATATCAACTAAGAGTATTCTGAAATCTTTTCTGAACTATTTCATGGGGCACTTCCAAATATTTTTTGATCTCTTGCCTAGAAATTATCTTCAGTACTTAACTTGGAGATTCATAGTGTGACCTGTTTTTTAATTTTTTTTTTCATTTATGAATTCATTTATTGTAATAAGTTTTGTGTTGGGGCAATAAACTACTCTATCAACCTTCAAGTGGTTTGTGTTTTTCGTTTTTCATTTTCTTTTTGATTTTATTGCCAAGTTTGACTAGCTTGGATTACGTTATTTCGTCATTTTTATGATGATGTTTCTTTTACTTTTTCCTCTTCTAAACTTACAGTATCACCGTTTGGTACTTCGCCAAAGAAGAAGCCACTGGTGTGATCTTGGGCTTTCATCCCTTGTTATACTAGTTATACTAGCGGAGCCGTCTTTCAACTTACAGTATCACCGTTTTTACTGCTCTCGAGCAAGGGAATGATAATATGTATATATAGTGTCATGATATGAAGTCTCTGTCTCCACACGCCTAAACAATTGTGAAGTTATTCTCCTGGAATTTATTGAGGATTCTATTGCGATAATTGCAGAAATATCATGGAAAACATGTTTAAGCCATTGTACATGTTTTATAATCAACTAGCTGAAACATAATAATTCTGTTTAATTTTATTTTTTTTTCCAAAAAAGGATTGTAGTTCTACTCTTATACTTAAACATCTTTTATCTACTGAAATGTGTCGATCCAAATGAGAAGGCAGTTATCTTTCTTTGGTTTCATTTTTGGTTAGTAATATTTAAAGTACTGTTTTCCTTTCTGCAGTGTATGTGCAGTCAGTGTGCGAAATCTCTGTTGTCTCGATCAAAGTGTTTTTGTCCCATGTGTCACTAGTACATTGAGGAACTCATCGAGATTAAACTCGACGAGGAGCATAAAAACGGTAAGATCCTCTTGTCCACGCTGAATCTGACTTTTCTTCTAGGGTATCTGGTTTGTGTTATAGTCTATAAACATGGTCATTTTGTATAGGATTCGGCAAAATAAACTATTCTGATATTATTTTTTGTCCTTGTGTTTTTGCAGCAAGACTAGGAGTACCATGAAGAAGGCGGTTGCTATTTATACAGCCTTTAAAGTATAGTTGAAAGTAGTGTAGGTACATGTTATCTGCAAGGTGTTCAAAGTGACAGTTAAATGCTAAAATGGTTGCAAGATTATTTCCCCCTTTTTGTGAAACTAGATCCTAGAGTTGCGTTGCTAATTTTGTCGAACAATATTGGGCAAAAATACAAGATGAACTGTCACAATTTATGGAAACACTAATTTCTTTCATATTTTGAACAATAATTCCATTGGACAAAATGCTACCCAATTTTATCATTAACATGGACTGGTTCCTTGAGAGGCTGGATAAGATAGAGGCGAGGGATGACGGTGGTGTCCTACGCCTTGCTGGTGAGAATGCCCATGCCGAATCGGTGAAACTCAGGGAAGAGGCAGCCCAAATGAGGAGGGACGCCGAAGTGCTGCTGGAAAATGCTGCAAAGAACGATGATGAGGCGGCGCACAAGGAGGCGGAGGTTGTTCGGTTGCTGGAGGCCGCTGATGAGCAACGGGTGGTGGACCGTGTGAGGGATACCGATCCTTTCCTCCTACCCTAAAGATCCATTTACCTGAATCCTGCAAATTCTCAAAAACAATCTTTTATTTTTATTTTTTTGCTATTAGAAACAGTTTTTCACAGTCAGATAATTTTTGATGATATATTTTTGGAAAATGTAAACTTTAACACATGTACCGTACTGCGCCTGCCTGAAGGCGGTCCTGACTATTCTTTTAGGAAGCGTGCTCTGGCATGCTCAACTTTGCACTCTCTTTTGAGTGACACATTTTTTTATCTAACAATTTATTTAAATTAGTGCCTATTTGTGAATGATGTTTTGGTTTTGCATATGCCTTGTTTTGCTTTTGTTTGCTTGTTTTTTTTTTTTTTTTTAAAATGTGCAAGTTGTAATATGGAAGGCGCAGGTTTGACAACTGCTCATGCAAGGAGATAGAGGAAGAAGTCGTCGTGACACATGCGCCTTCTTGCGAACCTTGCACGGAAGAGAAGGCTAAAGCACACTTTCAAGGCTACTCTCATGTCTTGAAGTTTCGCCCTAATAGATGCTTGAGCCTTGCCTTGTGTAATTTTTTTATCATTTAGAACAATGCTTGTAATCAGAAAGTGTAAGGCATATGTGTTTGGAAATAAAATATCTTTCATTAAGTAATGATCTGCCTCTATATATTTTCCTTTTGTTTACATGTATGCCTATATATATGTTGTGACTTCTTTGTGCAAACAATCTAACTAAAAGGAAATAACCATAAGGACAGAAGGTTGAGAGAGGGGGATCCAACCCTTCTGCCAACCTAACTGGCCTAAGTAAAAAAGGAAATAAGGAAATAGAGAAATGAAGAGAAGAAATAGAACATCTTGGATGAGGCGCGACGAAGTCAGAGGTGGTCAGATTAGATTTCCCTAAGGATAAAATCTTTTGATCCACTTGGCGTTAAGGGGGCCAATCCTGAATCCGATACCAACCTCAGTCAACTCATAGTAACCGTTAGGTGAGGCCTTGGCTACGGTGTAAGGTCCTTCCCACTTGGGTGCAAATTTCTCTGGGTTTTGGCCCCTCATCACAGCGTCAACCGTCTTCAGGACTAAGTCTCCCTTAGCGAAAACCCTTTCTCTGACAGAAGTATTGTAGGCCCTTGCAATCCTGGCCCTATACTTCTGTGATGCTACTGATACAGCATCCCTTCTCTCATCCAAGACTTCCAAAACATCACATTTGCTGACCTCCATCAGCCCACATGAGGCCGCGAAACGTGTAGATGGTACCGCCAACTCCTCGGGTAATACGGCATCTATTCCGTACACTAGGGCGAACGGAGTCTCCTGGGTCGCCCGTCGCCTAGAAATGCGATAAGCCCATAATGCCATTGGTAACTGATCAGCCCAACCCTTGCCATGATCGTGCAACGTTTTGCTCAAGATCCGGATCAGCGTCTTGTTAGTGGCTTCGACCTGGCTATTACCCTTGGGGTAGTAAGGCGTGAAAGTGTGATGCAGCACCTGATACTGCTCCAGAAGTGCCCCTACGTCCTTGTTTACGAAAGGCGTCCCATTGTCGGACAGAATGATGTGTGGCACCCTGAACCGATAAATGATCTGCTCCTTTATAAACCTGACCACAACGTCTGCCACGGTCCGCCTCAATGGAACAGCCTCGACCCATTTGGTGAAGAGCTCGGTAGCAGCCAAGATCCAAGTGTGCCCTCCGGACTTGGGGTGATGGGTCCGACAATATCCAATGCCCAAGTGTGAAAAGGCCAAGGCGTGGATAAAGAACGAAGGCTAACAGCAGGTGCGTGGATAAGGTTGTAATGCTTTTGACAAGCCTCACACCGCCGTACGTGAGTGGCAGTGTCCTTCTCCATCGTAGGCCAATAATAACCACAGGTGACCAAGTGTTGATACAGCTTTGCGTCGCCCTGATGGTCACGCTGGTGCGCCTTAGTCATGATAATGGTGGCCTCCTCGCGGTTGATGCACTTCAACGGCTTCCCACAAAATCCTTTACGATAAAGTACGCCCTCATGGAGGAAAAAACGTGTCGCCCTCTTCCTGACAAGTGTCACATCCGTTTGTTGGTCGGGCAGCTTGCCCTCCTGGAGGAAGTCGATGTATGGCCTTCGCCAATCAGACAAATCAGCCTGAAAAGCACTCTCACCACCTTAAGGGGTGTGAGCACAGAGAACACAGCTCCTCTGAATGTCCTTAGCGGCTGCCATCATACCGAGCCAATAGAAACCTCTGCGTTGGATCCTCCGGTAAATACTAACATCCTCCACGCCGCATACAATCCGGTGAGTTTCCTCAAGAATGGTGGCACCTTCTTCCTCGGAGACACATCGAGCTAGTACACCCTCGGGTCCCTTGAAATATAGGTCCCCTTTGATAAGTACGAATCCCTTAGTCGCTAGCCCGTCAAAATCCTCCTTTGCCAAGCCTTCCACGATAGAGACACGCCAATCATCAACCTTTACCAAGTCGAAACCTTCCGCCATCGCGGGGGCAGAGCACCTCCGCACCTCCAATGATAAGCCTTCCTGCTCAAGTCTGATTTTATGCCAGAGTTGCCAGAGCATCGGGGAAGCGATTCCTACATCTAGAAACATGGGTGAACTCCACAGCATCAAAATGCTTAAGCAACAGCTGCGCCTGGGTATGATAAGGAGCAAGGTTGGCCTCCTTCACAGCGAACTCGCCTATGACCTACTTGATGATGAGCTGAGAGTCCCCCTTGACCTTTAATCGTCGAACACCCCGTCTCTGTGCCTCTTTTAGCCCTAAAAGCAATGCCTCATATTCAGCCTCGTTTTTGGAGCACGGAAAATCCAACTGATAAGAAAGATGGACCTGAGGCCCGCCGCCGCTCGGTGTGAGGATAATACCGGCCCCACCATTATGAGCAGTGGACGCTCCATCGAATGACAGCTCCCATTCCTCGGCCTCGGCCATGAACAGGTCGGTCGAGTCCTGGCTACAAGAAGAGTGAGATAGAAGATCCGTCAGAGCCTGCCCTTTGATGGTTGTGGGTCGCACACGCTGAATGTCGATCCCTAACAAGCCCATCAACCACTTGGTCAGACGTCCGCCAGAAGGAGGCTGGGTCACCATATAGCGCACGGTTTCACTTTTGGTCATTAGCTCCACCGTGTGCATAGACAAGTAATGCCATAACTTCTTTGTGGCGAAAACCAACGCAAGACACTGCTTCTCTACTGCAGTGTACCGAAGTTCGGCGCCACGGATGACCCTACTAGCATAATAAATGGGACGTTCGCGCCCATCCTCCTCCTGGGCGAGGATTGCCCCCAGTGAATGGTCAGTCGCTGAGACATAAAGTCGTAGGGGCACTCCCCGCCTGGGTGTAGTCATGGTATCCAGTGCTGCCAGGATCCTCTTGATGGCCTCAAAGCTCTGCTGGCACTCAGGGGTCCAAACATAAATAGCGTTCTTCTTAAGAAGAGGTAAAAACGGTTGCATGAGCTCGGCGAGATCAGGAATGAAGCATCGTAGGTAGGAAATCTTGCCAATAAATCCTCTAAGTTGCTTCATCGAGCGTGGTGGATCCAGAGCGATGATAGCCGCCGTCTTGTCACCATCGACCTCAATACCTCACTGATGTACGATAAATCCCAAGAAATTCCCTCTTGTCACACTAAAAACACATTTGGCCGGGTTCATCTTCAACTGGTAGCGCCTGCACTTATTGAAGACCTTCCTCAAATCATCAATGTGGTCGGTTGGCTGCTTTGACTTTACCACCAGATCATCAACATAGCATTCAACAGAATCATGAATCATGTCATGGAAGACAGCAGTCATGGCCCTTTGGTAGGTCGCTCCAGCATTCTTCAGTCCAAACGGCATTACGGTGAAGTGAAAATTCCCCATTGGAGTGCGCAAAAGCGGTTTTGGGTGCGTCCTCCTCAGACATCCTGATTTGATTGTAACCACTGAAACCTTCCATAAAAGAGAACATCCCGTGCCCAGTAGTAACATCCACAATGGCATCGACATTCAGTAATGGAAACTCGTCATTTGGGTAGGCCTTGTTGATGTCCCTGAAATCGATGCAAACCCGAACCTTTCCATTCTTCTTTCGTACAGATACCACATTGGCCGACCAAGTCGGATGCTGAATGGGCCTGATGAAACCGGCCTGCAATAAACGTTGGACCTCCTCCTTAATCTGACCTTCGATCTCCGGCGCAAATACTCGGGAAGCCTGCTTCTTTGGTACGGCTCCTGGCTCAACATTCAAACGGTGCACAACCAGGTCGGGGTCGAGTCCCGGCATCTGGTCGTAGCTCCAAGCGAATACATCATGATACTCTTTGAGTAGGCCCACCAGTCGCTCCTTGAACTCGACAGATAGCTCGCGATTGACATCGACCTCCTCAACACCCTTTTTCTGGGCTGCAGCCAGACCTGTCTGCTGGTCATCCTGCCTCACTGAATCCTCGATAAGAACGGATGCCTCCGCCAGAAAATGGTCATCGCAGGGGTCGTGCGCCTGCACAGGGGCGTCCGGCCCCTCGCACCGACATAACTGGTAAACGTAGCTTCCATCAGCCTTACGCACTCTCCTACAAAGATCCTCGTCATTCTCGACTTTCCGTTTTCCCTTCTGAGAGACGACCATCATAACGTCGTCGTCATCGGACCGGGCAATATCCTCCCAGTCGGGCAATGGGGTAGCATAAGCCTCGCTTTCCTCAAGGCCCTCGTCCACAGCCGAAAAGTTGGTGAAGTAAATAGCATTCGACAAATGAACCTCACTGAGAGAGAAGGGGTTCCTTGTGGCCTTGACAGTAGTAGTCCCAGTGCCCCAATTGGCCTTCATCACCTGATGATACGAAGAGGGGACTACACCGTGGAGATGCATCCAAGACCTCCCCAGTAGAACATGGTAGGATGGTTCCCCTTCAATGATATGGAATCGGACAGGCCCTCGGATATCCCCCACCTGCAAGTCGACAGTGACATAGCCCAAGGTCCTCTGTCTTATTCCATTGAAACCTGAAATGTCGATTGGCCTCCCGATCACAGCCTCATCCTTAATACCGGCCTTCCTCATGACTTTGACAGAAGCGTCATTGTCCAGGAACGCCCTCTTGAAATTGACCCCATTAATGGTAGCAAGTACGTACAATGGGCGATTGTGAGGGCCCTTGATAAGCTTGTCCGCCTCGGTGAAGGTGACCTCCCTATCATGGTTAGGCCTCGCCGAGATGGTGGGCTCATCCTTCCTAGCTTCCGCTCATGTCTTGCAAACAACCTTGAATAGCACCTTAGTTACCTCAGCTCTGGAGTTTGAGTCAAGTTTGAGCTTGTCAAAGACTCCCTCATGAGGACAGTCATTTGGGCCATGCGGTCCTGAGTGCCCCTTTGAACTCGCTCACCCAACCAGGCTACCTCCTAGCCCCGAAGCTCCTCCAGAGTGGCCCAATCCTCACATGAAATGACATGAACCCCCGTGTCGTGGCGTGGGAAGGGGTTATCATGCACATCTTGCCTCTTCAAAAGCTCCAGCTCCCCAGACTTCATCTTCTTTTGGAAAAGGTCGCGCAGACTCCAACACTCCATCAACGGATGCCTGGTACCACGGTGGAAATGACAGAAGCATGGATCATTCACCAAGTCCTTATGATTCTCCTCCAAAGCAGGTGGAAGGCTGACGA
The DNA here is from genome assembly GCA_963922005.1 of Cornus suecica. Classification (NCBI taxonomy): domain Eukaryota; kingdom Viridiplantae; phylum Streptophyta; class Magnoliopsida; order Cornales; family Cornaceae; genus Cornus; species Cornus suecica. The sequence continues at coordinate 21,941,640 of OY998239.1, read as the reverse complement.
CCTTGTCGCGGATCCACTGGTTCAGCACAGCAAGAACCTGCCTACGGCTACAAGGAAAAGGTGGCAGAGTCGTCCGAATCGCTTCCTTTGCTGGTTGACCGATGCCATGAAGGCGTCCTCGGCGGGCTCCTCAGAAAACTGCTCATCGTCCTCAACAATGGCCACTGTAATGGAAACAGGGCGTGGTGCCTGCCAAACACGACCTCTTCGGGGACTGGCCACCCGGTCAGCCAAACACCTAGTTGTGACCATAAGATCAGAAAACGTGCGGATATCGAGGGTGACTAGATAGAGGCAATACTCTCTATCCATCCCATCGATGCAAATCCTGACCAAATCCTCCTCCTTGGCGGCCTCATAACATTCCAATGTGTGCTCCCGGAATCGCCTCACATAAGCCATCACATCCTCATTACTCTTTAGAGTAAGCTTAGTGAGGGATAACAGAGTAACCTTCTCATCAACCTGGTAGTACTTGCTATAAAACCGTTGTGTCATCTCCTCCCAACTGGTTACCGACCCAGGCTCGAGGTTGTGATACCACGTGTATGCACGGTCATTCAGTGACTTGGGGAACTCCCTCAATTTCAATGCCTCATTAGAGGCATGGTCCCCCAAATGACTAATGAAACGTCCAACATGCTCCTTGGCATTGCCTTTCCTTCCATCGAAATGTCGGAACTTAGGCATAATGTACTCAGCAGGGTACGACTGCTGAAGGACAGAGACAGGAAATGGAAGCAACGGGTCGCCAATAAGATCCGCCCCGGTTGAGATACGTCTCGACCCCATCATAGCGCGCAACTGATCGAACGTGACGTAGGGGGAATCGCTCTGTTGAGCCGAGCCAAAAGGGGTTAATGACGCTGCCATAGTGTGGCCCTGGGGTAATGCTGAAGTTGCACGCGGGGGCATCACCATAACGTCACGACGAAGGATAGATGTCGGCGTTTGTGCTGACGTGAGCGCTACACCAGTGGCTGCGTCGGGCCTGGCAGAGGCAAACATTGTTTTCTGCTCCTCCCACATTTGTTGTTGTGTGGCATACATAGCGAGCAACGTTTCCATGAGAAGCGTGTTGCGGTCGCGCCTGCCGGCTGACCTCGAGGCGGCAGGGCTATGGGACTTGCTCCAAGCCGTCCTGTCCTGTGGTGTTGCGTCCTGGTGACAGTGCGGTTGGAAGAACGAGCACTGGTCGTCTCCTGCTCGCAAGCGACCGGGGGATGGTCGAGCGGTGACTCCCTGAGCTGTGGCTCCGCTGCGGCAATGCCCTGGGGCTGTGGTTGGGTCGCCGTCGGACCTGGCGGGTGTCGATTGATCAGAAGGAGCCCTCGTGGAGGCTGGCTCGCCTCTCTAGGAGTGTGGCTCTCAACTCCAATAGGTGCGGCTGACTCCGGCCTGGATGGAAGAGGAGGGGGTGGAGGAAGTGCGGAAGAAGAAGGTGCTTGAGACGTCATGGCTATGCGAGATGACCTCCTGGTCATGCTATATGGCCCGCCTTTCTCTCCCACTATGATCGCCAAAAATTGTGGGTGAAAAAGGTAAGAAACAAAAGAAAAATGGAGAAAAGGCTCCACTAGCAAGTCAGAACAAAGAGGTCACAATCCATGGTCGAAAATCTCAAGCAAAGAGAAGGAAAGGAGAGAAAAGAGATGGTGGAGAAGAGCAAAGAGTGTAGCCTCATCACAGCTAGAGAATGGGTAGTGAGCATTGATAGATCTAAAACCATAAAAAGCCCCAAGAATGAAATACCCCCAAAATAGCTAAAGACCAAGAGATGGAGAAGAGATAAGCAAGTAAAGGAGAAGGGTCAGACGTGAAGAAGGCAAAATCAGCTCTCCATGGCCGAAGCACAGAGAAAACCAACAAACAGAGGAGAAAGATGGTAGCCGTCCTTGAAGGAGTAGCCTCCAAGCCAAGAGAGAAGAAAAGGAAATGGAATGTGGTGAAAAGAAAGGAGTCAGCCCAAAAGATGGAGAGAGGATCCCTAAGCAATGCATTATTGCCCTCTATTTATAGGTGACTTGGCTTCAAATGTTGCCCTAATTATAGTGGTCCCCAAGTCCTACCAATGCTCCACTTTTCTCTAATAAGGTGATGAGGGCCATGATGTGGGCCTATAAGGAGAATTCTTTCCACATTATGAATAATGGGTAGAATCCACATTATGAGCCTTTATCATGACTAAACTACACTCCAAGCCTCCATGCCACATGTTCTTTCCAATCCCTTCATAATGTGAGGATGGTGTCGCGATGTCCACGTGTCATGGCTACGCAGCATTTATGGCCACAGCCGGATCAGTCGTGCAACGGATCACTCCCCAATAGCCTTCGCAGTACATGCATATACCGCTAGAGTTGTGCATAAATGGTGGTAAACGCCCTTGAGAGATTGCTACGTCATCAGGACCCGTAGACCATAGAGGTACTACTCCCATGTACGCTCTTCAGCTCCACAGGTGCACTGCCACAATAGGACCACCTTTAGAAGGCTTTTGAGTTGCCACGAGTAATCTGCCTCGAAGTCGGACACATTGGGTCAACCCGTATACCAACTTCGGTGGGGCGGGTCCGAGGCTCTACCCAATACCCTAAATGAGACCCCTCTACGAGTCAAGTGCACCCTAAAATAACACATATGCCTACAACAAGATCAATCGGCTTATTATACACGAGTCACTGAACTTTTGAATCTCCATCATATACCCTACTAACCTCATACACACATTGACTCTCATCCTCTAATATAATACTTAGCACATAAGCATTACTCGCGGAAAGCTCTTCCTGAAATCTATAAAATTATTTCCTTGTAAATATATCCATCATCTGTTTTTCCATAGGCATCATGGTTTTTAATTTAGGTTGTTCGTTAATATCAGCATGATCATTAGTGACCTCTTGGTGTCGTAGATGTCCAACTGCCCTGTTAAATCTCACAATAAAATCCATCAAAGTGTTGTTCTTAGGACAATACCTCTTGAAGAATGCATGAGAACTTTCTGCTCTTTGACTGCTTGACATACCAGCTGAGAAAAAATTATTGGCATACGCTGAGAAAATAATGATGGTCATTCTGAATAGCAAAGCATCGACGCATCAAGACGCGACTATACCTATATATGCTAAAAAATCCGACAAACAACAAAAGAGTATGTGATATATCAAATTTATGTATGCAGACAGGGATTCAAGGCTGAAACTGAAGACTTGCGTTAACAAGAGAAGTGATGAGGCATGGCGGTTTTGACTAGTCTGATAGATAGTAAAAAGGGCGTATGTCCATGGCCAATATTCAACGTATAGTTGTATTTTCTAAAACACAACTTTTATACACAAGATTTACTACAAGGAAGATGAAATTTACTCTAGTACCCAAGATAACAGAAAAAAAAATTAGTTAACAATTTAATATGAACCTGAAACTGTAATTAAATCACCACCACTAATTCCAATCTTCAACCAAATGAACCCACTAACAACGAACTATAAATGGGTATCTTCTGAAACTAATATATAAATACAATAAGACTCATTTTAATGAACTATGATTCTTCACTGAGTCCGAACGAGTTGGGCTAGTACCAAAATTTTCGCATAGGCATTTATTCAAACACATAGAGTTCACTCAAATTTTGAATACGATTATACAGAAAATCAAACATCAAAATCATTCTCATCAACAACAATAACAACAATGAATGAATAAGAGCGTATGAATCATAGGGTTTTAGAGAGAGAACTTACAAGGGGTCCGTACAGAATTGATGTTGTCGTCTGTGTCTCTTGTAGCTCTTTTCGTATAGAAGCTGAGAACGGTCTCTAAATAACAATAACAAAGAACTCCATGTTCGTATGCGGAATCTCTGACCTAATAACTTCTAATAGAGGGCAACAAATTACATTGCAACTGCACTTTGTAAATATTTGGTTGCCATTTTTATTCAAGGAATTACCTTGATGGGGCATTTAATATGGAAAGAAAATATTGATCCAGTGATTTTGGAATAATTTATGGCACGTTTGGTACGATTGAATGGAATGGAATGAAATAATCATTCTCATTATATTATTTGGTTGTAAATATAAAGCACATTCGGAATGGAATGAACTTGAATTTTTTTTCTCAAAAATATCCATCTTAGTATTAAATATAAAAATAAATTAAATAATACTTTTTTTAAATTATTTTATAAAAAAAATGGTAAAACGTAACCGAAATAGTAATGACGAACAATAAAGGTGGCAGCGGCGAAATGGCGGTGGCTTATTTTTTTGAATTGTGAGAGGGTTATTTAAGTAATTTTATGTTTTAAAAACATTCCTAAAGAAATGGAATGACCATTCCATAGCTTTAGTAATGGAATGAAAATTCATTCCTTGTGAATGGTAATTCTCATTCATTATGTTGTACCAAACTAAGGAATGGAATGAATGAATATTTCATTCCATTTCATTCCAATGTACCAAACATGCACTTAGTGGTTTTAGATTATAACTCTTAGATTAAATCTAAGGGTTGATATTAAAAGTGAGTAAACTTATATTGCTCCTGTGGAGCAACAAATCATTACTGTATATAACAGATATATATCTTATTCTCATTCTCCTTGTTCCGCAATCTTATTTCCTCAATGTACGCTCATATACATTTATGTCATTTGATTTTTTTTTTGTTACATTACCACAATCTCATAATAAATGATTCATAACTGAACTATTTTTAAAAATAATATTCAAATACCAAATCCGTGGCCTTGAGAAGTTGGAAAAGCACTAGAAAGGTCAAAGAAAGAACTTGTACTCCTCCTATAATAGGAGTCCTATTATCCTTCTTCTTTTCCATCATTATTTTTTATTTAATATCTTCAAAATATCAGCACTCCCTTTATTCATTCACACTTTTATATTTTCTCTCAGCAGCTCACTCATATATTTTTTTTCTTTCCTTGCTTGTATTTCTCTTGAAACTGAACAATGGCACTGAGATTTTTTTCTTTTAGAAAAATTAATCAATGTAAAAATACATTATAATTATAATGTATATACCAACGTTTGAAATTATTCAAACCATTTTTTTTACAATTAATTTTGAATAAAATATTGCGAAACCAATTAGTTACCAAAGATGTTTTTATTTGGTAATTAATCACTCCACGAAAACCTGTTTCCGGTATCTACTCAATGCTTGTAATTTTGTTTTCAAATTTATTTGTCAAACTTGTTTCTCAAATTATTTATGCCATATGAACATTTAATACTGCACTACAACATTGCATCGGTGATACCATGTCATTCCGCTGACATGGTATCACAATCCAATAAAATTTACTCTTTTTTCACATATGTAATAATAATTCCTTCTCAGTATTATAATATTTAAAGAAACAAAATTTATGATTAAAAAAATCCCTGTTCACAATTCTTGCCCAAAATGTAAATCTATTTGTCCAAAGGTCTTGCCCTGTGTTTTGCAAAGGTTATTGAAGTTTGATTTGCAGTTTCATAGCATATTCACGAGTACAGTTTGTAATTCTTGCCCAAAATGTAAATTTATTTGTCTCAGTTTCTGGTTTAATTCAGTCTATGTTGTTAATATTTATATGAAATTCTTCTTATTAGTTAAGCAAAATAAAAAATGGCTCCTACACAAAGCAAAAAGGCTGCTTAGTACATTTTCACATCCAGGAGCTCAACCTAAAATAATGACGTGTCTAATTTTTTTTTGAAAAACAACTTGTGGCCAAATCCTTTTTTATGAATTTTATATTCCTCCATATGTTTCTAAAATTTTTTAGCCATGTGTCAACATTGTATATATTAGAGCACATAAGCGGAAAGGATAAACTTCCTCGGTGAACCAGACATGTCTGTGAAGATGCGGACTATCCTTCCCGCTGCTTTCTCTGCTGGTGGTTCTGGATCTCCTCCCTCCACACCCAAAAATCTTAAAAAAGTGTTTTGAAAGGAGAAATCAATATTCCTATTAGATGGTATGTTTTTGTTGAAATAAAATATCAATCGCAAACAATAAAACAATAAAGAATCAAGAACACAGGATTTATTGTGATTCGACCAATGTGACATACGTCCACCAAAACAGTCTTTGCATTTCGCTTATCACTGAATTTGGGTTACAATAATGTATATACACGTCTAATTCATATGTACTGATAAAATACCAAAATCACTATTTACAGCACCCCATAACAAGTTAGTCAATGCCCAACAAACCTAAAGCCTGTTATAACCTTCATGGGTCATGAGCCATAACCCAACAGTTTTGCATAACACCAGTTACTTGTCTGACTGTCTAATTTCATCTCTCCATAATAAACCTGAACTTTTAAAATAGAAGTGTCATTGATGTTATATGTTCCTATATTTATGATCAGGACAACTATATAGTTTTTAAACCTGATTGGGACAAAATATATATAGACTTTTAGTATGATTTACTCAACAAGAAGCTCCAAATAACCATAGATTACACAAGGTCTCACTTAGTTGTTCACTTCACAATAACATGCATTCATCTACTATATATATCTGCAATACACACAAGCGGCTTAGTAGGGAGTATCAAAAGGTGAAATATATCAAAGCCATACCAGCACTAAAATCACAGTCACTTCCGTAGTCTCATCTGCTTCATACCAGTTACTGCCTTCTAATTCTGTTTCTTCCCAGGCCTGGTCACCGGAACGATCAGAGCATCGAAAATATTTTTATCCATGAACCCATTCATCATGAAGATTCTTATCACATCTTCTGATTTTTGAATCACTCTAGGATCCAAGCACGCTGCATTTTCAGATGCAAATTCCTTATCCACCTTTGGCATCTTTGCTTGCTCAAGTGATTTGCCACGGCCACTGGATTCTTTCTCGGCTTTACTCACCTTAGCTTGCAGTGCCATTTCATCGCGAAATGCTCCCAGAACAATTTTATCAAATGCATTTCCACCTGCACATAATAAGCTTATGGTTATAACAAGCAAAAATTGCAAAAGAAAAACATGTTTGATTGAGTCTTGCAACACAATGAGTCTCGTTGAACTCATAGTGACCTAATTGTCCAATACTACATAAAATCTAACTCTTAAGTGCATTAAACTAAGCTGAAAAGTGTAGGACAGCATATTCACGAGAACGTGATATACTGCATTTGCTACAATATTCCACACTAAGACTTGTGAATATGCAGATTAAACCATTCGAAAATTGCAGAAAGGAGAAGGAGCAACATCCGAGTACCTAGATTGTTTCTACTTTTCGCTGCAAAAGAGGGCAGCAATAGATGTGCATAATATACAATACATAAAAAGGCTGAGCATATACAGCCATAAATCACAAGACAATTACCAAATTGCTTTTATTCTCGCTCGAATCGTATTATCGGAAATACGATAATAGGGGAAAAAAAACTATGTTGTTGAAGCATCAAAGCAGCAAGTACAATGAAGGTGTTCGCATTGCCCAAGTAAAGAACTAATCTATTTACGTGTAAACAGTCCACATTTACCTAATTGATATGAACGTCAATCTCCAATCTTATTTACATGCTATAACGTTTCAAGGTTCAGCTCCGGCACTAACACTCAATTCCATCAATATTTTTAAGTCTCGATGCCTAAATAGAAATTACAAGGTTGCTCAATTAAATTCCGCTTTTTTTTTCTTGTTCTTCTTTTTTTTTTCCCTGTTAGATCCTCAATTCCTCATAATGTGAAGAAGTATTTGAAAAAAATCGGAATTGTCTATTTTCTGAGAACCCCCTCCAAATCACTCTATTTCTCTCTACTTCTGCATAAAAAACATGAAATAACTTAGAGGCTTCCCTCCAAAGCATTCCCTTCCATATGATCTCACTCCCCTCAAAACAAACCGCTTAAGGTTGGATTTGGTATGTCGGAAAGGAAAGGAATTGAGTACAAGTGAGAAATGAATGAGAATGGAAGTGAAACGGTCATTCTCATTTCCATTTCCATTCTATTGTTTGGTTTCAAATATTAAACAAAGTTGGAGTGGAATAGACTCAACACATTTTCTAAACTACCCCTCAATAAGTACATCATCCTAACAAAATAACCTTAATTTGTAATTATTCTTTACTTAATAAAGATAATGGTGAAAGGTAGCTACAATACTAGTGCGGGCAATGGAGGTGGTGATGATGGGCGCAACAATGGCAACGATAGTGGCGGTGGAGGCAACGACAATGATAGTAGCGGTGGAAGATGAGGGTTGCGGCCCGGATGGTCGTGGGGCGGTTTTCTCAATCCCCATAACCAAAACCGTGAAAATTTTCATCCCCCAAAACCATTTAAAAATTTCGCCCTTACCCCCATAACCACCCCAAACCGTCACCATGTCCCCCCAACCCGCCCCATTAAAGTGTGTATTTTTTTCTCCTTAGGGCAAGCAAAAAATAAATAACTAACATTATGATCTATATATGAAACAAGCAATTATTCGATAAATTTAATCGCAATAATTTCTAACATAAAAATAAATTTTATAATTTTAAATTTGATAGGTGTCGAATATTATCCATTCTAAGCCCCTAACATGTAAAAGCACAAGTAGCTGCATTAGGTCAGAAGCTCGATAAATTCATCACTCTAACTCAATCAGTCCATAGAGAAGTCTCAGCAATAGGACATGACCCCTAAAATTTTGAATATCAAGGCAATGAGTTAGTTGTTGTTGATGTGAATGCAACCTGGGTGCCGAACAATAATCCTTATTCCAATTCATACAATACGGGTTGACGTAATCATCCACACTTGTCATACCGTTCTCTGAATACAGAGAATAATCATCAGGGTTTCACTCAGAACCAACCATCATTCAACACTTAAAATTTTCAGTCCAATAATCAAGCAATCCGTCCTTTTATCCAAAATCATCTCCAATATCATAATCCAAATCTTACTCCACCTCCATGAGTACCCGGTTTTGAGGGAAAAGTACTTGGTGCTCTAAGCAATTTTGAGACTGCAATTCAATTACTCCATACACATTCACAGTCAATTGCTAAACTCGAAACCCATGTAGGGCAAATAACAAATGCATTGAATATGATAGAAGAAGGTGGACTACCAAGTTAGCCAGTGACTAATCCAAAGGATAGGCAAGTAATGGAGCTGGGCTCGTTTGCTGAATCAAATCATGAGACAGTCCAAGCCGTTACTACTTTAAGGAGTGGAAAGGAGGCGGAGAATAGGGCTAAGAAGCAGTTTGAGGAGAGGGCGAACAAGCAAAAGGCAACTAAAGTAGTTCAAAAAGATAAACCTCAAGAGGAGGATGAACAAGATGAATCTTTACCAGAAGAACCAAAGAGGACAATATATGAGGAGAAAGCGTCATATCCTCAACGCCTTCGTGAGCCCAACCATTATGGAATGTCTAAGGCCAAAGTGAATGATATGTTGAAAACATTCAGACAAGTTAAGATCAACTTGTCTCTCTTAGATATTATTGCTCAAATTCCACCCTATACTAAATTTCTAAAGGACCTTTGTACGCATAAAAGAAGAAGTAGAACTAAGGTCCCAAAGAAGATTTTGTTGACTGAACAAGTGAGTTCACTCTTACTAAGTGATACTCCACCTAAGCATAAAGATCCCGGTGCTCCCACTATCTCTTGTGTCATTGGTGACCAAGAGATTGGTAGAGCTCTTCTTAACATCGGTGCGAGTGTTAATTTATTACCTTATTCAGTCTATCAGCAGTTAGGGTTGGGAGAGCTCAGTCCTACCTCGGTAATGCTTTAATTGACAGATAGATCATTAAACAACCGAGAAGAATTCTGGAGGATGTCATTATTCAAGTGGACAAGTTCTACTTTACAGTAGACTTTGTGGTTCTAGACATGGAACCTATCCACAATCCAAAGAAACATATCCCTGTTATCTTAGGAAGACCATTTTTGGCTACAGCCAATGTGTGCATTAACTGTAGAACTGGAGCAATGGACCTTTCGTTTGGAAATATGAAGCTAAGGATGAATAATTTTTTATATCAATCATCAACAACCTGAACCAGTAGAGTGCTTTAATGTAAAAGTTGATGGGATGGTTGAAGAAGTTATACCTCAAATTTTAATAAGAGACGATTTAGAATCTGTGATGAAAAGGTCGAATACAAACTTTGAAACTTGGGAGGATCAACAGTGATCCAATTTGGAAGTTATCGCTGCGTTAGAAGCTACTTTGTACTCACAGCCAGAGAGAGCATCAAGAGAGTCACTTTGGCCTCAACTTATTTCTCCACAATAATTGGGTGCGAAGAATGTTATAGCTGATCATTTACCACGGACTATCATAGAGCCTACCAAGGATGACACCCCTCTTAAGGATTCCTTTCCAGATGAGCGAGTGTTGAGTATAAACAAGGTAGATAAGTTATATGACTGGGAAGAACCGCGATTAAGAGCTGAACGTGAAGAGATACGGAATTGTGCGTATAAGGATATTCGGATTTACAAAGCTTGGATAATAGTGCATCATGCTAAGCATGTTCGTCTTAAGTTGTTTGAGTTTGGCCAAAAGGGACGGCGATGTAATTCGAACCTGAAATTGTCTCCAAGAAAAATCCGATCAAGATGGGATGGACCATTTAAAGTTAAAATCGGTTTACCCCCACGAAGAGGTAGGATTCGGAAATGAAAGGTTCGAGATGCGTGATCAGCGACTGAAGAACTATGAGGAGGTTGATCCGAGACCGGAATTTATGGCATCTATCAGTTTGGTAGATCAGGTGTGCGATACGGGTTAGGAGCAAGAGACCACGTCGCGCCAACGACGTTAAACATTGGTCATAGGCTGTAAAAGTTAGTTTCTAGCCTCGGTTTGTAGAATAGTATGTCATTTATTTTCTGCAATTTTAATTCATAAGATTGTAGGCCCTTAAAGCCAAATCAAAGTTCTTAAAAAAATTAAAAAAAAAAACTCATTCCTTGTGCTATATTGAGTAATGATTTCCGGAAAGTGATAATTATAAATCTTTTTCCCTTGCTATGATATTGGGTATGTGTGCTTTGTTGAATATCTCTACAGGTGGCTCAATCCAAGTTTGGGGGGAAGGACAAGCATAAAGAGTTAAAATTTCAGAATCACGCTTCAAGGGTAACTATATTATGTTCTCATAGGTATGATTGAGAACCATGCGGACATGGTTTCATTTAAGTTTGGGGCGAAGGTATAGTTAGTTATAGGATAAAGGGATAAATGAAAAACAAATTGCAAATTTTTGAGAAATTCTTTGTTTTCGTGCATGAGTGCTTTGCATTACAAGTTGGTTGAGTATGTGTTTATGATGTATGAGTAGTATGTGATGCAATATTTCCGCTCATGAGAGTAATGATTAGAATAAGTTAGTGAAGAGATGTGGTTTTACATAGGCAAATGAGTTAGTAAAATCGAAACTGAGAATGACGATTTTGATCTATAAGCATAAGCACATGATCCCTATGGTTAAATTAGTTGATCTTTGAGTATTGAATTGGAAAATTCTTGAATGCTATGAAAAATATATATATATATATATATGAAAAAGGAAAAAAAAAAAGTTAAATAGTGGAAAGTCCTTGAAAGTCGAGCCTAGATAATTTGGATTATTAAGTCCGATGGATGTTTTATCACTTAGTGCCCTAAAGTTGTCTAGCTTGGGAGTCATTGGCTCAACATCTGCTAAAAACCACTAGAAAGTTTGTGAAAGGAAGGAAAAAATGAAAAAGATAGCAAAAGGAGCAAATAAAGAGGAGATATGACAAGTAGATTAATTGGCGGTAGGGAGAGTTCACATGAACACAGAAGCTTGTCCGAATTGGGAGTAGGAAGTAACGAAGTTGTTTACTCCAGTGGGGACGATTCTTGACATTGACTTGAGATGATTGTTATTTGGTAGTGAGTGGGAATACTTATGTTCATACTATCTTGTATATTATATCATAATTGGATTGATGAGTATGTGAATGCATGAATGCGTGAGAATGAAGAAGTTATGGATAGTATAGTTAACCCTCACGAGACTTCACTCGTCCACTAGGTATTGCCTAGGGGTTTAAAAGGCTTGTTACACATGCTAGTGTAATCGTCGACCCTCACGAAAGCAAGGGAGTAGTGTAGGATAGTTATGATAGAAAATCATCATGAGGTATTTTCAATTTCTCTCTTGAGCTGATTGCTAAGGGACTAGCAATATGTAAGTTTGGGGGTGTGATAGATGCCGAATGTTATCCATTCTAGGCCCCTAACTTGGTATTGTTAAGTCTTATCATTACATTACTTAGTATTTTTATCCGGTTTACATGTTTAAGTGTGTTTCAAGAGCTTAACGGAGAAAACGAGCTAACTTTGGTGAATTAACCAAGGCTGTGTTTGTGACCAATCGAAAAGAGAAGAAAAGTAGAGCTTTTGAGCAAAAAATACATTCTGAATGGTAAAACGAACATTATACAAGTCAGATACTTGGATATATGTGTTCTAGAAGCAAACGGTATCCGAAAATGGTGAAAATGAAAAAAGTCAATTTTTGGGTTTTCGATACGCCCACCTACGCATACAGCAGCTAAAAAGTGGTTGGAAAGTGAGTTTTTCCGCAAACCTACGCATATGGGTACGCCTAGGCGTAGGTCCAATGAAGAAAATTTCAGCCAATTTCAAACGGCCATAACTCGGTCAAATCAACTTCAAATTAAGTGATTTTTGAGTCTAAATTCAAGAGCTTAAAGTCAGCTTTCTAACAAAAACACGAACGCCTCAATCGAAGTTGTGTAGCTCGAGTTATGATCAAAATAGTGAGAGGTGTTCTGCAGAAAACTGCACAGCGCAAACCTACGCCCATGCGTAGGCCGTAGGGGTAGGGTGCAAGCCATAAATCCCAGTTTGACCCGAATTGATTCGTTTTGACCCGAAATGACTTTGTGTGCACCCCAAGACATCCCAACACGTATATAATGCATATTTACATCAAATTTTGATAGATTTACTCAGAATTGAAGAGAAACATATCAAAAAGAAATCCTACTCCAAGTAGGACAAGTCTAATGCAAGTGGGACTCTTATCAACTTCTTCTATAAATACCAAGGTTTGATTCAGATCTAGGAACTTCCGAACACATAATTTCCAGAGATTTTCTCTGGAGATTCTCATCATGCAAAGGAGGGAGTCATTCAAGACCTTGATATCCGAAGAAGAAGATTATGGAGGGCGATTCTACATCCATAATGCAGTCTTCCACCACCATGAGCAACTAAACCGATATCTAGGATTTTTCTAACAAAACCCTAGCCAAGTAATATAGTTTCCTTTATTTATTTCAATTGTAAAGAGGGGAAACTGAAGACCACACATGTGATGATTGTGTAAATGAAAGACTGTAGTTATTTAATATAAGAGATTCTATGTTTATTCCACTCTTGTCTTAGAACGAATGAATGTTTTATCTCAATCAATCGTGTTTATTCAATATGAGATGGAACTCGGATGCTTAAATTACGATTTTCTACACAATGGTTCTTAAGACTCTAAACCCAAAAATTGACTTTTTCTATTAAATACACAACACAAAAACTAAAAGCCCCCTCCGTAACAAAAACTAACAAGTTCACAATTGGGAAAAAAACTTCTTCCTCGGAGGAAGCTCCCCAAAATCTAGGGGCCTGCTTGGTTTGTAATTTTGAGAACAATATTCTGAAAACTGAAAATCAGAAAACTGTAAAAAAAAAAATCTGTTTACAGTTTTCTAAAAATTTAGTTACAAAAATGACTGTTTTCAGATAACTCATTTTTATTGTTGTCAGAGAATTGTTCTCTGTTCTCATAATTCTCGAGAATAGTTTTCAGATATACAAACCAAGAACACCAAGGATTTTCAGGATTTCTTTATATATATTTGTAGTGGGCATATCAGTAAATAGTTATTCTATGAAAGGATTATAAAGTAATTTTAATATAAAACTTATAAAAATACATATAATTATATAAATTTATTATAAAAAAATCTAATTATATTATGCGGTTTCGGGCGGGGCGGTTCCCCAATGGGAGAACCCCTCAAACCGTCCCCCGCCTATAACCGTTGGTTTTTTTCTTTTTACCCCATAACCACCCCATTTATAAATGGGACGGTTAAAAACCCGCAAAAAAATGGGACATCTTTTTTGTCCATCCCTAGTTGCGGTTAAAAACCCCCAAAAAAATGGGGCATCTTTTTTGTCCATCCCTAGTTTCGGCTACTGTGGCCTCGGTCGAAATGGAAGCGATTGTAAAGGACAATATTTAGGTCATCACCCATGAGGATGAAGTTCAGCCTCGCTCACTGATGTGGTCCAACACAATGTGGATAAGCGGACAAAATATGTTTAAAAAGGAATTGACAATAATTCACGTTTTTAGGAATTTCAAGTCCCTTTTTCAAAAAGATTTAGTCACGTTCCCCACTGGATCACATCAGGGAGTCATGGGTGATGACCCAAATATTGGCCGATTGTAAATAATCTTTGCAGACAAGGTCAATCTTGCCATTTGCAGCTCAGTTTTTACCTCGATTATCATTGTATCTATTTATTTTAGATCATCTTTGTATATAATGATCTATGTAGAAATGTTACCCTATTTTTACTTCTGCAGTAAAAATAAATTTAAGCACAATATATAAATGTCTTATCTCAATATTTCTAATTTAAAGTTAAACACCAAAGCTAATAGGAAAAACAAGTCATAAAAGTGAAAAGAATGAAGTGTGTGTGTGAGAGAGAGAGAGAGACCAGGGAGAGATTTGACGGTCTCGTGTAAGCCGTAGTTGACGGTATTGCGGCCGATTTTGGTGGCGACACGGCCGATTGTTTGGGTGTCAGGATAGTAGTTGTTGACACCGTACACAACGGTGGATTTGACGGCGTTAACGGCACTCCAACCGTACTGGTAAGAGCTCCGGCATGTATTCTTCACAGGCGTCAGATCGGGGACGCTTCCTTTGAGATAATCGGTCGATGAATATATGAAATCGATGATCCCCATTCTTCTCACACTCTATGCCTGCTGCCCTAAACTCAAAACCACTTGTTATGTTTTGATCACCTTTTGACTTCTTTTGAAAAATATAAAAGAGAGTAATGCACTAGTATATATATTTTTCCCCAAGAAAGTTAAAAATTGGGCCCCACATGGCCCGGACATGGAATCTAAATAAAAAAAACGTAAGGTCATGTTTGGTAATAAGTTTTTGTTGGTTTTGTCTTGGTTTGTTTTTTTATTTTCAAAGACAAAACTTGTTTGGTAGGTTTGGTTTTTTAAATTCAAAACTAAAACCACTTAAAACTTTGGTTTTAGATTTAGTTCAAAATAAAGTAAAACCAAGACCAAAAAAAAGTTGGTCTTTCTTGGTCTTAGCCCGCAATTTTTAACTTTTCTTTCTTTTTTTTTCTCTCTCTCCTATATATATATATATATATATATATAATTCATGTACTAAAATTAAAAAATAATATATATTAATATATATAGAATAAACTTTATTTTTTATTTTATAATAATATAAATAAAATAATATTATTAAATATATATATATAAATATATATAAAATAATCTATAAAATTAAAAAATAATATATATTAATATATATAAAATAATATATATTTTTTATTTTATAATAATATATATATAAAATAATATTATTAAATATATATAAATAATATATATAAAAATAATATATATATAAATATATATAAAATTAAAAAATAATATATATTAATATATATAGAATAATATATATTTTTTATTTTATAATAATATTATTAAATATATATATATATTAAATATATAAATTAAAAAATAATATATATATAAAATAATATATATTAATATATATAGAATAATATATATTTTTTATTTTGTAATAATATATATAGAATAATATTATTAAACATATATATATTAAATATATATATAAATAATATATAAATTCAAAAATAACATATATAAAATAATATATAAAATTCAAAAATAATATATATATAAAATAATATATAAAAATAAAAAATAATATATATTAATATATATAGAATAATATATATTTTTTATTTTGTAATAATATATATAGAATAATATTATTAAACATATATATATTAAATATATATATAAATAATATATAAATTCAAAAATAACATATATAAAATAATATATAAAATTCAAAAATAATATATATATATATAAAATAATATATAAAATTCAAAAATAATATATATTAATAATATATAGAATAATATATATTTTTTATTTTATAATAATATATATAAAATAATATTATTAAATATACATATTAAATATATATAAAAATAATATATATATATATATAAATATTTATAAAATTAAAAAATAATATATATTAATATATATATAATAATATATATTTTTTATTTTGTAATAATATATATAAAATAATATTATTAAATATATATATAAAATAATATTATTAAAGATATATAAATTAAAAAATAATGTATATATAAATAATATATCGAATAATATATATTATTATTTTATAATAATATATATAAAATAATATTAAATATATATATAATAATATATATATAAAATTAAAAAATAATATATATTAATAATATATAGAATAATATATATTATTATTTTATAATAATATATATAAAATAATATATAAAATAATTTTATTAAATATATATATATATATATAATATATTATATATATTTAATAATATATAAAGTTATATACATAAAATAATATATAAACTAATATATATATAAAATTTTTGTTTTCTCAAATCAGACCAGAAATATTAGACCGATTACCAAACAGAATTTTAGATTCAAGACAAGATCAGTCAAGACGAGACAAAACCAAACAAAACCAAATTAGACAAAACCAGACAAGACAAGACCAGACAAACCCCTTTCCAAACAGGCCCTAAATGTCTCACACATAACTAGTTTTTGAATTGAACCCGAATTATTCTATCCGAATTATCTGAGGTTTGGTCAATTCTATTCAGTCATTGATTAATAATTTTTTAATAAAGATACCCATGAAATTTGTAAAGTATTCCAATGACACTCTTTGAAGACATAAAATATTATTAATTATGTTAATTTGCATGTCAAATGTCTAAGTTACTCTCATGTCTTAATCCTACACTTCACCTATTTAAAAGTAAAAGCAAATTTTATTTTATTTTCATACATTTATAAATACTTTATTTATTTAAATAATTATAATAATTCAATTACTTAAGTCATTTTATGTCTACATGGGGTATCATTGCAATATTTTGCAAACCTCAGGGGGTGTCTCTGTTAAAAAATCATTGACCGACCACTAGGTGGAATTGACCCAAACATCTGGGTGTCACTACAAATTATCCTAAAAATTTTGTTATTTTGAAAACTTAGATATAAAAAATTCATTTTTACAACACTTCTTTTCTTATCCAAAATATATATTTTTTAATCATTGAGAACTGTTTTTAGATATATAAATCAAACAGCAAAATCTTAAATTTTATATCTTGCATATTGAATTAAATCTGTTATAATATTTTTTTGACCAACTGGAAGACATTAAAATGAGATCAAACATATTATACACTCACATAACTAGTAATTGTTATGAGAATCAAAACATTTATTAATTGATTATACAGATGCATGTTATGTTTAAATCCGCATAGATCACAAAATACGGTATGTATTTTGGCAACAAATGCTACATGTTCGCAATATATGAAGAAAACAATTATTACAACATTTTTCAGATCTGCTACAGGTCAGCCCTGAGATTGGTAAAAAAATTAAGGTCCTAGGCGAGAGAGTAAATATGAGGTCCCTCGTAAAAAAAACACTAAAACAAAAAAATTCATTTAAAAACATAAAATATTTTAATATAAAAAACAAATAAAATAAATAGAGTCTTGATACTTTATAAAAAAAACACGATCTCATTTAGATCAAAAGGAAATATAGAACACAACTTCTTCTTCTTTTCTGTTTTTGAAGCTTAAAACCTTAAAATTAAATTAGTTTTGGGCCTGATTTTATTAAGTTTGTGTTATTGGATTGGATTCTGAATTTAAAATTGTGTTTGTGGATTGGATATTTATTTTTTGTTGAGCCATAACTGATTATTTAATTTTGGATTTATTACTAGCATGGTTGTTAAGATCGCGATCATATGGGGTAGGATCTTATGATCCTATCACCCAAAATAATCTCGATCCCACCCAAACAATCCTACTATTTACATGCAATTTAGGGCTTTTTAGGTGATAAAATTAATTTAGGGTTGGGCTATTCATATAAAAGGGCCAATTTTTTTAAAAAAGAAACAAAAAAAATACTTTTAAAACCCAAATTCAACCCAATCTATTTCTATATCTATCGATACTATTATAAAGTACAAGACCCTTAGAATATTTTTATACATTATTTAATTATTTTAGAATAAAAATGTTGAATTACTTATTATTTAACATTTATTTTTATATTAATCATTGAAAACCTCTTTTGATTTTCCCATTAAATGTGTATATTTATCTATAGTTACTACTTATCTATACTTGTTATCTAATAAAAACTAATAACCGGTCTAAACTTATCTTTATATTTATTATATCTAATCTATATATGTACTTACTTAGTTATAAAAGTGTAACGTATTTTAATTTTTTCTATTTTTTTCATGTGTTTTAAAATATAAAACACATGAAAAAAAAATTTGGTAAAATAGTTTACCAAGTTTCTTATCCATGAGTGGATATATACATCTATACATCTATACATCTATATATCCACTCATGAATAAGAAACTTGTAAACTATTTTAGTCATGCACTTTTGTAGTATTTTAATTACAATATATATATAACTTTTTATCTTTTTAATTATGATTCTTCTCTCACGTGCATTTTGAACGTGATTTTTTTTCATTTTTTACTAAATTATGTGTATACTTAATATCTTGATTTTTTATTTTATCTATTTAATTATGCACGTCACTACTATTCTAAAAGTGTGAGGGGTTAGGAATATTTCTAAAACAAATTTTAAAAAAATAATTAATTATTATTCACTAATTGAAGTGTAACTCTAATTGGTATTTCAAAATACATAGACTAAAGAAATATGGAGTACTACTATATGACATGCCAAATTTATGTAATTACTAAAAAGGAAAAAATGGGACTTAATTATTCTTATACAATTAGTTATTATGTTTAAAATGATTAAAAATAATAATAATTAAATTCTATCGATAATTCTTTAATTGAAATTTTTAAAAAAATTAAGCCTTTATATTAATTATGTAATATTACACAAAATCTATTTAAAAATAATAATGCAATAGAAAATTTAAGCATATATATTATTTGTGTAATGTTTCACAAAATTTACTTTAAAAGTTGTAACTCATATTATTTTGGTTATTTGTTGACTTTAATTAATACTTTTAAGATTAATAAGTGAATGTAATTAAGCCCATATGCATATAGTCTTTGTAATATTTTTAAAATCGATTTTAGGATTATGTTTTTTTTATTATACTTGATGCTTTGAGTATATTTTTGTTTTATTATATAGATACCATTGATTAAGAAATTAATTTAAACATTTTTTTATAATAATGTGATTGAATCTTACGATCCTACTTACAATTCTATGATCCCGATCTTGCAGACCCCCTATTACCCGGTGAAGTCTTGAAGTAGGTTGTGGCATGTCAGTGTGACATGGGAGGATGGCACGGTGGCAATTTTGGTACATAAGTCCAACTTTGGAAGTTGGGCTTAGGAGTGTTGGAAAATTATAGGGATTTAATCGGAGATGTTCTATATCATAAAAAGATGACTTGTCAAATAAAATCCGGATTTGGAATTCGGGAATTTCGAAAAAGGTCATTATCGCTACTCAAACAAGGTTGATATTTGTTCTAGTCAAAACTGTATTTATGAATTCTGCATATATAAGGAAGGGTGGGTCTCTGACCCAAGTGGGCATTCAACCACTTAGTTGTTGAAACACATTTAGATAATATGTGTCCCACATCTGTTCTTTATTGTAAATGTTAGTATACTCAGCCTCTATATATAGGCATTTATGTACAGTTACAATACACACAAAAATACAATAATTTTTTCTTTTCTCAAAATTAATTTGGTATCAGAGCCTAATTAATTGGGAAAAGAAAGGGGAAACCCTAACCCTAGTTTGCGCCTTTGCGCCACCGTTGCCGCCAACCACTGTCGTTGCCGCCCATCGCTCCAAGTTTTTTTTTCCTCTGGTTTCTTTTGGTTGATTTCTTTTCTAGGGTTTATCTTTTTGTTGTTGCTGGTTTGAGAGAGACCTAGTTTTTCCTTCTTCTCTTTAGGTCATTTGTGTGTGACCTGGTTAGTTGGTGATGTTGTTGAATTAAAGGATATTTTTAAACTTATTTTTTTATTTTGTTCTCCCTCTGGTGTTTTATTTGCATACGATTGCTATTTGTGATTGGTCTTTTTGGTTAAAATTTGATAATGGCCAAATATAGTGATGCCATTGTTATGAAGACCGATTTACCATTTATCGGGGGGAGGATTGTATCCGAGCTATTAAATGACCGAAATTTTGTTTCTTGGTCTCGTGATGTGAAACTTTATATTGGTGGACGTGCCAAAAGAGAATGGCTTCGTAGTGAAGTTCCGAAGCCCATTGAGGAAGGTAAGAAATTGAAGCAATGGGAGGTATATAATTGTATGATTCTGACTTGGCTCTTTGGATCGATGGAGCCTCACATTTACAATTTATTAATGTTCCATGAGATCGTTGATTCTTTGTGGACCGCTTTAAACAAAATGTAAGTTCACTCACACAATAGGGCTCGGATTTTTGAGTTGTGCCAAGAGATTTCTCATGCTGCTCAAGAAGGACTTGGACTGAATGTTGCTTAGCATTTTGCTTATTTGCAGTCACGATGGGATGAGATTGCTCCATATGATCCAGTGTCTGATTACGGGACTATGACGAGTACTCATGTTAAGAAACATGACAACTACCGCATCTATGCCTTTATGATGGGGCTTCGACCAAAATTTGAGCAACTTCGGGTTCAAATTTTGAACACGACTCCCTTTCCATCCTTGAGGGACGCCTACTCGATTATTGATCAAGAGGAGCGTAAGCGTGCCATTTCAGTCCCTCGTGCTCTTATTATTCCCAGTAATGGTTTGACTGATGTGATGGCATGTGTTGCATCTGGGTCTTCTGGATCAGGGTCTAAAACTACTTTGGGGAAGAAATTTTGCCAACATTGTGGAAATTCTGGGCACTTGAAAGAGACTTGTTGGAAGCTTCATCCAGAATTTAAGACATAATATAAAAAGAAATTCAATCATTATTCCTCTCGGTTTGTTGGAGTTGCTAAAGTTTTTGATTCACCAGATTTAGCTACTCAAGTGAACACATTGCAGGCTCAACTATCTACACTGATGTCCCAAATACCTATACTTCAACTAGTGTTCATGCATATGTATCCTCTTCAGGTACTCCCACTGCCCTCCATGTTCGCTCTGGTTCTCCTTCATGGATCATACACTCTGGCGCGAATGATCACATGACTGGTGAGTTAGGTTTATTTTCCTCACCCTTAACTTCCACATATCACAGTGTCCAGTTTGTTAATGGCTCTTCCACTGCAATTAGTAGTGAAAGGGACATTATTCTTACTCCAGATATTACTTTATCTTCTGTTTTTCATGTCCCGAAATTAGCATTCAATCTTATTTATGTTAGCCGTCTTGCCAACTCCCTTGATTGTGCTGTTATTTTTCTTTCTAATTGTTGTTTTCTTTAAGACCGACATTTGAGGAGGATTTTTGGCAAGGGATATGAGCGGGACAAGCTGTACTACTTCGGGCATCCTCCCTCTTTAGAAACCTCTGCTCTGCAGGCCACTACTACTACTATCACTACTGTTTTTGATTTTTTAGTTTCTATTTCTATTAAGGATTTATGTTTGTGGCATGTTAATTTTCAGTATTTATGCACTTTACTTCCTGTTTTTTCTTCTGCATGTGGACAATCTAAATTCCAATACATTACTTATGAATTCTCTAAACATTGTAGAAAACCCTATATTTCTCGAATGCATCATTCTCCAGCTATATTTGATTTGATTCATTCTGATGTTTGGGGTCCTTTTCCCGTTACTGCCTCCTCTGGTCATAGATATTATGTCACTTTCATTGATGATTTTTCCAGGTGTTCTTGGGAGTATTTACTAAAGAAAAAGTCTGATGTTTTCTCTATACTCAAACAATTTCTTGTTATGATTAAAACCCAATTTTCTACCACTATTAAACAATTTCGCACCGATAATAGGGGGGGGGGGGGGGGAATATATCAATGATAGTATTATTTCACATTTTTCTAGCCTAGGGATTCTCCAACAGCTGACTGCTCCCTACACCCCAGAACAAAATGGGGTGGCTGAGCGTAAAAATCGTCATATCATGGAAATTACTCGATCCCTTCTTCTAAGCATGAATGTTCCTCACAATTTTTGGGATATGGCAGTTTTTATTGCTATTTTTTTAATAAATCATGTCCCTAGTAAAGTTTTGGAAAGGAAAACTCCATTTCACATTTTTCAGCCCGATAAACCTTTGTTTTCCATCCCTTTGAAGGTCTTTAGATGTACTTGTTTCACTCAAAATAGGAGTCTTTCCCGTACTAAACTTGAAAATAAAGCCCTCAGGTGTGCTTTCATGGGATATGCCTCTAAATCCAAAGGGTACCGTTGTTATGATCTTCTCTCTAAATGAATGATAATCTCTCTTGATGTTACTTTTTGGGAAGATAATCCCTTATTTCCCAAAGGTCGTGACTTCACTCCTATGGATCCTATACCCTGCCCTATTCTTATGGTTGAAGGATATGCTGACAAGTCTACTCTTACTGATCTGTCGCATGTTGTTGGTAACCCTATTTTACAGTACAGTCGTTGCCTCAGACCTCCTATGTCAGATCATCCTCCGAATGAAGGTACTTCCTCTATTCCTCTTTTTCCCCGGTATCCTACTCCGGATTGCCGTCCTCTCGATTGTCTTAATCTATCCTGCAGTACTAAACATCCTATTGAGAACCATATTTTGTATAGTGCTCTGTCTTCAACCTTTCAGGAATTCCTTGGCAAATTTGATTCTGTTACCGTATCGAAGACAATTGGAGAAGCCTTGTTGTGTCCAGAATGGACCAAGGCAATGCAGGAAGAAATGGATGCTTTGGAGGAAAATGGTACCTGGGAGTTAGTTCATCTGCCTGAGGGGGAGAAACCAGTTGGATGCAGGTGGGTCTATACCGTCGAATTCAATGCCGATGGATCTGTTAGTCGTTATAAAGCCAGGCTTGTAACACCCCGTGTTACTTTGTTTTTTTACTGAAATTAATTCTAATTTAATTTCGGTAATGACGTCACTTGTTATTGACGTATTGTTTATTCTTGGTATTTGATACCTGTAAATTTTTCGCGTTTAATTTTAAAGTCGACTGTATGACTTTACGGTTTCTCTTTGACGACTACGCGAATTCTTATTCTCGACTACACGGTATTAGTGCTTTTACGTATCCGGTGTGAAGCGTATTAAATTACCTTCTCGGTGTTCCGGTTGTTGGATTCCTAAACCGGTATATTTCTTTCGGACTAATTTGGTTATTGGGCGTCCTGTGGACTTACGGGTTGACGCAATATTAATTGGAGGCTTCCGGTAATTGTTGGGACCTATTATTTAATTATATATATATATTTAGTTATTTAAGTGGGGTTATTTTGCAATTATTGACATTTAGAGGGTTGTTTTTGCAATTAGTACATATATATGTATACATGTATACGCTACCACAGACCTTCTCTTCTCTGCAACTCCACACGATCTACCTTCTTCTCCTTCTTCTCCACAAGCGACGACTACATCTTCTCCACCTCCATGGTCGCCGGTCAGGCGAGAGAGAGAGAGAGAGAATCGTCGGTCATGGCGAGAGAGGAAGAGCAGAGTCGGCTGATGGATGATCGTCGGTTGCAGCTGGTCGGGAGCAGCGACGGCGAGGGGCTGCTGGGCTGTGGACGGCGGCGGCGCTGGTGGCGAGAGGCGGCGGCACGGGCGGCGTGAGTCGCCGGAACGGGAGGCGCACTGGTTCGCGCGTCGACGCGTGGACAGGGGCGAACCCGGCTGGACTTTGGCCAATTTTTCGGCGACCTTCCGGTGATCGGTTTGAGCCGATTTTCGGTGAGTAGCTCCGTATATTCATGGTATTCGTCATATATTAATTTCGTGATTTTAGGATGAACGATTTGCCCGGAAATCGCATTTTTAGTTTTTAGTTTTCGTTTGGGGTATTTTAGATTTAACCCAATTAATTAACCGATTATTAATGGGCTTCATATATATCGTATAGGTTGTCGATACGGACATTTCGATATATTCGAAATAGTTTTTGGACGATTTTGGTCGGCGGGCTTCATATTCGGGCGCCGGTACTGTGTTGTTTCGGGCTGTTCGGTAATGTGTAATTAGGTGGGAAATTATATTTCTCACTCCGCATTATTGAAGTAGTTTAGGAGTGCAAAACCCTTATTTAATTTATTATAGATATATTAAATTGCTAGTTTAAATATCTATAAATTGTTTAGGATCAGGATGGGGCTTAGGAATTAATTTAAGAAAATTTATTAAATTATTCCTATGTGATTAAATAATATTCTTATTTAAATTAAATAAGAATAGACGGCTTAGAAACCCTTACGAATTTAAATGGGTTATTAGAGATTCGAAAAGCTTAGACGATATGCTAGGATCCTTTTGGAATACGTGAAATAATTGTTTAAATTATTTTAAAAAGGCATGTTAATTGAAAATGAAATATTTTCTAAAGAATTAAAGAAAATATATTTTTGGAGAACATGAATGGTATATGAAATTATTTTCATATGATTTAAATGCTTTAATATATTTTTAAAAAGCATGTACAGAGATTTGAGATTTATGTTGATATTACCATGTGGGTATTTTCATAAATATGGTGCATTACATATTTATGTTGGACATGATTTATTTGTGTACACCATGTATTGTGAGACATGGGTGTTGGTGCATGTAGTGCATGTGTTCACCATTTGCAGAGATTCATTTGGTGTGGTCTACTTCCGTTTGCGTGCGGGTAGACGTTTGTGTTTGGATCGTCGTAACAACTGGCCAGGGGGTGCTTCTTGCTCCCACAGAACTAAAAAGCTGAGAAACGCAGATGTGATAGGGGGAGGACTCATCGTCCAAAGCCTATGTGCTCGACTGGGGTCGTGGTGACGTCTTTCTGATAAAAAGTGTAAAGCACTTGAGAAGGACGGTACGATAAGTCTACATTCCCTAGTGAGCTTGTATCCTCAGGGGAATTGTGGAGAATGATCTGTTACCCTTGGGAAGGGTGTGTTTTCGTGTGTGTATCACGTGGGGTGTTAAGTCACATTTCACTACATACTATTTATGTGAACCCAATTGACATGTATATGTGCTATATTATATATATGTTGGAGCATGATTATTTATGAATATGCAAAATGAATTCATTTTATAAAATGCTCAGTTGAAAGTGATAAATGTGAAAACGGGAATTTAAAAGCAGTAATTATTAAAGTATAAACGAGGCGTATATCCTTATACTCGTGTTGTATACTTTTGTGCCCGTAGGGGAGGTTAAGTATATTGGTCTGGCGACTTTTGTGGTTAGTTGAAGTTAGAGATGGATTGTAGATTGAGGTTGAGTTGATGTGGAGTAATGTCTTAGAGAATGTGGTTAATAGTTTTGTAATTATGGTTAGTAACCTTGTGATCATGGTTAGCAGTCTTGTGACTGTGGTTAGTAGTCTTGTGATTGTGGTTAGTAGTTTGGTGATTTTGGTTGGCTGTGTGACTTGTTAGAGATTTGAGATCCGAGATTGATTTTAGTATCAGTTATGATTTGGGGCCTTCGAGAAGGCGGGTGATGAGATTGTGAGTTGTAGTATGGACCTTTAGGTGCCTTTCACTTTTGAGGAATATGTTATCAATTGTATCTGAGATTTTGATTGGGAGATAAGAGGTTATGGTTGAGGTGAGTTCTATTAAGTACTTAGGGTACTGTAGCGTGGTTTATAGTGCTTAGTTCATTCCCCTAAGCATTTCTTGTACTGTGTTTTGTACACTAGTACGTGGTCGTTAACTTGTATGTTATTCCTTGAGTTGTCGGTTACGGCGTGGTGCCGAACCTTTTCCTGGTGTTGTCATTTGATTCTATAGAGTTGTGTTTTCTCTTATTGGCTGTCATTTCGAAAACGGTGTTTCCTAAGTTTTGAAGTAAACTCTTGTATTTAAAGGGAAAAACCCGTTTTCGCCTACCCCTGTAGAAATAAAAAGTTTTAATACCTTATAAAATGATCTTAGGATCTTCTTTGAAAAGATTTCAACTTTTAAAAGCCGGTGATGGCAACTGACGGAGACCGGGGGCAAGACGGTCATTTCTACTGTGTGATTTTCTAAAAGAAAACTATTTTATTACTTTTCTTGGGATTCTGAGGTTACGAGACTTCTTTCTCAAAACCTCGACTTGTAGAGTTTTGAAAGGTGTTCCATTGTTTCACCTTTGCTTCCGATCATTTTTAAGTCTCGGTTTTGAGGCCTGTCGTTGTTCAGTGCACACATATAGTGTTGCCTTTCTCTTTTCTGGGTTATTGGTTTCACCACCTAGGTGATTTGAGTTTTTCTTACGTTAGGGGCATGGATGCCAAATGGATCGGTTCGAGTTTGAAAACATTTTTCTCAAAAACTATTGAATCTCTGGGATTCATCTTTTTATTACTCCCACTCTCGGCCATTCGTTTTTGGTTTCCTTGTTCCCTTTTGGTGTTCTTTCCTTGTTCACTTGTGGTGTTTTAACCTTGACATTGTTGTCTCGGTTATCTGTTGGTTAACATTGGTATTTCTTTTCCTTTGATTGGGTTTTTGACTCTTACGGGGTTTTTCTTATCCTTAGTGAGAGTGTTGGTGATTTATTGACATTGTTGGAGATAGCAATTGAGGTGTTTATGTGGAGATATGATTGAGGTGGCCTAGTCCATGAGAGGTAGATTTTCTCTAGGGATGGGATTAGGGTTGTTATATATATATATATTGATGACGATTGTGTTAGTACGCAAGGACGTGGGTGTTTTCCTTCCTGTGTTATCGGGGTGTAGGATTTGAGCCTTCCTTGGTACTATTGGTGGATTTTGTTTCCTTGTGGATATTAGAGGTGAGTGTGATCTCCTCTGTTGGATCTTCTGTTTGGTGATGTGAGCACTTTGTGACTTGGTTAGATTTGACCTTAGTGTCGGGTACTTGATGTACGTTGGTGGGAATAGTGTAGACTACTGGTGTTGGGTACTTGGAATACGAGTTTTAGAGACTCATGTTGTGTATTTATATATATATACGTGTAGATATATATATACATATTCCCTATATACTTATGTATACTCGTTTACGATAGTATATGAGCGTGTGACTTGGGTTTGCGTGAATGGGATTAGTTGGGCTATTTATATCTTATTAGACGGTTTAGCTTTACCTAAACTATCAGAGGATGTGGTAGTTAGGATATCTTTTCCCACTGAACTTATTTGCTCACAGGGGAATTTCATTCGCCCCCTGGTATTCCACGCCAGGTTGCAGGAAATATACGGCTATGAGCAGGATGCAGTGCAACGACAACTTTCTTTTGTTTCCTTGTTACAGGTTTTGGAGTTGCGTTGGGTGATGCGGTTACGGTTGCAACACGACTGGGTTTGGGGACGATAGGTATCCACTTTCAGTTTCTCTACCCATTGTTATGGGATTGTTATGTATTTTCTTTTGGTAGCCAGTCTGTTGGCATATCCCTGTTAATGTATTCTTTAGTTCCTGTATTTATTCTTTCTGATGGTTATTGTATCTATTCTGCACAGCTAGGTGTTTTACTGTATCTTATTTGAGCATTTGTGGCTCTGTTGATTATTAGAGGGTTTGGAGGGGTTTTGGTTTCTTTCCATTATCTCGGCCCTAGTAGGATTGATGAATGTGGGGCTTGGAAGCCATTGTGATTATTGAATTGCTATTGGCAGGTTCTTGTGTTGTGGTTGTTGTCCGGATGTTCCATTTGCAAACGGAACTCTGCCGGATTTTCGTTAGATTCCGCTGCTTTGTTTATTATCCATTTGGGTATTAAATATACCATTTCTACCATTAACCCATATGTTTTCTTGGTTAATGATGTCTTAGTTGGTCATTTGTATTAAGGATCACATCCTGGATTCTTCGGATGTCCCTGTTCGGGAGTCTTAGGAATTTAGGAGCGTGTCAGTTGGTATTGGAGGATGCTAGTGAGTTTCTAGCATTCTACTTGACATGGAGTATATTTTTATTGTTATTCCATGTGTCTCTTTGTTGTTGTTGACTCTAGTAGTCGCTTGACTAGCGTCATCCCTTGGAGATTCGCTGATTCTCTAGATTTGAGTTTCGGGAATCTTAGGGGCGTGACAGCGTGGTATCAGATCATTTTACCCTTTCGTGGGTATTTGATGATTGAATTTCGTTGGTTCTCATTTCTTTTTACTTCCGCAATCACTCCCTTAGCTCTTAGGCTCGGGTTTCGGAGTCCTAGGAATTTGGGGCGTGACAAGGCTGGTAGCAAAAGGATTCACTCAAGTGTCTGGGAAAGATTTCTTGGCTACTTTTGCTCCTGTTGCAAAACTTACCACCATTCGGCTCCTTGTTTTTCTAGCAATTTCTCATTCTTGGCCCCTTCATCAAATGGATGTTAAGAATGCTTTCCTCAATGGAGAATTGGATGAGGTGATCTATATGGATCCTCCACTGGGCTGAGGGGGAGTATTCAGGGATGACATGTAAATTGAAGAAATCACTATATGGGCTCAAACAATCTCCTATAACTTGGTTCGCTCGATTTAGTGAAGTTGTTATTTCCCTTGGTTTTCAGAGGTGTCATCATACATGTTTTCTCCAACGTAATGTTAAAGGGGAGTGTGTGATATTGTCTGTTTATGTTGATGACATTATTCTGACCGGAGATGATGATTGTGGGATTGATCAGGTCAAAAAGGATCTAAGGTCTGCTTTTGATATCAAGGATTTGGGACAGCTGAAATATTTTCTGAGTATTGAGGTTGCTAGGTCTAAAAGAGGAATCTCTCTATCTCAACAAAAATATATTTTGGATTTGTTAAGTGATTCAGGGATGACGGGATGCAAACCAACCTCTACTCCCATGGACCCAAACTTAAAGTTGTCTGCAGAATCTGGGGACCCGTTGCCTGATCCTTTCATGTACCAGAGACTTGTTGGGAGATTGATTTATCTTATGAACACTAGGCCCGATATTGTATTTGCTGTAAGTCTTGTGAGTCAGTTTATGTACGCTCCTAGGACTGCTCATATGGATGATGCTTATCATATTCTGAGGTATCTAAAGCGATGTCCGGGTCTGGGAATATTCTTTGACTCAACCAACACCTCAGAGCTCTCTTATTTCACTAATGCGGACTATGCAGGATCCAAGATTGATCGAAGGTCAACTTCAGGTATTTGCACCTTCTATGGGAATCATCTTTTGTCTTGGAAAAACAAGAAGCAATCAGTTGTGTCTAGATCATCAGTAGAAGCAGAGTACATGGCTTTGGCTCAAGGGACATGTGAAGTTATGTGGCTTTAGTCCATTCTTAGAAAACTTGGTTTTTAGACTTCTTCCCCCTTAACCTTATATTGTGATAACAAATCGGCTATTCAGTTATCTTTAGACTCAGTCCTTCATGAAAGGACTAAACGTATAGAGGTTGATATTCATTTCATCAGGTAAAAAGTTAGAGTCAAGACTGTTGCTCCAATTTTTGTTCGTTCAGTAGATCAACTTGCAGATGTGTTTACCGAGCCTATAGGACCATCTCTTCGCAAGTCTTCTATTTGCAAGCTGGGAATGAGTGACATCTTTAATCCAGCTTGAGGGGGAGTGTTGGAGCACATATAAATAATATGTGTCTCACATCGATTCTTTATTGTAAATGCTAGTATACTCAGCCTCTATATATAGGCCTTTATGTATAGTTACAATACACAAAAAAAAAAAAAAAATTTTCTTCTCTCAAAATTAATTTTAGCAAGGCCATGGGTAAGCCTTGGCTAAGGCAGGTATGGGAAAACTTGTTGACATGTTTAGACATGGTTCAGTGGCACGGTTGGTGAGATGGCTCGGTGAAAACATGATGGGTTGAGCTAGAGCACACATGGTTTGGCAAGCTATGTGTGCATGCCCATGAGTGTGCCAACTTTCCTTTGGCAAGGTGATGCCTGAGCTTGGCATGTAATGCACTTGGCTCGACAAGCCATGTGCACACCAAGATTTGGATAGGCCAATTTGTCCTTGGGGCAAAGCTGTGACACGAGACAAGCAATGATTGGTGTTGATTCAAGACATAGACATGGCATGACATGGCCTATATGCCAAGGCATTGACAAAACCAAGACATGGGTGTGGCTAAGTGCTGGCTCGATGGTAAATGCATTGGTTTAAACTTGGCAAAGCTCTCAAGTGCGTGTAGGCTTGAGAGGAGCTGGGACAAGGGATTTGGCTCAGCAAAGGCAAACATTATGCTTGGCATTGAGTTAGCTCAAGATGGTGTAGCATGGTCCAAACTAAGGCAAGATAAAGACTGGTCAAGGCCATTTTGTGACTCAGATATGCAGTTTGGGTAGTTTAGTGACACACAACTGACTCTGACCATTAAGAGGTAAGGTGACATTGCAGGAGGATGCCACAACATGATGCAGTTGAAGAGTGCAACTGTGTGACAAATGTTGACAGCCTCTGATTGGTGCCAACACTTAACTTAGGGATGGGGTTGTCATCCACACAGATAGGCAGTTTTGTATTGTGCCTATATAGGTTGTTGTATAGCATTGTATAGGCATTCGAATTTCAGAGAGAAGAAGTGCTTGTAAATGTTGTAGTGTGACCTAAGTGAGAGAAAATCCTTGTACTATTTGTGTCTAATAGTGAAGGTTGGGGAACCATTGATTGTGGTTGTCTGTAAAGTTGTGGGTGTTGTTATTATATTGCATTTCATATACTGTGTGTGTGTTTGTGCAAGACTTAGTGTAACTCAAGGGTACTACGTGTGAGAATTGGTTGACTTGGTTGGTGTCAAGTGCTATCATAGGGCAAAATTTCGTGATTGAAAGTTGATCCATGTGACAGCCCCTGACGATCCTACCTAAGATCGCGATCCTAACAACCTTGATTACTATTAAAAGAAAAAAAATTGAGGCCCCCTCCCAACCTGAGGCCCAAGGCGGCCGCCTTGCTCGCCTTAGGTCAAGGCCAACCCTGATCCACTATCCCGTTTTATGAAGCAAGTGGGGTGTGTTTAACCAATATTTTATGGTTACAGAACATTCCAAAAAAACTTATAGACTATCTTCAATTCAAAATAAAAAATACAAAAATCTGAAATATATGAGAGAAAAAAGGTTGAATGATTAAAATTGACAATATTAAACATATTTTATCAAAGTTGTTTTAAGCACACCAGAGTTGTGACATTAATGTCCAACACACTCTTAAGTGATAATGAATCGAAACCATTTTAATTATAATAGTGCCAAAATCAAAAAAAGAAAAGAAAAGAAAATCCTAATCATCCCAAAACTAGCCGCCTGACCCCATCTCCCCCGTCCCGATAACTAATTATTATTTTTTTGTTTTGTTTCCTTGATATTAACTAATTCCACTACATTTTAACTAGTCTTATAAAGTTATATATTTTCCCCAAAAATTCAAAAATAAATACGACGTGAACGGATCAAAATTAGAATTATAATTAAACTACAGTAATAATAACAAAAAAATATGTATCCACTTAGATTAAGTTAAAAATTAACCATCCTTCGATTTCATGTGTCAATCAAAGTACAAACCAACACATTGGTTAATGTTATAAGTCCCAAAGTGAATAAATTACATTTATTTTATGTAGTGATCTTACAACGAATATTAGTTTTTCCATTGTAAATTCGTACAGAGCAATCAACGAATTCTGGGCTATCCCAATAAGCGGGCGAAACGAGAAGAGGGCCCAACAATTATACCATCGTTGTCAAAAAACGTGATCTCTTCAAATAACACGCACCGCATGCCATCCTCGACCATAATATCTAACATATTAAAAATATATTTAAACAACATTAATATAATCGATTCGAGGTGGGACTCAACTGAACAGTTTGCTAAACCAACCTGATTTTTTCTTATTCTCCAATATTTAAATAATGGTCGCAAAATTGTGTTAAACGGAATGATCCGTGGCGGTTTTCTGGGGTACCTTGCCCTTCATAAGTCCATATATACACTACTATAGTAACTTGCTCTCCATATATACACTACTACCACAATATTGAATATCTCTTACTAATAGGTATTTTCAAACATATGAATGACACGAGCAAAAGAATAGCATTGTGTCATATTGTCCCTATTTGGGGGTCATCTTTAAATGGCGCTTTCACTGTCAAAAGTGTATACAAGTTAAGTTTGTCTCTGAACAAAAGAATTTCTTTGACAAACTCTCGTCTCTTGCCATTAGTAGTTTGGACCAGGAGTTCAATCCCTGTTGGAAAAAGCTATGAAAAATCCGCACTTACAAGAAGATTCAATTTTTCTCGTGGAAATGTAGAAATGATAGTCTTTAACTCTATCCAATGGGAATTCTCAATTATCTTGCAGAGAGCTTTGTCACACTTAGGGCCGGCCCTGAAATTTCGAAAATAAGTGGAGGCCCTAGGCGAGAATAAATGTGAGGCCCTTTATACGTAGCGCTTCACGCGCTTAAAAAATTATAAGAGTAACATTAAATATATTAATATTAAAAAAATTGAAAACATCCTCATCTTCGTGTTGTCGTGAAAAATTGTTGTTGTTGGGTGAGTGAGGAAAAAAATCCTCCATCCTAAGTGTAGTCGCGTGAAAATTTGTTACCGTTATGCGAGTACGGTAGTCACGAGAGCCTTAAGTGTAGTCGTCAAACATTGTGAGATTGCGATAAGAGTTGTCTAGCTCTAATAAGAAAAATGGTCTGATCTGTATTAGACTTTAGTTTCATTAAGTTAAAAAATTAAGATTTTTTTGTTTTTGTTTTTTTGTGTCTATAGTAATAGTAACGAAAATAAAAAAATTCAGGGTCCAAAATTGTTAAATTTAATTTTCAAGTTAGTACAAATTGAACTGTTAAACAAATTAGTTTTTTGTTTTGACTTATAATAAAATAATTTTCATTTTAAAAAATTAAAGCCCTTGAATTGAACTGAGAAACTAATTGTATTTTTTTAAAGGTTATAAAAGTATTGATATCTTTTTTTCAAAAAAAAAGATACAATACAAAAAAATAAGATTTGAGGCCCCCCGAGCCTGGAGGCCCTAGGCGACTGCCTAGGTCGCTTACCCTCAGGGCGGGACCTGGTCACACTTTGATGAGTTTTGGTAGCTTGATATCGATGATAGGAAGATATAAAAAATCAATCCAGTGAGTAAACCAACTATTTTGAATTGGGTACCTCCTCACCATGGTTCTCTCAAACTGAACTTTGATGCCTCTTTCCACATGTCTTCATGTCGATGTGGTGGAGGTTTCATCTTGAGATATGATCTTGGGCAACCTATTCGTGTGGCATCTTGCTTCAAGACAAATGTTAAGTCAACTTTCATAGCGGAATCCGTCATGTTGAGAGAAGACATCAAGTTGCTCAACAATTGAGGTTATTCTAATGTGATCATTGAAAGCGATTGTCAACAAGTTATGACTCTCTTTCCAAACGACAGTCTTTGTGTTTTGATTTTTGAGGATATTAAGTTTCTTCTCCGAAACAACACTGAAAGTTTTACTTTGACATGGATTCCTAGAAGCTGTAACAAGGTGGCTCATAGTTTAGGGAAGTTTGTTATTAGTTGTAATCAAAGCAATAACGAATGGGATGTGTTGCCTAACTGGCTGCTTAATTTTATTGATGTTGACCTTGTTTCCCCTTCTATTTAGTTTGTTTCTTCTTTGATTGTGGCAAATATATTTATACTACTTATAAATGTACGAATATGTTTTATTATTTCCAAATATTTTTTTCACATATTTTAAATCAAAAATAAAATAAAATAATTAAAAGGTTACACCCTAATATGTAGAGGTGTGTTCTTAAAGGTACCATTTAATTTGAACAGACAATCACTTTACACCATAATCTGTAGATGTGTATTCTTAAAGATACCTATTTAATTTGAGCAGAGAATCACAAATATATGAAAAGTTGTGTTGGTTGATGGAACCAATACATCACTTCACATTTAATCTGAACGGTGTCAACCCAACTATAAATACAATAATAGCCTCGAGTCTATTATCCTTTCACAGACAAGACTAAGGGTTGAATATTATTTCAGTTGTATAATCATCTTATGTACTTTCCATATTAAATGTTTATACATTTAGATCCATGACTCATATTTACTTTTAAATTGCTTATATATATGCACATGTATTACATTTTATCTTTCTATTTGATTTTATCATCTTTATGTCTCCATTTGATATATATTATATCTCTCTATTTGAATTTTTTTTCTTTCCTCTTTGAAGTTCTATCCTCCCATTTAACACTTCATCTTTATCATATTTGGTCTTTTTCTTTTTTCCTTTATATTTCATTCATTCATCATAATTCTTTCAACATGTGCATAGCATAATTCTTAGTATATATATATATATATATATATATATATATTAGTACAATAATATTGAATCTATCTTAGTAATAACCTAAATTTAAACATATGAATGACACCAGAAAAGGAAAAGACGGATGTAGGATCCAGCCATGTAGATTAATACCACATGGCCATGCCACTCTGAAACTTGTTGGCAACCTTCTTGTTGTTTAGTGGATTTATAGATTCCCACTTTGCTTTTAACCCTTTTTTTTTGTGTTCTTTCATTTAGTGGATGTGACCACTTAGACTTTGGGGATTTAAAAATTAAAAAATATATATAGAAAAGATGTGACCACTTGAAGGAGGGAAGTGGGGCTTTAATAAAATTATAAATTAAGTATTGAAATTTTTTAATTGAATTTTAAATATAAACTTTTATAATTGATGCTAAAAATTCTATAAATTTGACATTTTTTACATTTTCAATTTTCATACTTAGATAACTCTGTTATTTAAGATATATATTTTATTAAATGATACAGTACTTAATACTATTAGGTTATACGAATTACTTATCAAATGTTATTGATTAAATAAGTGCAAAATTGTTCAATTTTATGTACTAAATGATGTTATAATTAAAAATCAAAATTAAAGTCATAAAATAAAGCAAGAATAAGACAATAGTAAATATGAGGTTCAATCATTATTGCTCACATAATATATCTCTTCATTTTGTTCACCATAATCACCTTTGTTAGTTTATTTAGAGCTGAAAGAGCATATATCAAAAAATGAAAAAAAACATAAATGTTAAATATTCTAAAAGTGCAAATCAATATATCTATGATATAATCCAACAAAAACTTAGAAGTACAGTAACAATACATTCGTTTCAGTAGAATTTTTTTCTTTTGCACCAATAAAATATTTTTAACATGAAAAATATTTAAATTAATAAGACAAACAATAACCTTCACCAATAACTATATCTACACGTATGTAGCCCCATGTCCAAACAAACACAATATATACCGAATAATGTAAATAAATACAAGAAAGAAAGGAAAATTAGAAAAGAAAAGAAAGGAAAACTAGAAAAGAAATGAAAGGGAAAAAAAAAAAAGTCAAGTAGACGCTATTAGAATTTCTTCTCTCTTGTTTGTCATTGTCTTTCTCATTTGATTAGACAGAGAGAAGGGGCGGTCGGTCAGATAAATAATCAATCACACGGTTTAGAGAGAGAAAGTAGAGGGAGAGGGGAGAGAGAGAAACACAACCTTCCATTCTTCGCCTTCCTTCCCCACTCTCTGTATATATATATATCTTGTTAATCGGTAATTCTTTATTTAGGCGAATCAGTCACCATGAACGAGAAGGCCAACGTCTCCAAAGAGCTCAATGCCAGACACAGAAAGGTCTCTCTTCTACCCATAAAATGCTTAGTAATTTATCATGAATTTGATTTGATCTTTCTTATTCTTATTAGTGTTCGATCTTGTATAACTTTGATCTATGTGTATGTGTATTAAAACCCTAAATAAGTTTATTGATTTGTCGGTCGGTGCAAAATCTTCAGATTGTTGCATTTTATTACCAATTAGTTATCTCTCTCGATCTTGTTTATTACGATTAGGGATTTCTTCGTGGTTCTGTTGGATCTATGTGTTTTTTAGCGCGAATTTTCAAGAAATATATAGGGATTACCGTAGTTTGCGAATTTAAGCAATTTAGGTTTACTGTGGGTGCATTATGAGCTGAATGAGTGTTGGTATTGTAACGGCTATGTTGACAACCTGCGTTTTTATTTTTCCATTTGATTGCGATTCCATGGATATATCAGATCAATGCATTTGAATTACATGGTATGAAGTTTCGTTTTAGAAGTAACTCTTTGATAAGGTGAATCTTAACTTGGATGGAAATGGAGAGATATAACCCAAATTGTGTAATTTGAATCCCCAAAACTTTACATTTCAGAGTTTCCAATTAAGTTTACAAATA
Source organism: Cornus suecica (assembly GCA_963922005.1). Lineage (NCBI taxonomy): Eukaryota > Viridiplantae > Streptophyta > Magnoliopsida > Cornales > Cornaceae > Cornus > Cornus suecica. Next base: position 21,904,818 of record OY998239.1, on the reverse strand, counting down.
TTTAAATGATCAAATTGGTCAAGAATAGGGTTTTGCCATGGATAATCAAGCATCAAAAGGGTGTATCTGGAGATTATTTTTATCAATTGAATAGAATGATCCCACTTGCATCCACAAGGACTGTTAGAGGTTCAGGTTAGTACATACAGTCTTGTTATCAGGTCAAGCCAGGGTGGGATAAGAGACCAGCCTATCATGGGGATTACACGGTGGTTGGCTTTCTAAGAAGTGCCTCGCGTGCCCCCTTTAGTCGGGATGTCACTCTATGGAGTTTCTGTTGCGTCGTCCACATATAATAACTTGTTTCTATTACGTCCATACAAGTTTTCTTGACGTGCTTGCAATGTGCTATGAACTTTGATTTTGTGATGGGTTAATATTCTCTTTCATGATAATAGGGTGTTCTTTTTAGATATAGTACTACACGAATGCAGCTCTTTCTGAAAAACAGTGGGTTATAATCTCTTTGGGCATTTTGATGTGCGCGGGCAGAAGGTTTGTTGTAGCTGTTGATTTGAAAATCAGGACCTCCAATTAGTTGGGATTGCTGTTTTAATGTTCCAAGTGTCACATTCACTGTTGGTGTCTTAAAAGTTTGTGCAGCATCTAAGTGCTGATTAAGAGATAAATCAAATATTGCATTACATTTTTATCGTTAACCAGCTAGACAGCCAACGTAAAACTTTTGTCATCTAGAAACCGCACTATAGTTAGAGCATGGTTTTATTTGCTGTTGCTGTAGTACTATGTGGAACTTGACGACCAAAGATCTGGTACACTTGTGACTATTGGAAGATTGCTCAAATATTGCATTACTTTTTTTGGCTGTTTCCAGCTTCATAACCCACGTTAAAATTTTGTCATCCGAAAACCCCAAATGGTTAGCATAAGGTTTTGTTCGCTGTAGTATTATGTGGAACTTGATGACCAATGATCTGGGAAGATTCTGATGTTTAGGAGATGGATACAATGTTGCATTAAATTTTTGGCTGCATCCAGTATAATAGAGACACAGGCACAAACGTACATGACCAGACTTAAACAAAAAGAAAGAAAGAGAAGATGAATAAACAAATAAAATCTACTCTTTTCTGGTGTTGCAAGTTGTTGTTAATTACAATTTCTCCTTTTTTCCCCTGTTTCGTGTTCTAGGATCTATGTATAAAATGACCTTTCAATTCCCCCACCCTTGCGGAGCAATTGCTATTGTTTGTTTTGTTTCTTCTCATCAAATTTTCCCTTGTTAGAAATTTGACTACATTCACTATTGCGTTTCTTTGCAGGTACTGGAAGGGCTCCTTAAATTGCCAGAGAATAGGGAATGTGCTGACTGCAAAAGCAAGTATGTATATGGGAAACAGCAAAATTGTTTCTATTGATATTGAAATTATGACAAAATAAATGCTATGGACGGGACTAAATTCAAAAACAGTGGATGTTAGTAGAAAACATAGCTCAGAAATAAGGTTTTTAGGTGCATTTTTTTTTAATCTATGTGAGTTGCTAACGGCAGCTTGTGTTTTCATGCAGAGGTCCTCGATGGGCTAGTGTGAATCTAGGCATCTTTATATGCATGCAATGTTCTGGAATTCACAGAAGTCTTGGAGTGCACATATCTAAGGTGATATGACTCCCTGGTTGTGTGCTTTTAATTGTAGACTTTTTTTTTAATTTATTTATTTATTATTATTATTATTTATAATGAGTAAGATGTATATAAATAGGCACTCAAAATGGGAGCGCTTTCAATTGTAGACTGGGATGTATGTATGTTAAATTTGGGAAGTCAAGTGTATAGGTCAGGCCAACGATGTATTTTCTTAAACATTAATGATGTTAGAGAAAAAGGGACACAGTAGGAATTTATGGATGAAGTAACAAGAAAAGGCCTTGAACTTAATTATTGTAGGATACATAGCTTACAATAAAAAGAATGCAGCCAACTTATTCAAGACCAGCCACATGTATTATATGCTTGTCTCCTGATTAACTTATAAATATTGTGGAAGTGTTCTAGAAAAGTTGCGAGAGATGTGAGCCTATAGAAAACAGATAATTATGCCTCATGAAGTACTTTTCATCGACATTTTCAAATATAAATTTGCTAATCTTGTATCAAATCTTATTTAATTAGTATTAATAACAATAATAATTTGCACTATTTGAAAATTATATGAGTCCTTCAATCCTTCTTTTACAATTTGGTCTTAGTTAGTAGCAAACCTAAGCTAGGTTTACCTTATCACATGAAAGATTTTTTTCCCCTTCTGTGGACTTGTGCTAAATTATTTTTAATGTGACCCAGAATGTTATTTTAGTGGGAAAATCAGAGTGGTACTCATCATATAGGAGTAGAGAAATGTAAAAGTTTGTGCTTGTGTGGTGCTCTCAAGACTTGAGCCTGCACAATCATGCTTGTCATAAAAGCTTTTAAAATCGGAGTTATGGTTGTGATTCCTTGGGAATTTAAGCTCCCCCCTCTCTGTTTTTATTTCAAAGACAGATCTATCTTTATATGTGGTTTTCACTGTGCCATAAACTTCGTATGCTTTAGTCTGGGGAAGAGCGGGTTAAAAAAAAAGAAACAAAAGAAAGGAAAACAGGATCATGTAGACTCTATGGAGCATCGATCCGTATATGATGTTGTAGATAAAGGGACACACTTTATGGATGAAGTAACAAGAAAGGATCTTAAACTTAATTAGGCTCACAACAAAAAGAATGCAACCAACTTATTCGAGACCAGCCACATGTATTATATGCTTGTCTCCTGATTAACTTATAAATATTGTGGAAGTGTTCTAGAAAAGTTGCGAGAGATGTGAGCCTATAGAAAACAGATAATTATGCCTCATGAAGTACTTTTCATAGACATTTTCAAATATAAATTTGCTAATATTGTATCAAATCTTATTTAATTAGTATTAATAACAATAATAATTTGCACTATTTGAAAATTATATGAGTCCTTCAATCCTTCTTTTACAATTTGGTCTTAGTTAGTAGCAAACCTAAGCTAGGTTTACCTTATCACATGAAAGATTTTTTTCCCCTTCTGTGGACTTGAGCTAAATTATTTTTAATGTGACCCAGAATGTTATTTTAGTGGGAAAATCAGAGTGGTACTCATCATATAGTAGAAGAGATGTAAAAGTTTATGCTCGTGTGGTGCTCTCAAGACTTGAGCCTGCACAATCATGCTTGTCATACAAGCTTTTACAATTGTGTGGTGCAATGATCCCCTACGTAGAGCATACTATGTAGTCTTATATGTAACGATAGCTTAATAACAATAGGTTGACAATTAAAGTTCGGAATTATGTCTGCGATTCCTTGGGAATTTAAGCTCTCCCCTTTCTGTTTTCATTTTAAAGACAGATCTATCTTTATATGTGGTTTTCACTATCCCATAAACTTCATATGCTTTAGGGCCCGTTTGGAAAGGGGTTTGTCTTGTCTGGTCTTGTCTTGTCTTGAATCTAAAACTCTGTTTGGTAAGCGGTCTGGTCTTTCTGGTCTGGTTTAAGAAAACAAAAACTTTATATATATATTAGTTTATATATTATTTTATGTATATAACTTTATATATTTTTAAATATATATATTTATAATATATTATTAAATATATATAATATATTATATATTTTTGAATATTATTATAAAATAATAATATATATTATTCTATATATGTTAATATATATTATTTTTTAATTTTATATATATTTATATACATATTATTTTTATATATATTTAATATATATATTTAATAATATTATTATAAAATAAAAAATATATATTATTCTATATATATTAATATATATTATTTTATTATTTTATATATATTTAATAATAATATAATAAAATTATTAATATATATTATTTTATATATATTATTTTTTAATTTTATATATATATATATATATATAGGAGAGAGAAAAAAAAGAAAGAAAAGTCAAAAAATGTGGGCTAAACCAAGAAAGACCAACTTTTTTTTGGTCTTTCATCACTTACAAAAAGAAGGGTTTGGTTTTAATAGGTTTTGAAATGTTGTCTTAAAAACCTAAAACTAACTTACCCAAACATAAATTAGTTTCTAAAACAAAAACAAAACAAAACAAAACCCCTAAAGACTAACAAACAAATAGGCCCTTAGTCTGGAGAAGAGAGGGTTAAATTACAAAAGAAAGAAAAACAGGATTATGTAGACTCTATGGAGCATGGACCTGTATATGCAATACAGATGCAACACAAAGTATGAACTCTGAAGAATTCCTTTTTTCTTTAATACTTTTCATCAGATAGAAAAATAGCATGTGTACCAGTGTGTGTGTCTATATCCGTTTAGGGCTAGCCCATGGCACATGGCTTTGATCATTGTTGGGTCTTGAAAGGGTCAAAATTTTGTTTCCTTACCTCTGCAAGCAAAGAGGTTTTCGTTTTCACCGGGGGACCTCCATATCACAATGAAGCAATCTTATTGTTGCACCAAGGAGTGTGCTATACATTATGGTGGATTTTTACTTATTATTGTCTGTTATAATATATATTCGTGGACACCAACTCACGGAGTAGATGCACATTTTTGCCTCATTCCATCTCACCTCTCTTCCTTGAGAAGTGTTTGGAGAATTACAACCATTATTTTCTGCGTAATTCCGTACTCACAATTATCTACCTGTAATGTCACTGTTCAATGTTAGATTTGTTTCAAGGCTAGTATAGAGTATAGAACTATCAAATATGTGTTCAAAGTGTTAAACAAATTCTAAAATATAGATACATTTTGGATGTGCCGCACATGTGTTTAGGTATACTAGAAGTAAGCGTGTGAAAGCTCCTTTGGAGAAGAATCTGCTACGGCTACTTAATATAGCTCTTAACTTTATAACTATATTCTGTTTATTGTAATAAATGGTTTTCTCTATTGCAAAAGTTCTCCCTGACCCTCTTCATTCTCGTGTTGATACTGCTGTGATTGGATTCTATGTTAGCTACTTAGCTATCAAATGTATGACTGACTTTGTAATAGACACGGTGACACAGAGGTAGTTCATGTCCCATATGAGCAAAGTGAGTGCAAGTTTCACCAAAAAAATTAAAGTGGTTTAATTAGTATTCACAAGAAGGGTATTTCTGTCACATAGGATGGCACATCAAAGCCACGTGCCATCTTAGATCACTTTTAGATGGTAGTCACTATTTAGATGGTATTTATTTCATGCAAAATAAAAACAAAAAAAACATAATGAAATCCAGAAAGGGTGTTTATTTTAAACCACTACAAGTCAAGGGGCACTTTTATGCAATCCATGATTTATTTTTGGTACGCATAGTGTCATAATGCATTGCATTGTGGAAGTGAATTTTTTTCTATTTTTTTTCTTTTTCTGATAACTGGGGTGTCAGGGGCTTTTGCCCCGACTAATCCACGAGATCCATGCAAAGTGACCCCTCCACACGAATCGGGTAAAGCTCGGACTATGTCCACAGTCGTGGCCCTAACGAATTGTTTGCACCCAGTAGGAATCGAACATGGGACCTAATGCTTCCTGATACACTAACTCCCAATTTTTCTAGGTTTACCATAGCATGTTAATCAATTTAGCTGCAGGGCCCCTCTAACACTATTTTGACTTCTGATTTTCACGCAAGGACATCCATTAGTAGTAATTTGATTTCATATTAAGGAAGAACGTTCATATTACTGTGCTAAATTATGAATCTTCAGTGACGAAGAAAATTATTTAGATTTCGTGTGCCATGGAAAAAGATAAATTAAATGTGTGTTGAACAAGTTACAATAATGCTTGTGGCTTGCAAAGCAATTGACACACTGATTAATGGATTTCTTTTCAATCTTCTGCAGGTAAGGTCTGCTACGCTGGACACATGGCTTCCCGAACAGGTTGCTTTTATTCAGTGTAAGCTCGTCAGTCCATGATTTTGATTTTCTGGTTCTTGCTGATCAAAGATTATGGGCAGCCATTATTGTGAATTTGGTTCCCTTTTCTATGCAGCAATGGGAAATGAGAGGTCAAATAGCTATTGGGAAGCAGAGCTACCCCCAAATTACGACAGAGTTGGGATTGAGAATTTCATTCGTGCAAAGTACAGACTTTTGAACCAATTGAACTGTATTCGTTACTAAACATATGTATTGTGGCTCTTTGATTTCATAATTGCCAAGTCTAATTGTGTATCTTCTACATATGTCAATTAAGATACGAAGAGAAGAGATGGATTCCCAAGGATGGCAAAACAAAGTCACCTTCTCGGGGACAAGAAGAAAAGTTTTCTGTGCAGTGGCAGAGACCTGCTGAAAAAAATGGGCATGGTTATGCCAGCAGTTCAGAAATTTCATCCGAGGAAAGGAAGAATTTTGAGACACCTAGTACGAAGGACAGCATTTCTGCTACAAGAGTTAGTTTACCTGTGCCTCCTAGGGGACCTGAACCGGTATATTGAGTTGTTTTCCTTGCCAATCTCCATAGTTTTTGCTGTTTCCTCCCTTTGTTCATGCTGTTTTGGCTATCTACTTTTGCTGCATGGGGTTTGTCACAACTTACAACCTGTTTATGCTGATTAAAGGATAGAGCTATGCTATTATTCTGCTTGTGTGGGTTTTGTATAAAGCCTTCCAGTTAACAAGCAGGAGTGGTATCAATAAAATAAATAGTACTTGGGGTTTCAGTCTTGTGGGCCAAATTATACTGGTATATTCCCTGAATAATGCATATAAAAGCATCACAACCTTAGTTCCCATTAGAAGCAAAACCATCAGTAGCGTTGTATCTTTGAATAGATGTGATTACCATTGTGATTCAGTGAATGCATCTCCGTCTTGATTACTTGGACCTGGACTCTTACCATGAATTGGTTATAGTTTTTCCCATGCGGTTCTAGTCGATGTCTGTTTAATATTTGAAGAGAGAGTTAATGAAGTAAGAAGAACATAATATATATGTGGTTCAACCACGACACTCAAAGTTTAGAGGGCTACATCACTTTCATTACATTCTCTCTTAATTTTCATTACAATCATCATTCCTCTTTATAAGGGAAGTAATATGATATATATAGAAACAATATCAGTGGAGGATTCCTAGAATCACTCAATTAATATAAAGTGAAGGAGTGATTTAAGGCTTCAAATGCTCCTACAATAATATTTTCCAACATTGTCTGTCTTCTTTTTACTCGGTGTTTATTTCTTTTCCTCTGTATCCTTTATGAAAAGTTGAGGAAATAATTTATGGCTTATAACTGTCAAAGTATTTTATATACAAACAGATCACACATGCATCAAAGCCTAAACAGGTTGCTCAGCAATTAGAACCAGTTGTGCAGCTGGACGAATCAGCGAAGCAGGTCCCAGCATCTACTCCAGTTCCCCCTAAAGTTGATTTTGCTACTGATCTTTTTAACATGCTTTCCATGGATAGCCCTAGTGAAAATGGCTCAGAGGCAGCTTCTGCTGATGATAATGCATGGGCAGGTTTCCAATGTATGTCTGTCTCCTTCTTTTCTATTATTTTGTTCCTTTCTTTTTTTTGGTTTAATGAGGTAGTGTAAGCAATACTATACTGTTTTCAAGTTCTTTATCCTTTATATTGGAGTATTAAGGTTTTGTAGCTACTTATCAAAAATAAAATTAAGGTTTTGTACCAGCCACGTTAGAGTTGCAGAGGCACGTCTTATGTTTAATTCGGTGTTGCTATTGATTTTGGTTTAAACAGCTGCAGCTGCTGAAGAAGCATCAACAGCTGAGAAAACTGAACTTACAAAGCCGGTTGATAATACTACACCTGCATCAGGAATTGAAGATTTATTTAAAGACTCACCTTTGCCGGCACCTTCTACAGTGTCAGAAAAACCTCAAAAAGATGTTAAAAATGATATTATGAGCCTGTTTGATAAGGTGTGTGCTAAATTTTGGTGGTCGATTTTTTAGTAGCATTTAAACAGGCAGTGATTAGCTTGTCTCATCTTAGTTTATTTTCTTGCTTGGCGAATCTGGTTTAGGCTCTGTTTTGGTGTTCAGGTTTAAAGATCTGCTATAATGAAGGAGTTGAGTTATTTTAGGCTAATATCATAGAAAGAACAAGTAAAATGTTGTAGTGTCAGAGATGTTGTATTGTTACTGCTACTGCATCCATTACAACTATTGCTGTTTTACAGTCCAATATGGTGTCTCCATTTTCGGCTCATCAACATCAGCTTGCTGTACTGGCACAGCAGCAGTCCCTTCTTATGGCTGCTGCAGCTAAATCTGCTGGTGGGTTGCCAAAATTGCCAGTCAATGCACAACAACCGGGGGCCAATGGTACCAATATACCTACTCAAAACTGGCCTAATGTTGGTTATCAGTTTCCCGGAATGATGATGCCAGCATCTGGAAATATTGATCTTCAGAAATATATGCAGCAGGTAGCATACATTAGTTCTTTGTGCTTTTTATTATTAGATCTGAGCACTCATTTTCTATTTTCACTCTTGTGACAGATGGGAAACATAGGGCCAGCACTTCCTGTTGGGAACTCTATTCCATTGCCAACACCCAGGCACGTTATTCATCTTTGATCCTTATGTTCTATATTAGTGGAATTGTCTAATTGGCTTTTTGGAGCCCATAATATTCTTTAGTGGAAACGTATAATTAGCTGTGTGAACGTTTGTAATCGGTTGTTATTCAAAAATGACTTGATTTTAGTTTTTGCATCATTTGCAAAATAAGTTTTTTTTCATACCATTATAATGTCATTTTAAAGAGCTTTTTTACGCAGTTTTTGATACTTTGGGTGCTACTTTAAAATTGCATCTTACTGTTTTTCACGTTACAAATATCAATTCCGTAATGTTGTAGTTTGTATATTTGGAATAGCTTACCTTGTGATACACATTTACTAAGAATGTTTGGATCCAACATTATCTGCATTCCTCTCCTGCAGCGTTTATGCTGTGGCGCAAAATAATGCATCTTCAGTTACCAGTACAGTTCCGAGTGCATCTCCTACAAAGTCGGCGAAAGACTATGATTTCTCCTCACTAACGCAAGGGATGTTCTCGAAACCCTGACCTATGTCAAGGAAAATGATGCTGGGTTAATCGAAGTACACGAGAAGATCATTGTTACAGGGAAAAGTAGCTTTCGGGGGTTTTTCTTCTGTGGAAAGTTTGTAAACTATTTGTAGAGGGGGCATGTTCAATTTTATTTTTTTTCTGCTCGGGTGGTGCTGGCTTTATTCATACCAGGTTGAAATGTATGTTGAGTAATAAGTCGGTTTTAGATTTGATTGGAATAAAATTCAAATTTTTTTTTTCTTAATCAGTTGATGGGGATGATTTGATTACTCTCACATATGGGAAATTTGATTTACTTGAATAAAATATACTGTACAATACCTGGTCGGAGAAATTTTGTGCCAATTGGAGAAACATGCTCTGCTTCATTTCATAGACGCCTTTGTAGTAATCATTAGTATGTAAGTACCCTCATTTCGCAAAGTTATGGTAGTCTACGGGACTTCGTGAATGGCCTTTTTTTTTCCAAGAAATTAGTTATGTAAAAATAGGGAGGGAGGTTCTAATATATAATACTAGCTCTTTTTTTTGTTTGTTTGTGTTTTTTTTTTTTTCCTCCTTTCAAACAATAGTGCACAAGGTTCATTTTTAGCCGACAAACGAACCTACGGGTGCGGCATTTTTGGGAGTAAAAGGGAGCCATTGAAAGGTGACTAAAACACCAGAAACGGGACTGGCATTTTTGGGGAGTAAAAGGGAGCCATTGAAAGGTGACTAAAACACCAGAAACGGGACTACTTTCCTGGCCTAAGATATATATATAGGAACAGAAAGAGAACAAGTGCATTTTATTGATTCTGCCAAGATTCAGTGGACCAAAGGATTAAGAAAATTGGTTTATTTTATATTTTTATTTCTTCTGCTTTATAGATTTAGAAATTAAAAGTTTATTGAGAGAGGAAGGGGAATCAAATTTAGATTCTTACGGGTTTTTTCTCTGTTGTTCCTCTATATATTTTATATAGTGAAATTTTGGTATTGTAGTCTACTGATTTTTATGTCTTTCAGAGTGGAGGTAATGGAAAATAAAAAATAAAAAATCTTTGAGGATAATTTGACTTTTTCCTTCCAATCATTTCATCCTTCTATTTTTGTGTGGTCATGGTTTATGAGTTTATGAAGTGTATTTCATAGTTGATTCTTTTTTTTTTCAACCAAATTTAGGCAAGAAATTAATGTCCCGATCAGAAAAGAACAAACTTGCGAACCGTTTGTTTCTCTTTTCTCAAGTTTGGCAGAACTAAAATACATACATACTTATATATATTTCGTAAAGTCCGATACGTAATGTTTTTTGGAGTGTCCGTTATTATTACGAGCCGTTACAGCGGTGTGGGTTGGTTCCCACACCCGAATCGGCCGTTACAGTCCGTTACAACTTTTACGGCCCGTTATAACCCATTACGCCCGTTACAAATCAACAATATCCATCACGAATTTCATTTTGGTGGTGAACCATGTACCTTTTAAAAAATATTTTGCATTGTTAGAAATAAATTATATCTTTTATGATTTCAATTTTTTATTTATTTAAATTTAAAATTAATTTAATAATATCATAACAAGTATATCATAAACATTGAAATAACGATGACATTATTAGATTTATTAATAACTCATTTTTTATATTAATTTTTTTTTTAAATTAAATAAAATTCACTTAAATCTATCAAAAATCATCTTTATTTATTCATGTTGCCAAAAGTATTTAATTAGAATATTTTGGGTAAGATATGTAAGATTTTAAAAAATTCACGATTGCGATAACCGAGTCTCGTTACGTAACTCCGATACTAACCTAAGTCTGTTACACCGATACCATTATCATTACAGCGACCGAAACCGTTACAGCGAACCTTGGTATATATATGTATATGTATATGTATATACACACGCACGTAAGCGTGTGTACACTTTAAGATACGAAGGTCACTGTTACGTAACTTACCTTTACTGACACTTGTCACTCATCTGTCCATCTGACGGTGCATTTACAAATTAGTAGCATATCAGCTCAGTTTCGTTGTTCATTTTTTTTTTTTTTGCTAACCGCACAAAAACAATTATTATTTCTATTCAGATGGAAACTATTTTTTTTTGTTTTCCTATTATTTCAATTTCAGATATATCATTTAGTCCTGAAATTAGTTAATAACTTCTCGTAAAGAAGAAATATACACATGTAAATCAATTAATTAGTTGTAATTTTATAATATAAAGGGTTAGACTTGATGCTCTCAAAGATTTGTTGGAGATATATTCTGCTCATCTGGTTTTGATGTACCAAATAATTATTTGGAGATTAATAAAGGTTTCTGAGTGGACAATCAAAGCCAGTTGACAAATATATATACATATATCTCGATATCTACTACCAAAATTATTTTCCATCTCCGAAAAAGAAAAGGAATGAAAGCCTAGAGAGATAGGGACGAAGGGAGAAGAAAATGGAAAAGAATAAGGATAAACAAGATATAAAATTATTTAGGGTAATTTTGGAATGTAAAGAATATATATTTGAAGATTAAATTTGACCGTGAGTTGACTAACTAAAAATATTAAAAATAGGAATAGGATCAATGTCAAATATTTTTCAAATAAAAGGGACTAATCGCAAAATGTATGCAAGATTAGGCAAAAGTCTAAAAAACCATAATATAAACATATGAAAGTGTATTTCTCATAAAATCATTATAATTAGGCAAAAGTGCAAAAAAATCCTTGAACTTTCTTTAAAATATCTCCTGAACTTTTTCAAAGTGACCAAAATACCCCTTGAACTTTAAAAATAAGCATTTTGCAACCCTTCACTCATATTGCATTTACTCATTTACTCATTTACCCCTTTAACACTTTGTTCCATTTATTCATTTATGCATTTATTAATTTATCTTTAGTAATAACTAAAAATATTTTAAAAACTATACTACTTTTTTTTAGAAGTAAAACTAAACTAATTTGAGAGTTGTTTAATTATTTTATATATTATTTTATATTTTAACTTCAAACTTGTTTTATTTATTTAATTTTTTAAAATTTTATATTTTATATGTTATGTTTTAGATTTTACTTAACACATTATTAATACATTTCAATTTTAATAAGCCTAATTGTATTCAAGCTACATCACTAAAACCTAATACTAATTTGGATTATATTAAATACATATAACTTAAAATGTAAAAGTAATAGAAGACTAGGAATTTCTCCCTTTTTATTTTTTTTTTAAATTTTTAGGTTATAAATAAAACTAGTCTTATAATAATTGAATTTTATTAAAAGTGTTTTAAGTACAATCTAAAATATAACATATAAATATAAAATTCCAAAAAATAAAATAAGTAAAACAAGTGGAGAGTATAATATGAAAATAACTATATGTTTTTTTAATTTTTTATTTAGTTATTACTAAAGATAAATGAATAAATGCATAAATAAGTGAAGAGATCAAAAAAATGTTAAAGGTGTAAATAAGTAAATTCATATATAAGTAAAGGGGGCAAAGTGCTCACTTTTAAAATTTAGGGGTTATTTTGTTCACTTGAAAAAAGTTGAGTTTTTATTTTTATTTTTTTGTACTTTTTGCCTTATAATGATTGGTGTCTAGAAGTAATTTCCGTCTTATTATTGCTCACGCTTAATGACTTTGTCTTAATTTGTTGGTGCGTGTTCGAATTGATTTGCTTAAGTAAAAATAAGACTTTTACGAAGTCACAGTCTCAAATTGACCGCTTAAATATTGTAGCCTCTCAATTAAAGAGGACTAAATGATGTTGATGGTTTTAATTTCTGGCCATTTGATCTACGAATCTTTGGTTATATGGTGCGTTGTCACATAGTACGCTATACATATAAGTGAATTAACTGTATGTAACGTGTATTACACGTACACATATATACTATATATATATATATATATATATATATACTTGAAGGTGATCAATTTGACTCGTATGATCGTATCACCGTCTAGCTTGAGTAGCACTGAAAAGCTCGCTTGCCTACATTTTCTGATGCCTAGACAGCCAGGACTTTGGCCGACCATTTTTGGACTATATATAATTCATCATGTGTATAAACATAATGTGTTTTAATTTATTTTTTATTTTTGAAAAAGTCCTGAAATAACTGAGACAATTTTTTTTTTTACCTAGTCTCATAGTTTAGATCCTGAATAACAACACTATATTGTAACGATAACATTGACAATGACATTTCATATCATTCACACGTGTAATGCGTAAATTATATTGTATAAACCATTCAATTGTGGTGTGTGTGATTAAGAATTTAAGACAACTAAAGATAAGAAATTAAAATATATCGTAATTTGTTTTTTTCTAAACAAAATATATCATAATTCGATTATATAGATATACTTATAGGCCTCTATATGGTTAACAATCAACTAAGCTAAAAATTTAAGTTATTAGAGATGATATAACTTAAATATTTTATATTCTTCAACATGCTTCTTCACGTATGGCATTCAAGTCCAACACGTTTAGTTCTGATATCATGTTAACAACTAATTACTCTAAAAACTTAAACTATTAGAAAAATATAACTTAAATATTTTATATTCTTCAACGTATATAAGGTGATCGTGCAAAATTGTAAATAGATTACTTGAAAATTCATGAACCATTATAAAATAATCAATATACTAAGGTTTTCTAACATAATCATTCATATTTTTAGAAGTGAAATCATTTTTTCTTGAAATTATTGTTGCATTGTATAAATAATTCGTTCTTGGGTATAGCGAATGAAATTAAATGATTCAAATGATTTATACTATGGATGGCAAAAACACTCGCTCCGTTGAGAAACTGCCCCAAATCGCCTCATTTTTTATGATTATTAACTGTCTCATTTATAAATGGGATGGTTATGGGTTTAAAAAAATAAAATCGTGGGGTGGGGGACGGTTTGAGGGGTTCCCCCATTGGGGAACCGTCTCGCCTCAAACCGCATTATTAATATTTAATATTTTATTTTAAAATTACATAGTTATATATTTGTTTGCATTTTTTTATAGTAAAATTACATTAATATTCTTAAACAAAATAACTATTTCCTTATCTACCCTCTATATCTATATATGAAAAACCCTAATTTGTAAACCTATTGTAAAGATAGTTGATTATTATGTTATGATTTTCATGTGGATTATTATTTTATGTTATTTGAATTATGTTGTTATAATTGGAGACTTTTATTTAAGTTTGTTTATCTAGATTTTAATTATTTGTTAATTTTGAATTATTAAATTTGTTTTTGTGTTAGAAAATTATTGTGATTAAACTAATTGGATAATTTCTTATTTTGGTTTTGTTTTAGAAATTATTCCTACTAAATCAATTGAATAATTGGTTGTTTCTTATATAAATTTTAATATTATATTAATGTATTTATATTTTGTTTGTTCTTAGGAAAAAAAAAAAGTTTTAATGGGGCGGTTGTGGGGGATGGGGTGACAATTTGGGGCGGTTATGGTGATAAGAATGAGATTTTTAAATGATTATGAGGCGGTTATGAGATATGAGAATTTTCGCAGTTATAATTATGATTATGGTTATGGGGATTGAGAAAACCGCTCATTGTCATCCCTACTATGTTTAGATGGTATAATAATATTGACTTATAGTTATATAAACTGTAATTATTAAATTTTGACCTAGTTAATCTACTCGTGACTTAACCAAGTCGTCACGTATCACGTTAAAGATTCATTTGACTTCGAGTACACTTGACCACAATACCTCATTTATATCTTAGACGAGGTGGTACAGAAAGCCAATGTCATCCACCAAACGAAACATCAAATGTGAAATTATTTCTTTACTTAGCTTGATTATTCTTCATCACCACTAGAACATGCTTTAATTTTGATGTAAGATCATAGTATAAGTAAATGGAAGCTGGTATATTATATATATATATATATATGTGGTCGGTTAGGGTATGACATTACTAAGAGCTGTTTGTCACATGAGGTCTTCACTAGAGCAATAGTGAAGATCCTGAAACAGTGCTTGGCGGTAACTAAGTAACGGTGAATTGTATAATATATGGTCGTTGAAAATTAATGGCTTCACTTAAAATATTTGTGTTCTGACAATACCAAATTATTAATGAAATGTGTATAGTATAAAATATGCTAAGAACATGAAAATGTAACTAATATGATTAGATTCTCTAAATAGATTGTCAAAGTAAATTAATCATGTTTAACTAAACATCTTGATGAAAGTCATTAGGAAGGGCTTTGAGATGCTAAAATTAATAACATTTTTATGTGCGTTGAAAGTGGCATCTTCTGCGGTACAAGTAATCATGTAAACTCCAATCATGCAATTGTGAGTAAATTTTCACGTCAATATGATTTAAGTAAAGAAAAATTAATCTAACTCGACCCTTAATATAATATTTTGTATAATCTTAATTTAATATGACAAAAATGTTTATACTTCTCCCTTGCGAGTGGATGTAAATCATTAGAAAGACCGCATTTATAAAAACATGAATCTCCAGTAAATCATTTGAGCCTTTCAAAGAGGCCGCATTTGTAACGACACGAATCTCCATGACAAGTAGTTAGTAGTTGATATAACTAGCTAATATGCACCTCCTTCAATAATTAATTAAGAATATTATATTTACCTGACATATATTTTAGAAGGATCGAATAATTTCTTATTTGATTTAACTCATACATATATATATATATATATATATATATATATGCGCTGTAGTTTTAAAATGATTCCTTTAACCAATTAAATTAAAAAAAAATAATCAATTTGCAGACTAGGTGCGATTTGGGTTATTAAGTTTGCAAATCAATGAGCAATATGCTGACAAATCACTATACTTAATTTGGTGAGAAAAAAACTTGGATAAATACATTATTCATATATATATATATATATATATATATTTAACTTCAGCTAGCAATAGTTATTGAACAATTGTATGGTCTTCATTGTGCTACTACGAATCGAATATTTAACTAAAAAATCAAGAAAAGAAATATTAAAGAACAATACCGCATCATTCTACCCATTATTTACTTTATGATTTGCATCATCAATTTTAATAGAATTTTTTATTTTGAAAAAAAATCATGTCCAATTATTCTCTCACCTGATTTCTCTCCTAACAAGTGAGTTATAATGTAGATCTACCATAGGATCTTCACTGGATCAATAACCGGATTGAATTAAAATCCCATTTTTTCCAAGTAGGTTAGAGTGTACAAAACACCAAGAAAAACTTAAGTATTACCCATAATAATACATAAATATTTTATATTTACCAATATAATATACAATCTTTATCCATATATGAGAAATTATTTCACTTACAAATGATGTCGGTGTTCCTCTACGGCCGACTATATGAACCGGGCCCACCAGACGAAGTCTCAGTGGAGCACTGAAACTTATATGCATATCTACACTAAACAAGGCCCACAACTTCCAATTAATTACACATTTCCCCATCTAACCCTTCACATATATACCCCAATCATCCTCATTTATTTTTCCTAATCAATCCTCATCTCTCTATCCGTAACAATTCGAAAATAAAAAAGAGTCGCCGGAAAAGGTGAGATTCGAAACATATATATCGCCTGAAATATGCCGATTCTCTCGCTCAAACTTGTATTGTTATCCACCTCCGTTCTGTCGACGGCCGTGATTCTCAAGCTCTCCGCTCCCGCCATTACAGAGTTCGCAACCTCTCAAGTCCCATCCACTTGGAGCGTCGTCGTTTCGTGGCTCAGACCGCCCTATCTCTACATCGTCATCAACTGTATCATCATCACCATCGCCGCCTCCTCCAAATTACGCCACAAGTCATACGACTCGCCGCCGGCAACTTTTCTCTCGCCGGCGCCGGTCACAATTCCGGCTGTTACACTACCGGATTTTTCGGTGGTTCCGTATGAAAATACTTATGCTCCTCCGGCGTTTGGATACGGTTATGATTCGAATGTTGATGTGAAAAAAACGTCTTCTTCGGTATCTGATGAGAACGGTGGAGTTAATTCGGAGACGAACGATTTTTCGGTGGTTCCGTACGAAAATACTTATACTCCTCCGGTGTTGGGATACGGTTATGATTCGAATGTTGATGTGAAGAAAACGTCTTCTTCGGTATCTGATGGGAACGGTGGAGTTAATTCGGAGACGAACGATTTTTCGGTGGTTCCGTACGAAAATACTTATACTCCTCCGGTGTTTGGATACGGTTATGATTCGAATGTTGATGTGAAGAAAACGTCTTCTTCGGTATCTGATGAGTACGGTGGAGTTAATTCGGAGACGAAGATGACGAAGAATGTGAAAGATTTGGATGAGGAGACGAGGGAGAGTCATGGTGAAATTGTGGTGTCGGCGACGAGGTCGAATAAGACGAGGCCGACGGAATATTCATTTTCCGGCGAGAAACCCCCGGTTTCGGCGAGGTTTGCTCACCGGAAAGCTGTGAAAGCTACTGCCCCTGAAGGTAATTTTCTCCCACATCGTTTACGTTAAATCATTTTGATATGATTTTCAACTAAGCACATGTTCATCGCCTTAAAACTAAGTTTTTTAAAAGGACAAATTGAGTTACGAAAAACTACTGTTCATTTTGCTTTTTATCAATATTTTCTTGGCATTTTCAACAATTCTATGCACAAAATGTGGTATTTTTAAGTGAGGATTACAACTAACTAATTTTTTTATTTTATTTTATTTTGGAAGATAATCAAATCCAAAATCATAATACTTTGAATCTAAAAATAAAATAAAAAACTTAATATATATATATATATATATATATTGTATTTTTACTTTTATAAAATAAATGCATACACAATAATGTGTACGAATTTTTAAAAATATATTGGATATATTTTTTAGGTGGGAGAACACAGACACTGGGAGTAGTGTGGAAGCCAAAGAGGCAGGACACGCTGGAGGCCACGTGGAAGACGATAACGGAGGGACGTCCAATGCCCTTGACGAGGCACCTCAAGAAGTCGGACACGTGGGAGACTCCGCCACCTCATCCCCACCACGTCACTGATACTGATCATGAGAAGATGACCAAATCAGAGACCTTCACTGTTGACTCTAACTCGTCGCTGACTCGGTCGACCGGGTCGGGGAAACTCAGGAAAGACCCATCGCTGAGTCAGGACGACTTGAACCGACGGGTCGAAGCTTTTATTAACAAGTTCAATGAGGACATGAGGTTGCAGAGGCAGGAGTCTCTTAATCAGTACTTGGAGATGATCAACCGTGGGGCCCATTAGAAGTTTTGCATGATTTGTGAAACAAAAAAATGAATCAATATATATATATATATATATATAAATACAACTCTATCTAATATTCACAATTGGGTTGTTTTATAACCCTAGCAATCATTACTTAGAAGAGAATTAGAGGTTGTTACTTGGTTGCTCCTATCTTGTTTATAAAATCTTTAAAGAATGATTTAGTTTTATGCTTTTCTACTTTCACTCATTTTCTAAGCCCTTGTTGGGTTTTATTTATTTATTTCATATTTTATGTTACAAATTTGCAAATATAGATGGTATCACATAGCACTAGCTCAAATTATGTCCACTTCAGCCAAAACAGGAAACATATTTTTCAAATTTCTATGATTGCACTTACGGTTGTCGTTGTCTTTGGTGCAAACAAAATATCCACCCTTGAATATGTCTTTGAAAAAGAAAATATCTTTCATGTTTGGTACTACTAAACTTTAATTTCATGTTTAAAATAGGGTAATTTACAGTCATACCCCCCTGAACTTTGGATTTATTGCAACCAGATACAAGGTTTTGCATTTTTGATCCCATACTCTCCTGAATTTTCAATTTTATTGCAATGACACCCCTGGGCGGGTGAAATGACTATAATGTCCCTTTAATTGTTTCACTTATTACATTAGGGTAATATATAAAGTGTGAAATTACTCATATGCCCAAATACTTTACCCCTCTAAAATTACTAATTACACTTCCACCCCTTATTACAAAATATATATATTACGAAAATTATAATTTAATTTTTTTTCTTTATAATATAATTTGTATATATAATTACAAAAATTAAAATTACGAAAATATATATATAATTTATAAAAAATATATAAAATTTGAAAAAACATATAAAATTCAAAAATATATATAAAATTTGAAACAATATATAAAATTTAAAAAAACATATAAAATTTGAAACAAATATATAAAATTCGAAAATAATATATAAAATTGAAAAAACATATAAAATTCTAAAAAATATATAAAATTTGAAATAAATATATAAAATTTGTAAACAATATATAAAATTCAAAAAACATATAAAATTTTAAAAAATATATAAAATTCAAATATATATATATATAAAGTGTGACTGAAGTTTAAGTAAACAAGCCTCGGAGTCATTAGCCAAGATAACAGATCCTCTCTAGCTTTCTGCATAGCTATTTTAATGGCCACGATGGTGACCAAAATCGGAATCAAATTGATACTTTATTAAAATATTTTGATCAAAATTAACTGTTCGGTTCCGGTTCTCATTTTTAAAGAACCGAAAGTAAATTTTTATTTGGATCAAAATTAACGGTTCGGTTCCGATACTTTCGGTTCTTTAAAAATAAGAACCGGAACCGAATCATTAATTTTGATTTAAATATTAATATATTCACGATGCAGTTCGCTTTTGATTCCGACCGAAACCGGAATCGAACCGATACTTTTGGTTCTTTAAAAATGAGAATCGAAACCAAACCGTTAATTTGATCCAAATATTAATTTATTTAATTTTGATTAAAATATTTTAATAAAGAATCGGTTCGATTCCGATTTCAGTCACCATCGTGGGGCATGTGTCGCCATCGTGGCCATTAAAATAGCTTTGCAGAGAGCTGAAGATGATCCATTATCTTGGCTAATGACTCTGAGGCTTGTCTACTTAAACTTCAGTCACACTTTATATATATATATATATATTTGAATTTTATATATATTTTAGAATTTTATATGTTTTTCGAATTTTATATATTGTTTACTAATTTTATATATCTGTTTCGAATTTTATATATATATATTTTTTAAATTTTATATATTGTTTCAAATTTTATATATTTTTTTGAATTTTATATGTTTTTTCAAATTTTATATATTTTTTACAAATTATATATATATTTTCGTAATTATATATATAAATTATATTATAAAGAAAAAAAATTAAATTGTAATTTTCGTAATATATATATATATATATATATATATATATATATATATTGTAATAAGGGATGGAAGTGTAATTAGTAATTTTAGAGTGGTGAAGTGTTTGGGTATATGGGTAATTTCACACTTTATATATTACCCTAATGTAATAAGTGAAACAATTAAAAGGGCATTATAGTCATTTCACCATCTCAGGGGTGTCATTGCAACGAAATTGAAATTTTAAGGGGCTATGGGACCGAAAAAGCAAAACCTTGCATCTGATTATAATAAACCCAAAGTTCAGGGGTGTGGCTGCAAATTACCCCTTTAAAATATGTGGGTGAATGAGACCAAAGACTAACTTTATCAGAATTCAGAAAGTGAGAATAGTCTCAATGTTTGGTAGAGTGACTAAACTTGATGTGGGCTGATAAAACTTTGATTAGAGTAGGTTTTGACTTGGGTAAAACATGTCAAAGACGAAAGATCATGTGGGCTAGTTTTCACCAACCTCTCTTTCATTGCGTGAGAGATTCGTCTGTCCGTCATTTTACTATCTTCGTCTAGCAAGATGAAGGGTATTTTCTTAATTTTATAGAAGATAGGGAAATATTTGATTAAATTAAAAATTATAAAAGAATTTTTGAAATCACAAAGAATTTTTTGAACAATTTAAAGGATTTTTTTGATAATAGCCTAGGTCAACTTAAGCCAAAACAGTAAACATATTTTTGCAAATTTCTATGATTACACTTACGGTTGTCTTTGTCTTTAATGCAAACAAAAGATAAATGGTAAATTATTCTGTCCACACCCTTGAATATGTCTTTGAAAAATATGAGGATATCCCCTCTTGTTAGTATAAATTATATTTCATTAATTACAATTTTATCCCCTAAAACCCATATTCGTTACCGAATATGTGAAATTACTTTTATATCCCTTTTTTATTTTTATTTTAAATAATTAAATATTATTTTATATTAAATTACTTATTTACCCTTCCGTCATCTTCTTTATTTCACCCATTCTCTCTCCTAAAACCCCTAAAATCAAACTCTAGCCCTAGTCCTACAAAACCATTATCCATTTGATACAACTATAACATAAATTCATATTTAGATATAGAATTCAAACTATCACAAAAGTAAATTAAAAGGCTTTATCAATCAAAACCAAACCCTAACCTAGCTACGTATAAATATATATATATAAATATATATATATAAATATATATATATATATATATTTATATATATATATTTATATATAAATATATTAAATATATTACTGCTATGTATATGTATATGTTATATATTATCCATGCTAGAACACATTTGCCCTTGTCCTTGTCTCTCTCTCTTGCCAAACTCATCCCAACCCTCTGCAACCAAGTCGCCCCAGCCACATCGGCACCGCACCAAATCACGACCCTCCATTTTGCAACACCCAAATCGATTAAAATTCTCAAGTTGGAAGAAAAATATAAATACTTTCAAAAACTAAAACCCACGAACCAAAACAGGTCTTCGAGTGAGGTAGTTGGTGTTGGCAAAAAAAAACCTCTATAGATCTCCTTCCAACTTCTTTGTATTATATATAAATACATATATATATACGTATTAATATAAGCTATGAAATCCCCATTTCAAGATTGTGATTTGATTTTTTTTTAATATATTGGATTCTATTTGAATTTTTCATATCAATCTTTTCCAAAATTTTCATATACAATTTCAAGATTGTGATTTGATTTTTTTTCTTTCTAAAGATCTCCTTCCACTTCTGTGTGCAGATATATAAATATATGTATATATATATATATTTATAATACATGAGTATATATGTGTGAGGGTAAAATTGTCTTTTTACATTATTAAGGGTGGACAAATATGTCTTCACACATATTTAAGGGTAATTTAGTCATTCATATCTCAAATTTGGGTTGACTGGATTTGACATCACCGGAGGTTGAACTAAGAGGTGAAAGTGAAATAAATAAGAGGTGAAACTGTAATTAGCAAAATAAGAGGAAGTGCGGGTGTAACTTACACTAACAACAAAGGGTGCAAAATATAATTTACTAAAAAAAAAATATCTTTCATGTTTGGTACAGTGACTAAACTTTAATTTCATGTTTAAAATAGGTGGGCTAAGTTTTACCAACCTCTTTCATTGCATGAGAGATTCGTCGTCTGTTTTTTATTTTCTCCGATGAGTATCTCACATAGATTTTTCAAATGTTATTTTTGGCTGTTGACTGGTAAAAACTAGTTTGAATAATGTTCGATAAAAATTTTAAAAGGGCTTCTGGACATTGAAAGAGCGTTACCAGCTCCTCATAATAGTTTTTGGTTACGTAAAGCTGAAAGCAGAAGTTATGTCAAACATGACCTAAATTTGATCGAGATCAAACCCAAAAAATATGATGAGTGAGACCCGATCCAAATCAGATCACATCTAAGAAGCTATCCATACTTTATTTTCTTCCTCCTCGACCAATGCACATTGTCAACTTAATAATTCTAAGAAGCTATCCATATTTATGGAACCATATCAAAAGTAGTTGGTCATTGTCAATATTCATCAACTAACTGGGCTTATTAGTGAGTTACGTAACATACATACCTCTCTGTCTTTTTCCAAATGATCCATACTTTGATTCGTCATAAAAGATCAGATCTAGTGATGGGTTACCATCTCTTTCGTCTCTTGTGTTCACCTATGTCATTGCATGAACTGACTCAAATTAATGCCCCATTGATCCTATCCACTCACCGCGCTCTCCATCTCCATTAATGGCGCCAATGACTCCATTTTTAATGACGTCATAATATTATTTTTTGAAAGTTATGATGGAAATGTAACTCGAGACCGTTAATCAAGCAAAATTGTAGTATCTTGTTGAAGACTGTATATTCATATTCCGAAACAAACATTACACAACTTAACTGTCATCCATGTCGTATAATAAGTTTTGCTCAGTGCCCTTGTATGATTGACTATACAAGTTCTTGGTGGTAGGTGTTTTACTACCTGTATATCAGTGAAATGGCTTAGTGAAACACCGACTAAGTTCTTGAGCATTTCTATTAAGGATGTAGGCCCATTTTTCATCAGGCCCATCGTACAAATTACATTGGATCAGTATACCCATTTTAAAAGCCCAATTGGAAAATAAAATCCAAGGATATAGGCCCATTTCAGATTAAAGCCATTAAGGAAATGATGGTTTTAAAAATATAGAATCAAAACTGACATAAAATTTATTATGACAGTTTTTTATGAAACATTAAAGTAGATATTGTATTTAATATGTATTAAAACCCATTTATGGGTGAGAGACCAGTTTTCATGTATAAAAGAAAGAAAAAGAAAAAGGGAAAAGGATCCGAGATTGCTCCAGTATTTGCTGATTCTTGAATTTTCTGTTTTCTTCTGACCATTAATCTTTTTCATAGCTTCTGTTTATTTTTCAAAAGTTGAGATTCGTTCGAACACTCTGAACGGATTTACACTTTTTGGCGCCGTCTGTGGGAATTTCGATATCCAGACAGAGGTTATTTGATCAATGGCGGAAGAAATCACTACTCAGCTAGGTGATACAGCTGCTATCCTTCAGCGCCTGGAAGCACTCGAGAAAGAAAATCGAGAATTAAAGCAAAGGTTAGATCAATCCGAACACCCAGAATTGCCAATAGTAGGGCGCCGTAATGGCCCTGGTGTTGAAGAAGAAGACAATCATAATGAGGCAAGTTCAGCAAATCGCACAGCAGATCCTGCTCGCACCCAACCGATCGTAGATGAAGCAAATATCAATAATCATGCAGTTCCGCTCGATATGGTAACCCGACTTCAAAAAATCGTAGATGAACAAGTAAAAGATCTCAGAACACAGTCGCCAGCCGATCTAGCTATCGAAATGACAGCTAAAATGATTAATTCTCCGTTCAGCCCCGAAATTCAGCAGGCGAGAAGGCCAGATAAATTCCGGATGCCTAAATTCATTATGTTCGATGGGACACAGGACCCAATCGAGCACCTGTTTCATGTGGAGCAGATGATGACGCTCGATATGGCTGATGATGCACTAATGTGCAAAGCTTTCTCTACAAGCCTAACGGGCCCTGCTCTGTTATGGTTTAGGCAATTGCCAGGAGGTTTAATCGATTCTTTCCAAACACTGATGGAAAAATTCCTGGCACAGTATTTCGGGAATCGGAAGCAGAAGATGACCATTTCTAAACTGTTTACAATGAGGCAAGCGAAAGGTGAAACATTGAAGAATTTCCTTTCCAGATTCAATTTGGAAATGGGAATGATACCCAGTTGTGATCAACCAACAGCAGTGGAAGCTTTCAAGGTAGCTGTCGAACAAGGGACCAGCTTCCATAGATCTTTGGTGAAATCAACACCCCTCAACATGGGTCAGCTGAATTCACGGGCGCAGGGATATCTGAGATTAGAAGAGGATGAGCAAGAAAGAGGCCATCGTTCGGCATTAGTCAGTGTCGAAAGCAAATCAAAGGAAAGGATAATCAAGAAGGCAGATAATACGAACATTCACCGATCGGCTCCATATAGACAGCAGGAGAGGAGACCAAGGTTTGACATACTTGAAACTCCACTCCGAACAACTTTAGCAAAGTTGTACAACGAGAATAAGGCGAAGGGTATTTTTCGACCACCATTTCCATTGAAAACACCACCAGAGTTGCAGGACCGTACAAGGCATTGTGCGTTCCACAATGACTTTGGTCATCTGACCAATGAGTGCAGACAATTGAGGAGGCAGGTTGAGACCTAGATAGCCAGAGGAGATTTGAAGGAATACGTGGACAATGGAGTCAAGAATTTTGATCGGCCGAAGCCTAACAAAATTGTAGGTGGGCAGCCGGTAAAAATTATTGACACAATCCATGGGAAACCCGAGGAGGACGAGGAAAGCCGTTCGGTTCAGCGTTCACGCATGCGCAATGCCAACAAGATTCGAAGGGTTGGGGAGGTGAATGTCATTCGGAACTACCCAATGCCCACAATATCATTTACACAAGAAGATTTAAGACGTGTACAGATTCCACATGATGATCCACTGGTAATTTCGATCATAGTTTCAAATTGTTTAGTTAAAAGGGTGTTAGTTGATCCAGGTAACAGCACGAACATCCTAACTAAATCAGCTTTCGAGAAGATCGGCATCAGCCTGGAGTTGATCAGACCAACAGCCAGTCCGCTGGCAGGCTTTGATGGAAAAAGGATTTGTCCAATCGGGGTGCTGAATTTACCAGTGACGGCCGCGAAGTGAACTTTGACAGAAAACTTCATGTTAGTTGACATACAACCTTCTTACAATCTGATCATGGGAAGAGGTTGGATTCACCGAATGCAAGGAGTTCCTTCCACTCTACATCAGGTGATGCGATGTGCTGACCCTTCAGGGAAAGGGTTTGTTGATATTCAAGGCGATCAAGTGGTGGCGAAGGAATGCTATGCCATCGTTACCAAAGGTACGAAAGGCGAAAGTTCCGAACGAAGCATGTAGCAATTACCGAGCCTCCGTGATCAGACTGATGATGCTGAGAAAGCCGCAGAGGATACCATCACAGTAGATCTGATCGACGGAGACAAGGGAAAGACCACCCGAATTGGAAGGGGATTGAACCCTGATGAAAGAAATAGCTTGGTTTCTATGTTGCGAGCGAACATTGATGTTTTCGCTTGGGAGCATAGCGATATGCTTGGGGTCGACCCGGGAACCATGATGCACACACTAAATGTTTATTCCAATGCCCAGCCCGTACGGCAACGACCCAGAAGGATCGGAACCGAACGAGGAAGGTTTGTAGCTGAAGAGGTTAGCCGTTTGCTAGATGCTGGTTTTATCAGAGAAGTTCACTATCCTATGTGGCTGTCCAATATTGTCGTTGTACAAAAGAAGAACGGGAAGTTCCGAATGTGTGTGGACTTCACCAACCTAAATAAAGCTTGTCCGAAGGATAGTTTTCCTCTGCCGAAGATTGACCGCATGATCGACGCGACTACAGGGTTCGAACGTCTTACCTTCCTGGATGCTTATTCAGGATACAATCAAATCCCAATGAATCCAAAGGATGAAGACAAAACGGCGTTCATCACCGAACGAGGGACTTATTGTTACAAAGTCATGCCGTTCGGTCTAAAAAATGCAGGTGCGACTTATCAACGATTAATTGATCGGATTTTCAAGACCCAGATAGGAGACACGGTGGAGGCATACATTGATGATATGGTGGTTAAAAGTCAGCAAAAGAATGATCATTTGAAGCACTTAGAAGATGTGTTCGCAGCCCTGCGATCGCACAAAATGAAACTAAACCCGGAAAAATGCACTTTCGGTGTTTCTTCCGGACAATTCTTGGGTCACATAGTTAATAAAGATGGAATCAAAGCAAGCCCAGCACAAGTTCAAGCTTTGATTCAGATGAAGGCGCCTGAGTCCCCAAAGGAAATCCAGGTACTCACAGGAAGATTAGCAGCTCTGAGTCGGTTCATATCCAAATTATCAGATAGATGCAAACCGTTCTTCGACGTCTTGAAGTCTAAGAAAACGATTGCTTGGGGGGAAAAACAACAAGAAGCTTTTGACCAACTGAAACTCTATATGGCAAAACCACCAATCCTTATGGCGCCCAAGAATCATGAATCCTTAATTTTATACTTGGCGGTTTCTCCGAACGCTGTCAGTTCAGCGTTGGTAAGAGATGATGGGAGCAGACAGTACCCGATCTATTACGCGAGCAAGACATTGCTTGACGCCGAGAGAAGATATTCAAAGACAGAGAAGATCATCTTGGCATTGGTCCAGGCAAAACGAAAGCTCCGGCATTATTTCGAGTCCCATCCGATCAGAATTCCAACTACATTTCCGATCAAAGCAATTCTGTCAAAACCGGACTTCTCAGGAAGAACGACAAAGTGGTCGATAGAACTGAGCATGTTCGACATTACTTATGAGCCATGAACATCTTTAAAAGGTCAAGCTGTGGCGGACTTCCTCCTAGAATATGAAGCAGCCGCAGATGAGGTCTGCGGCATAAATCCAAGGTGGCTACTTTATGTAGACGGATCAGTAAATAGTCTGGGGGCAGGTGTGGGGATCGAATTAATATCCCCAGAAGGCACCAAGTTACAGCAGTCGATCAAATTATCCTTTGACAGTTCAAACAATGAAGCTGAGTACGAAGCCGTGTTGGCAGGGTTAAGACTGGCAAGGGAGCTCCAGATTAAAGAGCTAACTGTGTTAAGCGATTCTCAGTTAGTTGTAAATCAGATCACAGGGAGTTATAATACTAGCGAGGAAAGAATGTTGCAGTATAAAAATATCGTTCAGGAAGAAATGAGGAACTTTCAGGTCATCACTTTTAAACAAATTCCAAGGACAGAAAATCATGTGGCCGATCATATAGCAAATCAAGCATCCTCAGCAGGAGACGATATGGTCAGAATAATCCCGGTGGATGAACTGTTCACCCCTTCGATCGGTAAAATGAAGGAGGTATGCGTGATCCCGTACGAGCCAAGTTGGATCGATCCAATCCTTGAGTATTTATTGATCGGCGTTCTACCTGAGGATCGACGACAAACAGGGAAAATAAGAGCAACCTCTACCAAGTATTCAGTGATCGATGGCTATCTATATCGCCGATCGTCAAGTGGGCCCTATCTGCGATGTTTGACACCTTCAGAAGCACAAGAGGTACTCAAGCAGTTACACGATGGGACTTGTGGAAGTCATATCGGAGGTAGATCATTATCTCACAGAGCAATAACACAAGGATATTTCTGGCCGTACATGATACGGGACGCAGAGGAATACGCAAGAAGATGTGACAAGTGTCAAAGACATTCGCATATAATTCATCAACCGGCCGAGCTTCTCACAACAATGGCCTCCCATGTTCCGTTCGCACGATGGGGGATGGATGCGGTCGGACCATTAACTCGGGCAGCTTCAAATCAAAAGCATGTACTTTTGGCCACAGATTATTTCACTAAATGGGTGGAAGCAAAGGCTTATGTAAGAATCACTCACACTCAAGTGATAGATTTTATTTTGAATCGTATAATCTACAGATTTGGAGTACCAAAGTACATAATGATGGACAACGGCAAAAATCTGGACAATCAATACGTTCGGGCATTGCTGGATGAGTACGGGATCAATCAGAATTTATCATCTGTCAGTTACCCGCAAGCAAATGGACAAGCTGAAATAACAAACAGAACGATTTTCGCCGGGATAAAAAGAAAATTGGAAGGGATCGAAGGAAAAGGACGATGGTTAGATGAATTACCGAGAGTCCTATGGAGCTACCGAACGACTCCACGCAAGCCAACCGGAATGACTCCGTTCGCTATGGCGTACGGAGTCGAGGCGGTGATCCCAATTGAGTTGGATATCCCCACAACAAGAACTCATCTATTCGATCCTGAGCAGAACGAAGAAATCTTAAAAATCGAAGGTGACCTCATAGATGAAAAGAGAGAAATGGCCTCAATAAGATTGGCAGAGTATCAACAAAGGTTGATGAGGAGTTATAACAAGAAAGTGAAGCCAAGATCATTCCAAGTTGGCGATCAAGTACTAAGGATATTGGCTAGCAGATCAAATAAGCTGGATCCCACGTGGGATGGGCCATACACAGTAACAGAAGTGATCGGGAAAGGTGCCTACCGATTGGCTGATCAGGATGGAAAACAGATCGAACGAGCTTGGAATGCTATACACCTCAAAAGGTATTTTCAATAAAATTTAAATTGATCATTTTGTATGATAAAGATCCATGTCGAATCAATAAAGATGTTATTCATGTCTTCTCATATTTCTGTTCAAAGTACTTGGCCAAAATACATATGCCTATTAGGCAAAAGACCATCATGAAGATGGCACCAAGTTCCTATTTGCAACAAAGACGTATATGAATACGCATAAAAAAGATAGTTCAAAAGATTGCATCATCCTGTTCAAAAAAAAAAAAAAAAAAAAAAAACTATAAGGCATATCAGTGCCATCCGTTCAGAAAAACATCTATGCACCTCGGTGCCATCCGTTCAGAAAAACATCTATGCACCTCAGTGCCATCGTTCAGAAAAACTATATGCACTTTGGTGCAATCCTGTTCAAAAAATGCTATCTGTTTATAAAATAGCTATGCACCTTGGTGCAATCCTGTTCGAAAAACATTAAAACACGTCAGTGCTGTTCCAAAAACTTGTCTGAAAAAGCGCTCATCACAGGAGCATCTAAAATATACAGACCCAAAAAATTGTTCAATGAGAGAAACTTCTAAATCAAGAAAGTGGAGGATTGCTATCATCAATAGGAGGATGCTGGCTCTCTGAAGCTGGAACGGAAGGCTCAGTTGGCACTCCATTGTCATCCGCCACAGGCTTTGGCCGTTCGACCGGAATGATCCCATGCAAAATGAATTGAGCTAAATCTTTTTCATCTTGGGAAGACTCAGGCTCTTTATATGGATGAACGACTCCACAAGCGGCATCATGGGCGGACGGATTATCATATGAACGGGCAGATGGATCTGATGACATTTGATCAAAGCAAAATCTGAACCCATCACAGAACTTTATGTCAAAGATGTTCACATACCGCCGATGCATGTCCATACCTCCCCTTCGGCAAATTTCTAAACCCGTCTTCAGATAGGCATTAGAAGTTTCAAGGTTATGGATCTGCTTTGTCAGCTCAGCATTCCGATCGGATTCTTTCTTATGGAGTTTCTTTAAACTCTCCACCTCAAGCTCCAGGATCTTATTCTGCTTTTCAGCCAACATGGCACATTTATCGGCTCGAAGGTATGCATCATCAATGCTCTTTCTCTTGTACTCACCCATCTCCACAGCCTTACAGAGAGCTAGAACATTGAACACAGACTAAAAAGAGAATAAATGTTTGTCAAAAAAAAAAAAAAAAAAAAAAAAAACAAAAAAACAAACATTTGTACCTCTAGAATAGAAACAGGAGCCCTAGCAAGAAGCTCTTTCTGGTCTACGTGCTGTTGAAAAAGTTCATCTTTAGGAGGCCACATGCCACGAGCAAGAGCCAACAAAGAATCAAGATCAGACATTGCCAACGTTCGGCGATTCAGAACACTGCCATCGCCCTTTTCGAACTTGGGGATCCATTCACCTTCAGGATCAAACGATGGAGGAAAACAGCAGTCTGGGATAGTGTAGCCGCTCACAGATCTGGCCTTCTTAACAAGCTTTTCATGCTTGTCAGAATCAATTTTTTTCGCATGTTCAGAAGGAAGGCCCAGCAGCAGCTTTTTCGGAGCATTACCACTGACTTCGGTGTTCGTCCTCTTCAAATGCCCCCTGGTCTTCTTCGGATCTTCAGTCAGATCGACCACTTGGCCCTTGCCTTTCTCAACTGTCGAGCTGGTAGGGGGAGTAGATTTTTGTGCAGCAGCACGCTTGGAGGCGGTGACCGGAATTTCCATAATAGTCGCCTCTGAAGCACTGACAGCGATCAATTTCAAATTTTTGGAAGTCAAAAGTGACTTGCTGAACGGAAGAGACGAAAATACTTTCTCGTTCAGATATTCAACCCGTTCGACTGCATATAAAACATTGGCATACGATCAACAAACAAGCAAGTACGAAGATCAAAATAAAGCAGACGAAATTTATAAAGTATGAAAAATACACTTGCCAGGATTTTTGAATCCACACTTCAGTTTCTTACATATACCGAAGGCCCTTGGCAGAGGATACGGGCCGGACGCATCCACCCTCCATTTTCCCCCAATTTTCACCACCTTATCTTTCCACTCCTTCTCAGAAGAAGGATTGCCTTCAGAAAGTTTTAGAGTTGAATGGGGGTGCAGATGGTATCGTCCGGGGGTTTTTTCTGATCTGATCGACTTTGTAACAAAGCAAAAGATCATCTAAACTTAGGTTCAAACCTCGTTCGTGATTCAGAACGAGCATAACAGATAGAACTCTGAAGAAATTAGGGTTTACTTGCAAAGGGGCAAGTCCTAAAGAAAAAAGGATATAATGATAGAACGGATGCAAAGGAAATCTAAGAACGGCCAAGTGATGTGCAGAAAACAAAACCTCGCCCGGTTCAACTTCTTCGTAAGCTTTGAAGTTCAAATCAGAAGAATATTCAGAAATCGAAACATCTTTTGGTATGTCAAACTCAATTCGACACCGAGCGGCTAAAGGCAATTTTCGTAATTGTTTTCGGGAAAATTTCTGGGATCTTGGTTCAATCAAATTGGGGGCAACTTCAGAGGAAGAAATATCTGGGGCATCATCGACAACCACCTCCAGAGAGGGGGTTCGGCTGCTATCACTACTCATAATACTCTTTGATTAATGAAAGAAATATGAAGGATGGAAGAGAAAAACTAACCTCTAGGAGTTCCTTGCTGGGAATCGTCTTCAAATAGAGTGAATCTGCTCTTGTAAACTGTGAAGAAATATTGAAGGAAACGCAGGAAATAGGGAAAATAGCAGTTACACATGGCTCTTCGAATTCCCACCCTATTTCAAAAAATGAAATGGGCTTGGGAATTGGGGGCAAAGTGTAGGCCCATTTTTCATCAGGCCCATCGTACAAATTACATTGGATCAGTATACCCATTTTAAAAGCCCAATTGGAAAATAAAATCCAAGGATATAGGCCCATTTCAGATTAAAGCCATTAAGGAAATGATGGTTTTAAAAATATAGAATCAAAACTGACATAAAATTTATTATGACAGTTTTTTATGAAACATTAAAGTAGATATTGTATTTAATATGTATTAAAACCCATTTATGGGTGAGAGACCAGTTTTCATGTATAAAAGAAAGAAAAAGAAAAAGGGAAAATGATCCGAGATTGCTCCAGTATTTGCTGATTCTTGAATTTTCTGTTTTCTTCTGACCATTAATCTTTTTCATAGCTTCTGTTTATTTTTCAAAAGTTGAGATTCGTTCGAACACTCTGAACGGGTTTACAAAGGGTGTAAGCAACCAAAACAATGAGAAAAGAATAAACTTGTGCGATTCTTGTGTTACATACCAAGAAGATTTTACATCGCCATTGTCGTCACTGGGAAAAGCCTATCCAACAGAGTATAAACGCCCCCGCCTAAAAGGAGCGCCCCACTGCAAGAACATCATATTTAAACATGTCTCAGAACGGAAAATGCTAACAGGAGCCCACAAGTATATACCATACAGCATGTGACCGGTGTTTAAATTTTCTTGTGGTATGTGGTGCAATTGCCACGGGTCCGATGACTTAAACTAGTTAGGGCCCGTTTGGTTCGTGTTTTTACTTTTGTGCTATGAAATTTACAAAGTAGAAGTATATGTTTTTGTTGTGGAGTGCCGTGAGTCAAAACTGGAAGCATGTTTGGTACTGATATTTTTGTTTTTTGTTTTGGTCACTTATTTCCTCCGCTACAGTGTTTTTTTTTAACAGTACCAAAAACACAAAAAAACATCATTTTGGTACTTCCTAAATATGATACTATTTGCTTTAGGTTTTTCTACTGTAGAAAATAAAACATTGAGTGTCAAACATGCTTTTGTTGTGAAAATTGGTAAAAATAAACACAAAACAAAAAACAAAAACGTGAACCAAACATGCCCTTTAACTAGTGGAGATTAGTTGTAAGATAGCTATGTTAAAAGCAAACGATGAATAACAACTAATCGATGCAAAAGTAATCTTGAAGAGACCATGTAGAAACTCATGATTGTACTCGATTTTAAGAAAATACCTCATTGGGTTAATCCATGCTGAGAACTTCCGGAATGAAAGAAGGCTCTGCACATACATATATGGGGTTAGAAATTGCTAAAACAAATAAATTAGAATAACAATGAAAAGCAAAGAACACCAATTAGCAAAAAATAGAGACATATGACTACAAAAATTTTGGGCCTCCGCGTGGAAGGAGGCTAGAAAAATCTGGGACCTCTCTAGTGTAGGCTGGGCAGACCACCCTAATTTGCCGAGGTGCAGGCAAGCACGGGAGCACCAGTATGTGCTATAGTGCACAATATAGACCTCGGAAATATTACAAAAAAGAACAAAATTGGTATTCATATAGAGTTGAGATTCAGAATTTTGGTGAGTTCAAGTGATGAAAGGATATACCTGCAATGCCCCAGCAAAAGAAGCAGCAAGAAGTAGAGGAGCAATATAGCCAGTTGTATATGTCAACAGTAAACTGCCTCCTATAATTGGATCCTGGTAAGAGTTTCGTGTTAGTTATTTCTGTTTTTTCTTTATTATTCAAAATGAAAACTTTGAAATGCAATCACAGCAATAAGCATTATGCAAGAGTGCTACTTTAATGAGTTTTTTTATGTTAGTCTTGAATCTTTACGTTATTCACCAAAAGGAAAGCAAAAGTGAATACGTCGATATCAGATTTCAAGTTTAGGGGGAAACATGGTCATAACTAATGAAGCAAAATATAATATTAACGTAACAAGGTAAACGGAGCAGTTTAAGTTAAAAAAGGTTTACGTTTATTTTGTTGATGCCAATTTCTTTTCATCATGGACCGGATTCTTTTGGAAACTGGAGCGTGACAGTAACTAGTTCAAAAACATTTGTAGTCAAACATATATTATCTTTTCATTGGCCGAGAGCGGAGAGTCAGTTTGTCTCTGTGCCATACCCTCCCAGGCTCCCACCATAACAAATGGAGTGCCTGTGCCCCATGCATGCCCTCATGGACAAGAGTGCACACACAAGCAAGCATGTACACATAATCTAGTACCCGGGAACTATCTGTATTATGGAAGCAATCTAAAGGAAGATTACAGCCCATATGAAATCCAATATCACATAGATAAACTCACACGCATAGAACAATGCCAATCCCATAATCTAGTGCCCGGGAACTATCTGTATTATGGAAGCAATCTAAAGGAAGATTACAGCCCATATGAAATCCAATATCATACAGCATTTCAGTGTACCTTGGATGCAGCTACATATCCAAGCAGGGTGGCGAGCACAGGTGTGCTGCAAGGTGAGGCAGCTAATGCAAATGTAAGCCCAGCCAAATATGCTTGCACACCTGACATATTAGATATTTTTAAAAGTTAGTAGAGCGAGCTTTACCGAAACCATGGGTACTTGCGAAGGTATGGATAAAACTAAAATCACACTACCTGAAGGAAAATTAGCAGCGGCAGCACGGGGATCAAAGTTGTCGAAAAATGAGGGAAGTTGTAGCTCAATTATCTGCAACATTGGCCCATGACGAGGCCACAAGTTAAAGAGGGAATTAGAAATTACCACCTAAGCCAAGTGTATAAAAACATACTGCAAGATGAGGAGTACCACCTAAG
This sequence comes from Cornus suecica, assembly GCA_963922005.1. Classification (NCBI taxonomy): domain Eukaryota; kingdom Viridiplantae; phylum Streptophyta; class Magnoliopsida; order Cornales; family Cornaceae; genus Cornus; species Cornus suecica. Next base: position 21,870,128 of record OY998239.1, on the reverse strand, counting down.
GTACAATCTTGGTGTTGCACAAACAATACAAAAAATACTATATTTTATTTGGACTGATTCCATTTAAGTAATTAACCGCATGACTATATTACAAAAAATACAATACACACATATAAACAATGTTATCTATTACAATTAAACTGATTCCATTCGAGTAAAATTCTAGCTCACTCATGTTACCAAAAATACATTAAGCACATAATCTAACTGCTACAATTGTGTCAAATAGATAAAATCTCCCAAGTTTCTACAAGCTGTAAATTGAAAGTTGAACATACAGACCAAACCAAGGTCGTAACTCCTGGGGGAGCCTCAGGCCATGTTTGGTAGGCGGTCGTTCTGGTCTGGTCTGGTCCGGTCTGGTTTGGTCTAATCTGATATGGAAAAGTCTGTTTGGTAAGCGGTCTGGTCTTACTATTTATTTATTATTTATTATAATATTTATTTATGTATTATTTATTTCTTTATTTATTATTTCTTCACTTTATAATATATTTTATTATTTATATTATTAAATTATTATTTATTAATTTATATATTAATTTATAAATATATTCTATTTATTTATTATTATTTCATTATTTAATTCATTTTATTTATAAATTATTTATTCATTTTTAACTATTTAAAAATATATTTTATTAATTTAATATTAATTTATTATTATACTCGTTTTTTTTTATTATTATGAAGTATTTATTCATTATTATATTTACTTATTACTTATTATTATATCTATTTATTATTTTTTATTATATTTATTTATTATTATTATTTATTTCATTTTGTTTATTATTTATTATTTTTATTATATTTTTAAATATGTTTTATGTAATTTATTATTATTATTTATTATTTAGTCCATTTTTTATTATTATTATATTCATTTTTTATTATTATATTCATTTTTTATTATTATTATTATCTTTTATTTAATTTATTATTTATATTATTAATTATTCATTTTTAATTATTTATAAATATATTTTATTATTTATTCATTTATTATTATTATTAGGTATTATTTATTTCATTTTATTTATTATTTATTATTTATATTTTATTTTTAAAATATGTTTTATTTAATTTATTATTATTATTATTATTAATTTTTTATTATTATTTATGCATTTTTAATTATTTATAAATATATTTTATTAATAAGACCAGACCGGACCACCAGGAACAACCTTTTTTTTTTGTCTGAAATGAGGTCATTTTGGTCTGATTTGGTCTTACTTGGTCTAACCAAAAATTTGGGACCAATGCTACCAAACACGGTCTGGTCCCATAAAATGCAAGACCAGACCAGACCACCTGGGACCAGACCACCTGGGACCAGACCACCTACCAAACAGAGCCTCAGCCTTCTGAACCAAATAGGAGAGCTAAAGAGGTACGAGTAAACCTCAGAAAAAACATGCTAAACAACATAGCGAAGAAAGGGAACAATTACTTTGGTAGCTCCTTTAAGCTCTAGATTGGTATATCGCATAAATGCAAAATCTGACCAGCACTTTTCTATCAATATGTATGCCTTCATAACTTATATAATCTAACTAAGTCACCTTATGGATATCAGAATTTCCAACAATACATGTATAGGAAATATCAAATATCTAGAAGAACTGTACACCTTCAAAACCCATTGCATAGAACAGATTAAAGTGAAATTCCGGCAGAACAAAGAACTAAATAATAGAGATACCCATCAAAAATAACTCATAACAATTGGAAAATATAAATAATTAGAACCCTTCAGCCTTCAGGTGCAAAACAAAACCCGACAGACTGTGTATCTCCCCAAGCTTAGGGTCCACAGTATATCACAGCGATGGGGCCAATGGTGAAGTCTGATTGCATTGATGAATAATGAGTGACAAGAACACTGCTGACACATTCTAAAAATTTTAACGAGGGACTCAAATTACCACCAATCACCTCTTATAGGAGTACTTTTAGCATGATTATCCTTTACCTTCTTCAAGTTCAAGAACATACTGTGAATTTAGTACAGTCACAAAAAAAGTTTCATGATAAAAAGATCTATAACTTATAGAGTGGGCATGAAATGTATTTACAGAAATACATATGCTATGCAGAAGAAAACACATAAAATAAAACTAAATAAATAACAACAGATAAGCTTAAAAGAGATAAGATTAATCACCTCTAGGAGGTTTAGACCCATGACTACAGCCAAACCAGAAGCAGCCACAGGTAGTCCCTGACCTATCTGTCCATATGCCTTTCCTGCAAATGAAGCTGCTATGCCAAGGACTGCTAGTGTAGTTGCCAATCCCAATGAAAATGCAACTGAGTCCCCGATTACCTGAACAGAGAAAACAGAAAATAAAGAGAACGAAACGGAGTAAATAGGAGCTTAGATATATGGGTTGGGGGAGAGAGTGAACCCATCAGTCTATCACATATTTTGTTCAGCGTTACAGGAAGCACAAAAGCTAGAATAGCATAAGAAACTCAACTGAACGGTTTTAGTTGAGCCGAAGAGATTTAGTTGACAGATAAGGCCAAAACCAGCAACTTGATTAAGTTCGTAGACAAGGCAGTTAGTGGAAGTTTTTCTGACAGCTTTCAATTTTATTTTTTGTTTTTTCCTCTCATTAAGTAGTCCTTAAAGATTTTTGGTCAAAGTCGCATTTCTAAACCCAGGTCAATTCCCTGAAAATGATCGATCTGTAGAAAAAGCACTGGAATAGAAATAACTCGTTTAACAATACCTCTCCTCTGCTTTTCCCGGAGCCAAATGCTCCTGAATGATTTCCAGCAAGTCCAAGAATCAGCATCACACATGCCAAGGGAAGTATAACATTAATGGCATATTATTAACATTATTGTGTTACCAAACTTAACACTAAGCATTTCTTACCAATATAACCAAGAGTCAACGGTAAAACACTCAGCGTACATGGAGAAAGACTAGTTACAAGACCTGCACCAAATATAACTGCCAAACTGCACAGAGAAAATGTATGAACCAGAGAGCATGGTGAAATCGTTTGGTATCACATCTTCAAACTTCCAAATGCCAACGAAGAATAAGTGGTAGGACTTGAACCTAGTAAAACTGAGAGCTGATAACTGGTCTTGAACAGCTTCATTAGCCTGTTGTCCTGCTGAATATAAGAAACCTCCAAACCAATCTCCTAGATTTCCATCAGCTAAAGAATAAACAGAAGCAGCTCCTTCCTGAGAGGAAAGAAAATGCTTCATGAGATCATATACACAAAGCAAAACTTGCATACATGATTTAAAGCTACACGGAAGATGATCTGCTACTTGGAAACCTCTAATCATCATTGACTATTCAGAGCCATAGCTTGAAATCATATGAGTTGCTATCGCAGGATTTTAGACACCGAAACAAAATGATATTGTAAAATTAAGCTTAACATATAATTCGCTAATTTATCATTTTGATTCGTTTTCTTTCAGTTCATTTCACCTATCAATAGGCTTGTATTTGTTTGTGAAAAAAAAAAATCCAGACTTCTATCCAATTCTTATTCTTGTTAGGAATTGCTGTTTTCATTTGCATCCGATTCTTTCTTATACTTTATCAGCTACTATTTCTAATAATTCTTTTACTGTCAAACTTATACGACTGCTGAATTAAACTATCAATTACTTATTCCAAAAGGAGGCTCAAGGCTTATATGAAGTCTAGGCTGCATTAAACATCAAAAATCAAAAATCAAAACTTCAATAAGATAGAAATTTAACATGAACATGCGCCGTTGTGTGGATAGAGATTGACAACTAAACTTGGTGAATATTATTATTAGAGAATTATTCAATCAAAAACTGCCCTTTCTAAGGGATCTAGTTTTTCTTTCAATCTCTAATCTGTCTTAATCAAAATATTTCATATCTAATTAGGTAAGTGTTAATATTGGTGGCTCCATTATTTTTGGAAAGCATCAATCAGAGCTATTCCTTTTCTTGATAGGAGATCACTATCTTGGCTATTCCTTGTGGGAGAAGATTACACTATTGGCTATTCTTTTCCTCGTCAAAGATGGACAAATCTTGACCACTCATCTTGGTTGGTGTGATCAAATCTTGGTCATTCACTGCAAGACTCTTTGGCTATGAATAAGAGAGTGCTCAAGGTAGAATTGTGTGGCTGTGTGGTGTTGTGGCTAGGGCAAGAACACTACGAGAGTTCTCAAGCAAAGAGAGAGAAGAATACAAAGTAGTATTTTTCTGGGTGTGAGTTGTTGATCTACAACTTATAATCCATTTGGGTGTGAGCGATACACAGTGTGGCTTGTTGATCTACAACTTGTAATCCATTCAAGTGATAGTGAATTATTGGTGTGCTCCGTGGACGTAGGCATAATTGGCCGAACCACTTATAAATCTCTTTTGTCTTGTGTTGTGTGTATGTGATTGTGCATGCAATTGTGTGTGTGACCGAACATGAGGGTGAGTAAACCCTAATAAGTGATATCAAAGTGTTTTCAAATCCTAACAATAAAAGCATTACCTAACAACCTAACATATGTCCAGTCTATTCAGATTGCTGGGACAGGAAAACTAGAGAGAACCCTAACCTTTCTCTTGCACAAAGTAGTTGCTCTCAAACTCGATTGTATGCCCACATGAAAATATTATGTTTTACACAATCTAACAAATTGTTACCTCGATAATCGTTGTGTTCAAAGCCTTTGCCGAGTGTGTCACAGCCAAATTTGCCGCTTAAAACATCAAAAATACCAAAATCAAAAGTTAAATGTTTGATTTGTACACCTAAATCTAGGTAACGGATATACAATTTCATAACTAAAAACAGGAAATATATATATATATATATATATATATATATGTATGTATGTATGTATGAATTTAAACTGAAAGGGCATCTAATTACCAGAAATGGTAGCCACAAATGTGTGGAATTGAAATTGGGAAGTGGGATGAGTGTTGGACAAAGACCTAACATCTTCCTCAACATTTCCATCCACAAAAGAGGACCTCTTCAGCGTCTTGCTAGGCACCTTATATTTTCCTTCTAGAACATATACATACAAACACACACACATATATGAATCCAAGTATATCCATCAGCGTAAGATATGATAATAACTTCAATAAATGTACGAAGTGAAGAAAAATTAGGAACTGATTAGAAAACAGAAAATACATATATCTATATATATATATATAGGTATATACATAAAAGAGGTACAATTGAGTGCTCACCGTGAGTGGGTGTCTGGGTTTGATTGAAGCTTGTAATTGAAACGGAAGAAGGAAGAGTGTAGCTCAGCAACGAATTCATCACTTGAGATTTATTATTATAAAAGAGAGTAATGAGTTTAATCAGCCTTACCGCTTTTATGCGTTAGCATCTGCGACACCGTTTCTCTTTAGAAAACGCCTTTCTAATGCAACGCCACGTGTACCACTTGTTAGTTAGTATTATCCTAACTTATTATTATTAGGGTAATTTGCCTTGACACCTCCTGAGGTTTGGGTCAATTGCAGCAAGATGCGGTCAATGCACAAGTTTGCAGAGATACCGCCTGAGCTTTTAAAAGTCTTGCAATGACATCCCTTTGGGCCATGAAAAGTCAGATTTGCCCTTATTTAATTTCAATAAACTCTCATCTACTATTGAATTTAATCAACTAACCTCTCTTATATCCGGATTGCTCCAATTTAATCTATTAACCCCTCCTATATCCGGATTGCCCCCTATATTTTTCAATTTCAAAAATTATAAATATATATATTTCGAAAATAATATATAAAATTTGAAAACAATATATAAAATTCAGAACATATATAAAATTTGAAACAAATATATAAATTTTGATTTTTTTTATAAAATTTGAAATTATCATATAACTTTCAAAAATATCATATAAATTTTGAAAACGTCATATAAATTTTGAAATATATATATATATATATATAATTCAAAAATATATATATAAAAAGACTACTAATTGTTGTTGGTGTAAGTAGTTTAATTCAATTCATTAGAAAAGATATGATATTTTACCAATATATATTTTTTTCTTCTAAATTTATTTATTTATTATAATTTTGTTTTTCGAAATATATATTTTTTGAAATTTATATATATTTTTTCAAATTTTATATATTATTTTTAAATTTATATGTTTTTGAGTTTATATATTTCTTCCGAATTATATATGTATATATATATATATATTCAAAATTTATATTTTTTTGAATTATATATATATATTTTCAAATTTTATTTACTTTTTTTGAATTTTATATATTATTTTTGAAATAAATATATATATATAATTTTATTTAATTGTTTTAAAATTTATATTTTATATATATTTTTTAATTTGATATATATTTTTTGAATTTTATATATATATTGTTTAAGGGTGGGGGTAATGTGATTGAAATTGAAAAATATAGGATGCAATCCGAATATAGGAGAGGTTAATTGAATAAATTGGAAAGCACAATGGACAATCCGGATATAAGAGGGATTAGTTGATTAAATTCAATAGTAGAGGGGAGTTTATTAAAATTAAATAAAGGCAAATCTGACTTTTCATGGCCCAAAGGAGTGTCATTGCAAGACTTTTGAAAGCTCAGGGGGTGTCTTTGCAAACTCTTTTCATTAATCGTCATCTGGTTGCAATTAACTCAAACCTCAGGGGGCGTCAATGCAAATTACCCTTATTATTATTATTATTAGAGATAATTACACAAACTGCCCTAAACTATAGCATGATTGTAAGCCGATCCCCTAATATTTCAATAATATCACAAACCCCCCTTAATATCATCAGGATAGTGATCTAGAAAGAAATAGTAGTGAAATGACGCATATACTCTTTTATATTTCAAAAATCTTATAGATGATAGTGAATTTACTATCTTACCCCAAAATTGAAGTTTTTTGCCTTAAATCACCAAAGAATGCTTCCACGGATTATAGAGAAAGAATGCGTTTTTTTAGAAAGAGAAAGTAGGTATTCACAACCTTCTCATGCAGGTTTATATAAAATAGCAATGAGAGCAAAACGGTTAACCAAATTTAAGGTATTCAAAGCAAATATAAGGGGAATAGTGTTATTGCACGGTTAGTAAGAGTAAAGCAAGAAATTTGGTCAAAAAATGACTTCCTTGACCCATAAAACAACTTTCCGGCATTGACTTTGGACGGAGGGGGGTAAATGAGACACCGGAGTTAAAATTAAGGGATATTTGTGATATTATTGAAACGTTAGGAGAACCGCTTATAATTATGTTATAGTTTAAGGAAAGGTTTGTGTAATTATTCCTTATTATTATTGTCTTTAATCTTAACCGGTAAATACCAATTCAACCGGGATGATATATGCACTTATCATTTATTGATGGGACAATTTTATATTTGCACAATATTTATTACCTTACATTAATATCGTAACTACATGTGATTATCTCTGTATTTTTTCATTAGTCATATTTTACTGTCTCGATTTTGATTTCTTTTCTTTTCTTTTCTTTTAACCTTCTATTATTATGTGATGAGGGTGATTTTATGTAGTGAATCAATATGTCCAAAAGAACAACACCAAGTATCATTTTCTTAATATCGGGATCCTTCAATCATGTAATGGAACACTTTAACAATATTAAACCTGCTTCTATGCTTTTTTACTTCTGCTATTTTGGCAACAGATTTTTATTACTAATCATACTTCGATAACAAACAAAAAATGTTGTTCATAAACGATCTGGGATTTGATTTTCCAGTTCAATTTGAATGATGAAAATCGATGGAAATAATTAACTCTTCATGGCACAAACTCTATGCAGCCTTTCAATCAAACAGCTCCAACAACATAATCTAGTGTCGATACGATTATTGGTAGTGAGTAGATCAGTCTCATTCTATTATTTGTTCAATATCAAAACTTATCACTGCTGGCCTCTTGGCAATGCCACCGGAATAAACGCCTGCTGTACCATTTCGAGGGAGAGTTGAGGTCCAAAATTATATTGTGTGTGTATATATATGTCTATATATGCTTCTACACACGAAAGAAGCTACAAATACACAACTGTACTATACCACACACTCCAGAAAACGAAGGATAGTATGTCAAGCAGTGGAATATTGTTTATCAAAACGTCCAACCAACAATATAATCAATTGAACCAATGTTGCAGCAAAAGGATGAAAATTTCAATCTACTTGCTACTCAACTGGTTTTGAGAAGTGATATATTCTCATTGATGCTAAGCTGTGATTTAGCTATAGTCACTAACCTCTGGAGCTTCTCTTACATGGAGTGCTAACCCCTACAAACCACCAAAAACCATGACCATTGCTCACTGAAATTCCTAATTCAAACTTTTTACAAGTCACTCTTCACCCGCAAAAGCATTGCGTAGTGCAGGTAGTTCCTGCAAATTTTTGAGTAGTTGTGTATAATTGTGGATTCAGAGTGAAGCATTGTATATAGCGCAGGAGGTTGGTGCAAATGGTATAGAATGTTTCAGCTGCGACGACTTTGACTTCATTATGATATTCTGATGTTCAGTGCAGACATAGTTTTTTAATTGCAGATTCTATATGTAGGTTTACTACTTCACTCAAATAGTAAAGAGTCCAGGAAAGCATAAAGATTGTCTTGAGAAACAATACTTACAACTATACACTACATAGCAACAAAGTTGGCTCCTGTGAAACCTTCCAAGAGTTTGAAACAAACAAACAACAAAACAGTACTCAAGTTTGAGAGAGGGGAAATTCTACGACACACCGACAACCAGTTGGTTGACCAAAGACTTGATGTGCATTGAAAACCATCAACAGCATCCAAGGGGACGCACAAGTTTCACAAGGGCTCAGGCGAAATCTGAAAAAGGAAAGCACAAAAAGTTTAGCAAGACTAAAATATTTGCACCTACTTGAATACTCAAATACCAAGTGTACACCGAAGAAAAATTAAGTTTTTTAGAATTAAAAGTTGTTTGATGTAATTCAGGAAAAGAAAAGAATAGTCTCAGGTTTGAGACAACCTAATACTAGAAGAAAAAAACCTATCAAATTCTACGTTTAACTCCTACACTCTTCTTCTTTCTTTTTTTGTTTTCCTTCTTATTCTTGCTTCTTGTTCTCTCATAATTTTTAGCATTGTTAAGTCTAATAATATACCTCATTACATTAATAACCAAAATCAACCTAATAATGGTTATTGCTCAGCACAATTCTCTCCACCATCAATTATCCAGACAAGGAACATGAATTGAAAAAAGGAAAGCAAATTGCTTGGTTTGGCGGTGTGGCAACTTAAATGTAACTAAAATTATTTTGGTAATGTTATTTTGTAGATTTTGAGGGGAAATAGTGATTCTAAAAAAATGTTGCAGTAACAGTAAAAAAATTTGCATCTCCCATAGCTCTAGATAACATATAATACCATGTGTTGCATGGGTTAACAACTAGAATGAGTTGTGTAATGCAACAGAAATAATTACGAGAGACTACATGAGATCATGCAGTAACTGTACGAAAATTAACAGCCATTCAGAATGCATATCGAGTATTGCATTCCCCACATGCACCAACAGATGATATTTTTTTTGCACACAATACCTCATCAGGTGGTGTACCAGCTAATCATGTCTTTCGTAATCCCATGACCAACTTTCCCTCTGGTTCAATCCGATAAAATGTCACTGAAGAAATACATCAGTTTAGTCTAAGGCGACAACAATTCACTAAGTGCACGTGATTGAGATATTTGAGTTATATAAGTGAAGGTACAAGTGCCTTCAAGACTTCAGGTTAGACAAGCATACATATTCATGATGCTCTTTCATATGAATTATAAAAATTATGTAATGATGGATGAACTAGGATGCATGAAGAAACATTACCAGTTACACTCATATTTTTTAAAAACTCATATACAGAATTTAAAAAAAAAAAAAAAAAAACTCATATACGGAGTAATCAAAATTGAAGCACTAAAACTGTAGAGTATCTGCATTAGGAAAATTTAACAGGAAATGACTAAGCCATTTGACCATAACTTTAGAAGGCATTGCAAAATACCACTCTAGAAACAGTGCCAATAGAGGCAATTTCAACAAAAACAAAGTAAAGGTCCTCTGAACTGGAATCTTAAATGATTGCGTAATTACCAATGTCACCCACTTGCCATTGCATCGAAATCATATAGTCTTTAAGCCCTTCTAAAACATACATCTTGCTGCTACCATTGGGCCAGTAACGGAATTGAAATTCCCATTCCCTACCATCTGTATCCTGGATTTTGAGGGGTAAACCATGTGGCACAGAAATGTAGGGGAAAAAAGCCTGTTCCATTGTGAGCATTTTAGTCGTGAAGTTAGTATTAAATCCAGACTCTTACCATACATCCTTACCTAATAACTTAGGTTACTTTCACGCATCTATATGGGTGCTTAAAACCTTAGAATGATTAATTTTGAGACGCAGATGGGAGTTACATATTAATAATGTGTGCTGCAACATGTATTAGCCCTGAGTAGAGAGAAGATTACAGTTTACAACCCTCTTCCTATTTAGGTTCTGCACCACATTCAACTCGCCTTAGATTGATAATCACCAACAAATATTTTGTTTTGTTCAGCCTTTTTCAATATAAAACAATTCTTACCTGGTAATGATACACAAAGACAAAGAAGGAAAAGGTTATTTATTTATTTTTTAGTTTTTTTTGGCAACATATAGCAGGAATTATTGGAAGTGCCAAAGACATAGGAACCCAAGCCTCACGCATGAAATTCTACCATCAATGTATCTTTGGTGCAGTTAATAGAACTTAACAGCCAAACCGACCTTTCAAAATAAAACAGGAGCTTCATGAATTGTAGGAAACCAATAACAATAGAATGCATTTAGCACTCAGGATTCTCAAAATCAACATCTTAGACTTCGGTATGAGATGATCAACAATATTAGGTTGTCAGAAATATTATCACTGCTTTTAGACGCAGGTAAATGTGCTGAGAAGAAATTTCATTTGCATAGTAGTGTTTGATTAACGTGCATAGTGAGGAACCTTTCAAAAGTACTCCTACATAGAATTGCTAAGTCTAACTTCTAGTAGTATATGTACAACTAAGACTTCAATTCCTAATTTACATGTACAGGGTTCCAATAATGACAATACTTTAAGCAACTCATTGGTTGTAAATAATTTACTGCATTGATGGTGTTGAAGGATATAATATTTATGTTACACCCTCTCTAATAGCATAAGCTTTTGGAGTAGTTGGTAGTTAACATGGTATCAGAGCAAAAAGTCCTGTGTTCGAACCTCACCGTCACCCTTTGTTGAAAAAATTGTTGTTTCACGTGTTGGACCCAAAGAAGGCCACACGTGAGGGGGCGTGTTGAAGAATATAATATTTATGTTACACCCTCTCTAATAACTTAAGCTTTTAGAGTAGTTGGTAGTTAACAGATGGGTTTCTATCCGTATAACTTCAATCTTAACCTTTATCTAACTAAAGCTATAGACTTGATTATAGATAGTTGTGGGACATTAATATCTGCTTGAATATATTGTCAGGAGATTTCTTGAGGAAGTGTAGATTCAACAATTCAGAGCAAAGACACTGCACTTATTTATAAGCTAGATATTGAGCAAGCTTGGACTTATGCTCACTAGGGGTTTCTTCGTCATTTTCTATACTATATGGGGCTGTGCACGGATGATGGGTGACCTCTCCGTTGAGAGTAAGCTTTCAGCACACAAGCAACTAAGGGTCAAGCCAACTACACATTGGGTCCCAAGAGTGGGTGATTTTGACTTTCTACATCCTCCGCGAGGAGAAGTTCGTGGCACTTATAGGCATGAATATCTCCCAACTCTGTAGACACATTCTGAAAACCATGAGGAAGAAGGGTGTGTAAAGCAGACAAAATCTACATTGCATGGGGCGCTGTGACAAATAAGGCAGGTAATAGAAGTATCTTAACTATCCACTTCTTTTGTTGAACTATGGTATTGAAACTATTCTCTTTATTTCGGTGAGAGAGGTTCTAAGCAGTAATCAGGAAGGAAATTTGATGTGCGCTTGAATTCAGCAGTGTGGGAGGAAGTGTACACCTCCTCTCTACAACTAATGCCACTATTTTCTATATTGCTATAGAATTTAATCCGAAGTATATATGATGCATTCTCAATTCTCATGTGCTTTCAGTTTATGTTGGGGGCGAGATTGGTCTTACTAAAGAGGATGGAGATGTTATTGGATTGGCCCAAAATTTGGGTTGCATACCGAGATTTTTTCTGCACCAGCAATCCTATCTGGCCTCCCATGTGGAGTATCTCTAGAAGTAAAATCTATCTGATGACACCATGATCAAAAGATTTTAAGGGAGACTGAACAGATAAAAGAATATATACATTATAGTAGGTAAGTTGCCTCTCACCAAAAGTACCTCATTAAGCTTGTTTAAGTTCTTAATTTTCTGTCTTTGCAATACCAACTTTAGCGGCTCAATTTATTTTTCATGAAAATTATAGAAGACTTCCAGTGAAGGGGAATGAGGGAAGAATTAAGTATCAGCTTATAGTTTTAAAAACAATGTTTCCCTCTTGTACTCGAATGGTTTTGGAACTTTTGAGTGACAAATGTTTTTAGTTTAATCTCACTTGATTGCAAAAATGACCTTGAAGGTATACAGGACCTAATCATGCTTGTTAAATTCCAATCCGGAGCATAACATCTTACGATCTTATGAGCCCCAATTGCTAAATCAATTCCAATCACAAGAAAAATTACTAGGAAGTAAGATTGTAGAATTGCACGCAATCCTACCAATCCTACACATCATGTAGTTTTCATTTTATTTAGGATTTATTTGGGCCAACAACCCATTTTGCAAAAACAAATGTAACTATTCTCAAATTAAAACTGAACTCCCTGCATTAAAAAAATTAAACAAAAACAAAAAACAGAGACCCAACGTCATAGCTAGAATTTATCTAAAATGTCCTCATTTTCAGATGCTGTTCAGTTTTAGTAGATTTACATTAAAATGTCCTATACAGGAAGAGTCTTAGGGTCATTTCCTGTATGCATCGCATTTACATGGATTACGAGTCCTTAATTGACTGTTCATAATAAAGTATAAGAGGGAGGAGGAGGAGGAGGGAAGGATCATAGAGAATTTATCCAAACATTACTTCCAATATAACTACTGATTGAAATTATCTTATCATTTCACTATTTTTAGAATATTATACTCTAAATTGTTAGAACAGGCCCAAAAAAATAATAATAATAATAAAACATTCTTACTTTCAACTCCCATTAACCAAATGTGTCAAATAGATTTCACAGCATGCAAATACCATACTAAAGAATATGATCCAACAGAGCTTGTCTAAGATAACCCTGACATGGTGTGATGCATCACTTTCCAAAGATGTAAAAGTTACCACAGAAACTATTGACTCTAGGAGCATATCATTATTGATATGGAAATCTTGTTTCTGTGGAGCATATCTTTCTCTGTGGGTTTACTAGATCAGTGTGACATATTGTTTCATAAACTGCACCTCTTTGCTATCCAATTTCAGAGCATCTCTCATCGAAGACTAGATCCAATTTTCAAAAATCTAAATTCTTACAGCATGTTTTCCTATAGCGCTATGGACTATTTGGACACAAAGGAACCTGGCACTACATGAAGGTTCCAAAAGTTGCCTCAAGGAGGTGGTCACATGATCCTTTGGGAGTGCACGCGATTGCTAGGGATCCAGCTCCAAGGCCTCTTGTTGATGTTCTGATGCTTTACCTTTTTCATTCAAAGTTTATGCTATCATAATGTTAGTTCTACATTGACCTGTTTGCTTTCATTGTGTCTTTACACAGTAAATGGTCTTAGTCATTTTATCTTCTGTTAGTGAAGGTATGCATCACTTATATGTGCAATTTTCTACTTTATCTTAATAAAACACCCATTCGGGGGGGGGGGGGGGGGGGGGACAATTAGCACAGAATCCTTCAATCATTTCGAAGATGCTACACTTCGCGTTGCACTTGCACTGTTAGTAGTAGCATGCCCATACTATCAAGAAAAACTACAATTATAATGCATAAGACTTTAAGAACTCAATTCCTTACTGTCTTTGATCCAAAAATAGGGGTATATGAACTCACCTCTGCACATTTCTTTGGTATAACGAGACGAGCCAGCTTCTGGTCAGCATCACTAGCAGACAATGGTTTCTCAAACAAAGGAATGACAATGGAATTTGAGCTTATATTTGGTCAAGGATTGTAAGCTGACATGACACTTAGTTTCAAATACATTATGGAAGCTGATATGAAAGTTATGCCCAGCTTGATAAAAACTATAAAAATTTGAAGTGGAGGGTGTAGAACAATATAGTCATAAAATGAGGAAAATCAGTTGTGAAACCTCTATCACTTCTTTAATATCAATTTTTAAAATGGCTAAAGAGTAAACAAGAAAATCAAGAAGACACGTAAAGAATACAGGATACCCTCTAAAAATCTGTTGTACCTCTAGATTAGACACCCGGGGACAATATTGAGGATCTATGTCGAGATGTATAGTAGCATCCCCTTGAGGTTCTCCATTTCCACACTGAATTTCAGAAGAAAGGTTACGTCTTCGTTCCTGAAATAATAAACGAAGAACCCGAAGAAGAAACGTGAGCAAATTAAATGATATGGCTGAAGAATGGCAGTTGATGTTTAACAACTAATGCTTCCATTCAGGATTTTTTTCTTATTAAGAACAGAAACAGAGTAATGTAACAATATACAACCTGCACACAAGAGGCAGGACACAAGGGGGAAAAAAGGAGAACAAGAAGAATTTGCAAGGATCAGAGTAATTCACTATTACCCGAAGAAAATTAATCTTTGAGCATTCCATGCAGCTCACTCCACCAAAATCCAATAACATATATGCATGGAATGACGCAATACACCCGCAGTGAATCAACTGCAACAGTTGATTAAATATTCACATATGAGACCCTAGGAATATCATGTATCTTCAGTAGATAGTTTATATATTTGTCAATTTACTCCAGAATAAAAAATGTGCATAGAGAAAGGAAATTTTCTACTCACCTTACCACAATATTCACAATCCCTCCAACCAGCCTCAGTTGAATGGAACATTTGGCAGAATCTTCCCTCCTCATACAAAGAACTAGATGCACGTACAAATAAGTCACCCACTAACAACGTACATAAAATTTATGAATCCGCTCAAAATATGCAGCAAATATCGCTAAGCTTATATCTCGATGTATATATCATCATTCCCTTTTTAGGCCTTGTACTATAATAGTGTACATATAAACAAATCAAAATTACATAGAGAATCGGATTTGAGTGTCCTAAACTGAAAAGAAATTGATTTCGTGAGTGGCTCGACCTATTTATGTCCACCAATCGACATGAGTCCAATAGTCTTCAATTGATAAAAGTGCTCAAAAATCCTATATATAAAGTGGTTTCCATAAACACCTCAATACACGTGTCACCTAAGATTATCCAAATCAAGTCATGAATTCCGAAACCCTCATGGAGGAATACATGAACCCTAGCTTCAATTTCCGTTTAGACCATTAATGTCAAAAATTACTTATTTGCCCTTCGTTGAAGTTTGAATTCCACATGTGACCTTGACAAAGAGGTAACCAACTAACTTGAAAATTCTAGCTAACCCGAAAATATAAACAAATCAAAATTACATAGAGAATCGGATTTGAGTGTCCTAAACTGAAAAGAAATTGATTTCGTGAGTGGCTCGACCTATTTATGTCCACCAATCGACATGAGTCCAATAGTCTTCAATTGATAAAAGTGCTCAAAAATCCTATATATAAAGTGGTTTCCATAAACACCTCAATACACGTGTCACCTAAGATTATCCAAATCAAGTCATGAATTCCGAAACCCTCATGGAGGAATACATGAACCCTAGCTTCAATTTCCGTTTAGACCATTAATGTCAAAAATTACTTATTTGCCCTTCGTTGAAGTTTGAATTCCACATGTGACCTTGACAAAGAGGTAACCAACTAACTTGAAAATTCTAGCTAACCCGAAAATATAAACAATATTACAGACTCTATATTGCTCTATAAACTATGTCAATTTGTGTTCTACTGACCAAACAATGCAAGAGCACTACGAAGTGGACCACTCGCATCCACTTTACCAATTCTGAATACATTCCAAGGAAGCTTAACTTCTCTCTCAGGTTGGTGTGGGGACAGGCTGTCAGGACTCAAGTTCGTGTTTAGGAATCTCTCTTAAGGATCAAATTGGGTGTGTTCAATAACATCACAGGGAACCCCAATCTGTGATCCCACAGTTATGACATACACAACGAAAAGATATGGTTGATATGCGCAAATCTAGCGCATAACAAGGAACCCCAAACTCTGTGATCTCACAGTTACGACATACACAAGGAAAAGATACAGTCAATATGTGCAAATCTAACGCATATGGTCAAAAAAGGAAAATGACAAGACACTTATTTTCCATTGCAGGAATCTGTAAGTCAAATAAATTATTAAGATGATAATTTCTCCTTATACGAAATGTTTCCATCTACAATCATAACCCTTTATTTCCCCAGTATTGCCCTTTCAATTGATAATGCTCCTTTCTCATAAAAGTACTAGTTACACCCATTACCTTCTTATGGCACTACTGTCACCAAACAAAAAAATATTAAATACCTAAATTGAGTAATTAATTTAGAATTTCACTGAAGCTTCTTGTGACATGCTGAAGAAATAAATGTTCAGAAGTTTCCATGATTTCTTTCAATGCGATATGTTCATGAAGAGTCAATAATATTTTCATTTTTCTCAAATTTTTCAGACTTCAAATTTTTTAAAATTATGACAACAACCAAAACGTGTTTTTTCTACTTTATGGAGACTACATGAATCTTATGTATCATATGTTTCAAATCCACGCTATTTAATGTCATATCCTTAGTCAATCCATGCACTATCATATCCTTCCTTACTAAGTCCCCCCACGTCAACTTTGGTCTTTCTGTTTTCCCTAGTCCTATCTCTTTTTCTCTCTTTGTTTCCATCTAACGCAATGAAAGGTCTTCTTTGCACATGTCCACACAAATTTAATGGATTTTCCTTATTCTTTTCCTTCGTTTGAAAAATAAATAAACAAGTGTACACATGATTTTGTCCAAACCATTGTTCTCTTGATCTTTTGGAGACTACTAAACCATTTCCTCTACATACATGAGAAGTCCACTTCTTTGCCTTCAAACATTTAAAATTTGGGCAAAAAAGAAATTCAATTCATTTTCATAAGTTCCATCTCAATAGCTGTAAGGTAAGACCGTAACTGATTGGTAAGTTCGGTAATTTCCGCAAAGAAAAAAATCAATTACTCGCCTTTTTAAAAATAGCAAAAAAATTTATACCCAAAAAATGAATATATAGGAAAAATAAGCCCCCCTTATGTGCATCAATCCCTTTAATAGCATATTTTAGATCCAAAGAGCAGAGACAAACAACCACCACCAATAAATATTTTTCATTTTTTAGCACTCTCTACAAAACAATCTAGAGCACGTATATACACAACAGATTGAACCCTGCAACATTCAAAGAGTGACCCAACAATATGTACAACAATTAGACCCCATTTGTCAAACAACATATTTCCACCACAAGATTACTTGAGATGCAAGAAAGCAGTGCACACTTCCGCACTTGAAATTGAACAAGGCAAACTCAATGCTCGGAATCTAAGAGTCTAGAGAAGACAATAACCTCCGAAATTACCAATTTTACACACACGATCACTATCTATACACAAGAAAAGCAACCTCATTGAAGCAAATTCACAAACACCGCGTTAGCAATAATCCAGCAAATAAACTAATTAATTGTAGACACATATGTGTGTATCTCTGTGTGTGTATGTATGTATATATATGTATATACAGAGTGCGTGTGTAATGAAGAGTGGTTACCCGCATCGATCGCAGAGCTGAGCGTAGAGGCCGCTGCGAAGACGCCAACCGTTTCTGAAGCGGAGAGAATTGGAGTTGTCGCACTGAAAGCAGGACTTTTGGGAAGATGAAGAAGCCATGGGAGATATAGAGAGACAACCAAGAAACCCTAGAGAGAGAAATTATTAGTATGAGTGAGAGAGAGATTTATAAGCGAAAATCTTTCTTGAGGATAAAGACACTCTAGAATTTGTGTCGACTCCACAAGTGAGAGAGTGTGAGTTTTTTGAGTGTGAATTTAATTATGACGTGAGTCAGAGTTTGTTCACGAATAATTAAAACCAACAAAGATTCTATTTATTCGTTAATTTTAATCTGATTATTTAGATATATATATATACATATAATACATGTATCTATATAAAAATTGAAATTTTGAAACTGATCTTACGATTTGGTCTTCGATTGTATAAATTATTCAATCTTTTGAGATAAGTGAAACTTGGTTTATTTCTATGGCTGTAACGCTTATCAACCGACAGGAGCTTCACTTTATTGACTCGGGCTTCTCATTGACTTGACTTCCTCACTCCTGACAAAGCACAGTTTCAGCATTTTTTTTTTTTCCAGAAAAATGTTTAGTAAACAAAAGCCTAAGAGAAATTTTAAAAAATTATATCAAATTCTATCAACGAATTAAAAAAATAGAGTACTAAAATGTTTTATGTTTCTATTTTAAAAACTAGATATTACTTCTCTTTCGATATATAATAAATTATATCAATAAATTGTTTTGGTTCTAAACCCTTGTATAATTTATACTCATCATAGCTCTCTTAATTTAATTGTCCAATAAGAAAAATCACACCTCATAACTTAAACTCGAGACTGACAGAAAAAGTGAAAAAATATATATGTACAAATGAATAAATATTCTTCTTAGCCACCATCGTTGACAGAAAAAATGAAAAAGATATTTATGTACAAATGTTATAAGGTTTTGGTACCTACTCTGTTTGGAGGTCATGTAAAAATTTCTTGTTAGCAAATGTCCAACAAAAGTTCAACGAATTTCATTTATACATAAACTTGAAAAAAATATTTTAATTATATAATATTTTTCCAATAATCAAACACAAAAAAAAAAAAAAAAAAAAAACATAACAAAATATTTTTGAAAACCTATTTTACATCCAACCAAACAGAGCCTTGGTAGATTACACATTTTCTTGGCCAAAAGATGAACTCCTTTGTAATAACATTAGGGAAAACCATGTTATTCTTTGGGACATCTTTGGTGATCATGGTTTGCAGTCCATCTCCAAGTGGTCTTTCCATACAAAGCAATTTAAAATTTCATGACTAAGACCCTGTTTGGCATAGTTTTTGTTTCTGGCGTTACGCAAAAAAAAAAGAGAAGCAGAAGCTATTTTGAGAAGTTGGTACCCCAACTTCTTTAAAACGTTCTTCCAAGACCCAGAAGTTCTTCTAAAAACTTTGTCAAACACCGTTTAAAACAGTTTTTCTCTCCAGGAAACCAAAAGCAGCGTTTGAAAAGTCAATCCAAACAGATTTCTAGGATCTTTTCTAGAGAAAAAATAAAATAAAATACACAATGGCAAATACAATTTTTCAAACTTGAAATGTTGCACCAAACTGGGACAATAGAAAGGGCAAGTCCCTTTTGGCTGTGATTGGAATGGCAGTAGTGTCATTTCAATAGGGCCGGTATTTAAGACATAAATTGATGATATTACACAGAAAATGTGCAGAAACCACAAATTTTGGTTCTATGATACTAAGATTATCATATATAGAGCAAAATTGGAAAAAATAGTTCACAAAATTCAGTCATATAGCTTTTTCGCAGATTGGGTTCGTGCTGTCTTGCTTTCATTCTTTGAAATTTTCTCAGTAGATTTCTCATTTTGAGATATAGCTTTTTGGATAGCTTTCATCTTTCGAACATTCTTCGATCTCTTCATTTGGACTCCTCCCCTTTTTATTTTTCTGTTGTGACAAATGGATTCACAATCAGACATTAAACGTAAAAGGTGAGAACAAGAAAAAGAATAAGAACAGGAAAGGAAAGAGGATTCACATAGCAGGAGAGTAATGCCAGTTGTAGCATAAAAAGCTTGTCTGAAGCTATTAATATTTGGGATTCAGAGCCTAGAGAATATATCCTATATATGTGTGTGTGTGTATAAAGAATGAAATAATCACGTACTTCACCACTACCTATGTGATCTACTAATTTCTTTTCCAAGCGGGAAAGAAAAGGCTTTGGACGAGGCACCTCCAGCAAGCTCTTGTTTTAGCTTGAGATAGAGGTGGCAATTGGGCGGGTTTGGGTTGGGTCATAAATGGGAGGGTCGTAAACGGGTCGGGCATAAATGGACCCGCAATACAAATTTATAAATTCAACTATATATATAATATATGGATATTTGTAAAATCTTGAAAAAATACAATTGGAGTAGTATAAATATATATACAATTATATGTATATGTATGTGTGAAAGATAACGATCTTGGTAAAATCTTGAAAGACATCAACAAATAAGCATGAATATATGTACAACTATATATATATATATGTATGAAATATATGAATACTTAGTAAAAACTTCGAAAAATTCAAACAATTTTTTAGTACTTCTTTGACATGAGTATTTCAGTAAACATTTAGCCAACTATATTCCTCCAATTTCAAAACACTGGATCATATATACCCGCCCACATATATTGATATATATACACAAACTGTAAAACACCCATACAAAAGCAATCACACCCTGTATAAATCTCTATGTAGTATCCTATAAAGGTATACATATATACACACATATATATAATGGGTTTCTTACTTTGGGGAAGAGGACCATAGCGCGGTAGCGAGGAGGGATTAGCTTTGTACAAGGAGTTTGAAACCCTGAAAGCCTTGCTATGAATATGAGTTGCTTAAGATTGCTCTGTCTCTCTCTCTATCTATACATGTTTATATATATATATGTCTCAATGAACTCAGTTTGCTATAGAATTTGATGGTGTTTGGGAAAAACATATGAAGATCTAATAAAAATATATATGTATGTTGCTTTTTATTAAATATATATGTGTGTGGCTCTGTGTCCAATGTTCAGGTTATTCTTACGTGCATTCAAGATGAGTAGAACCAATCCAAATCTCCTAAGTAGCTTTTACTAATTTTGAAAGTATCAATAGTAAATCAGCATTAGACAAGCGAGAGAGCAATAGACGGGTTTATACGAGTACCCACGGGCGACCCGTTACCAACCCGCGTTTTCACCTCACCCATTTAACCCAACCCGTTATCAACCCGCCTACTTACCCACTAACCCAAAAATTGAGGGCGGGTTGATGGGTTTGGGTAAAAATTGCCAGCTCTAGCTTGAGACAACATGAGCATAAAGACGGAATTCCATCCAACAAATTTTTCCTTCCTTCCTTTTCCCAAGGACGTGAGGAGGCTTGAAGCAACGTGTCACGCAACTTTGTTTCTAACTTTTTGAATTTTTTTCCCCCCAAGAAAAGAGATCTTCGACTTCTGTTATCCTGTCCCAGAGTTCTAGACACATTCAATAGAGTTGCTCCTTAGCTCCAATCATTAAATCAAGAACTGCCCACAACAGTAAGAACATTGACAGCATCATCTGAGTCATATTGAACCGGACCTTAAGGACCAAAAGTTAAAGGTCAATGCTATTCCATCATAACATGGAGAACTTAGGAAGTCACCGAGATTTTCTACAGCTTCTTCAAGATTGACACATCCTGACCGACCCTTAAAGACTTGGGAGGCAGGGGCGGAGCCTGGAAATTGACCGGGGGGAATGCAATTTTCTATAATTTTATTGGTAAATTTGATATTTTTTTGGGTTACCAACGGAATTTTTCGAAAAACTTGGGGGAGGGAAATGCAATTTTTTATAAATTTATATTTTTCTTGGCTACCTAAAGAATTTTATAAAAAACTGGGAGGGTCCATATGCAATTTTTATAAACATATCTACAATATATAAATTTTTTGGGGCTAAAAAAAATTTTGAAAAAAATTGGGGATGGCTCCGCCCCTGTTGGGAGGTAATTAGTAATTAAAATATGCGCAATCCACTAAATATCAACTCTGTCATGATCCAAGAAAGTACACTCCAGTACAACATTGCCTAAAGATTTTCCAGCACCACAATCCCCCAATCTGGAGAAATTATTGCATGGTTCAGCCAATCACTAGATGACACGCAAGCTTTTTGCTTGTGTCAGCTATTGATTGGTCAGGACCGATAGTCTGTAATCACTTATCTGAGACTTAGACTCTATCTTCTAAAAAACCTTTTTTTACCAAAATAATAAACACACTTACCCACACTGGAAGAACATATCCAGAATACACAGCCAAAACATCCTCAAACTTTGTACAGTACCTACAGCTACAACTACCAGCATTATTCCGAAGAAACCTTGAAACAGTCTTCTATAAGCCACGGAGGATGAGAAATGAGAGGGATCCCAATCCCCATAGATGTACCTTATGAGTTACTTCTATACTCCATTCCTTCATGAGGGGTTTTGACCTTGAACTCGAGGAGTGCAACTTTGCCAGTGTCATTTCCTGTTAAGGAAGCCAAAGCAGGACTCATAGTTGACAATTTCAAGCTCAGAAGGACGACATGGATGACTAGTGAGTACACTAAGCTTAAACTCACAACGGGAGGCTCCATTTCTTAGAGGGTAAGTGATTGCTACTGAGAGTAGCCAGTTTGGCAGTTATGATCTTCATTGATATCTTATATAGTCGACTAACTTGAGGTCTTTTTCAAGAGGAAATGCTTTCACAAGCCAATTGACCCAACTGCCAGGACTCATGCCTTCTCAAGTTAACAAGTCCGTTAATCACTTGCATTTCAAACTTAGCACAATAAAGTCTACCAGTGGAAGAAAGCAAAAATCAAAGTTAGAAGCAGGATACTATTGAAGGATGTAATTGATGAGGTCAGTTGTGATACGTATGATGCGCAATACCTCAAAGGGATTCGTAGATTCAAAAGTAAAAATGTTGTAAGTGTGACTTTAGTTTATTATATAATCATTTTTAGTATTTCTTTTTTCACACCTTACACGGCTGATATTCCAATACCACCTTAATTTTGTTAGTCTTGGGAAGAATATTTTGTTCAGGTGGTGTATTATAATTTATAGGGATGTTGAAGCAGTCCATGCTCATTCCTGAATACATCATACTATCGTATTTTCTATAACAACATGCATTTCAACACCCGAGTATGCAAATATGCCTCCAGAAAATCTGACATCGATCCAAAGTCCACCATTAGGTGATTGCGGCCATGGATCATTTTACCAAATGGGTAGCAGTTATAGGTTCCTATATTAGTTGATAATTCTATTGTAATTGACTTTTGGCTGATTAGCATCTAGCAGCTAGTCTGTCACTAGTGGTTAATGGTTCAATGGCCAAATTTATGTATGGGTCATCATCATGAGCTACAATTCACAACCTAACTTGGAGAATTATTCTAAAATTTGGAAAATAACAATATAGCTTAGCAATTCCCATTCTGAAAAAAAAAAAAAAAAACAAACAAACAAACCCACCTTTCCATTTTTGACAAAAACGGTGTCTTTTTATGGAGTTTCTGTTTATATTGATTAATATTTTAGCAACAAAGATCTAGAAAAAAATATCATATTCCTTCAGTGAGCTTCAGGAGTAGCAATACATACATACATACAAAAGACAACCTATAAATCAGTAAAGGGTTTATGAATAGTGACCTAATGGAGGCACCGAGAGATGGGTTTGAAGCTGCAGACTCTGAAGTGTCCATTGCTTCACATGCAATGAATATAATTTAGGGCTCTGAAATTATTTAACAAAAAAGAAAGAAAAAAAAAATACATTGAATTTTATGAAAAAGAAATGAATTACTATTAATACCTTGAGGAATATCAACCGTTGTTTGATCAGAGGTGGTATCCATTGATTCCAAAGCATTTTTCTTCTTCTTGTTTCTGTTCTTCGCCATAGCTGTCCCAGAGATTCTTGTGTTTTCTTCTTCCTGGAACAAATATTGCAAAACCCTAATAATTTAGAAGGGTTCATAGTTCATACCCGGACACGGGCCTTTTACTAAACGTGGGCCGGGCAAATCAGGGGCCCAAAAATAGAAAACAAACGGATGATCTCAATCCCGCTGATTTTGACACGTGGTTTAAAAAAATTCAAAATAAAGAATTGAGGTCAATTCTTCGTTTTAATGAATTTTATGTTTCAGTTACGTTTTTTTGAAAATTTTTAACCACTTGTCCATATATAATCGACCACGTGGAGGACGAATCGCCTCAGCAGAAGGACCAAGGGTCCGTTTGGGAACCATCGTTTTTGTTTTTGTTTTGAGAACCAAAAAACAAGAACAATTTTTGTTCTTGTTCTTATTTTCTCACCCAAAAGAACAAAAACAAAAAACATGTTTGGGGCAAATAAACACAAATTCTCACACAATTTTTCCTCTCTACCACAATTCTTTTTTTTTTGAAAAATCCCAAAAAGAACAAAAAAACAAGTTTTTGTTGTTCCCTTGTTTTTTCTACTATTCACGAAAACAGTTTCCAAAATGAGAACAGAACAAACAGTAAAAAGGGTTGCCAAACATGTTCTGTTCTCCTGAACAGTGCCAAAAAATAAAAAACAGAACAAAAACAGAGTATCCAAACGCACCCCAAGTATTGTCCTTTCAATTAATTACACTTAAAAGGTGCAGAGAACACACTTACCTTATAACAACATGTTTTGTGCATTTTCGATTGTGATTAAATTAAATATCAAGTCGAATTTGATCTTTTATACTTGTTTGAGAAGCGTAATTTAATTTATGTCTCATTTACGAAATCGGAATAACATTATAAAAAGGATAATATTTAACAGAGCATGTAGTGAAAATTAAATGCAAAAGCGAGAACGATAGATAATTAAGGTCCATTCGGCTGCACTGTTTTGGGCATTTGATTTGGAATTGCATTCTAATTTCAAATATTTCATTGTTCATTTACTCAAAAACAATTTGGATTTGGAATTACAAATATTCCAATTCCAAATCCATTAATTTCACAATTTAAATTCTACGTGAAAAGTTGTGATTTCTAATTTCAAATCTTCTCTAAATCTTCAGCTCAATAAATTCTCTCTTTCTAACAACTAATTTTTCACAACTACAAACTTACATATATATTCACAAAGATCTATATATATATACAAACATATATACACATGCCTATATATACAAACTTATATTTACATACTTAAATCTATCTATATTCTCTAATTTAATTCAAGATTTATGATATTTTACATTCAAATTGAGTTTGAATTGTGATTCACATTGAAATTAGGTTTGTGATTGAAAACCAATTACACTTGAATTCCATGACCTAGCCGAACAATGTATTTGGAATTGCATTAGTGGAATTTTAATTCCATGGAATTGCAACTCAAATGCAATCCCAAATCCGCGCAACGGAACGGACCTTTAGGGCCTGTTTGGGAAGCGGTATGGTTTGGTTTTGTCTGGTATGATCGCTTATCTGAAACTCTATTTGGTAAGTGGTCTAGTCTGGTCTGAAAAAACTGGAACCAGACCATGTTTGACAAACTGTCTAGCTCCAAAAATTTGTCTAGTCTAAAAAAATTTATATATTGTTTTCGAATTTTATATATTTTTTCAAATTTTATATATATTGTTTTGAAATTTATATATTTGTTTCAAAATTTATATATATATATTTTTTAATTATATATATATATATATATATTCTATATTATTTTCGAATTTTATATATATTTTTTCAAAAAATTTATATTTATTTTAAATTTTATATATATATTTCAAAATTTATATTTATATTGTTTTGTCAATAGTGACCGAATTTGGCAAAACCATGTGAGTGGTCTGACACACCAAAAATGGCGGTTGTGGCAAAACCATCAAAACTTGGTTATTTATGTGACCAAATTTGGTCAAAAATGATGGTTGACACACTAAAAACTTGGCAAACCTATCATTTTGATGGTCTTGAATTGGGTCAATTTTAGGCATGTTGATTTTGAGTGGTCTGGTTTCAATATCAGAAATCAAAGCCCACCAAAATATGGTCTGATCTCAAAAATGCAAGACAAGACCTACTTCCAAACAATACCTTAATATAATTGAGCCATTTTTACCATCATAGTCTTGTTCATGTGGATATGGTCAACCCTCTATCTCTTTTCTTTTTCTTTTTATTCTTTTGAACATCTCTTAAAATACCATACAATCTAACTACCTACTTAATTTAATATTAATTTTAAATGGTATGATTTTTGTTTATTTCTATTTGCATTTTGTTTGAACTTTCAAAATAAATACATGTATGTATATATATATACATATACATAGTACAAATATATGTGGGGGTGCATGTTGTGTATTTTCTGGGAGTGTGAATGGTTTAGATGCCATGTCTTAAAGGCAAGATTTCCTTGAGGCCATTCCTCTTCTTGTTTAGAAGCAAAGCTGGAGAGCAACAACTTTGGTTGTGGGTGAGGCCAAAATGGACCCTAGTTTAAGCCACCTTGTAGTTTTGTGGTTGCCATTTTGATTCCATATGTTGATTTTGTTTTAAATTGGGAACGCTCTTGGTTTTATTAATTAAGTGACAATTGTGTTACGAATGAGCCATAAGAATATATCATGGAATGAAGACAGTAAATTAATTGCCAACACATCAATTCATAAGCTTTAGGTGAAGGCTTTGATATTCCACTTGGGAAAAATATGATTTATTATGGGTTAATTTCATTTACACCCTAAAAATTTGTCCTAATATCAATCATACTCCCTCAGGTTTGCAAATTTTCAATCACACTCTTTATTTCTATCGATAGACATTATTTATACCTCCTAATTCTTTATATCACCTTAAAATTTTAATTTAATACCTAAATTACTCTTAAAATTAAAATAGGGAGTATTTGGGAATCAAGTACTCCATATTTTATCAATTCCGCCTCCGTATTCCCTAGTTCAATTCTTATTTCCAATCTTCCTCTTCAATCACTTTTCGATACTTTTAAGTGTAATGTGAGAGCTGAAATTTCTCTATATCACTTATTCAATCATATACCTTCTCCACCTCACTATGGCAAATTTGCAAATGTCCTAATTTTCTTTTCAATCTTCATTTGCTTTATGTTCAGTTGCAGAGAAAGTAAAGGAAATCCAACAAAATTGATGTATGATTTACATTAGCATTTTATTATTATTATTATTATCCCCTCCTTGTGGCTTACAGATTATGTTTTTAGAAATTTGAGTTTTTGCACTTTCCAAATTAATGATAGAAATTTTGTAGACTATTAAGAGTTTAATTATAGCTAATTTTCATTATTAATTTACACATAAAAGTTGCAGACCATTTGACAGAAACATGTCACTGCATCCATATAAAATGTCATCACAAAATGACATTTCCAATATATATGTCTTCACAGAAACATGTCACAACATGTCACTACCACCTTTTAGCTCACTGTTCGAAATGTTCGAAATGTGTCCATATATATCTGTATATAATCTGCTTCCAATGTCATCACAAAATTTCAAGGAATTTGTAGTATGTATTGAGTAGAAAGCATTCATGATGCATAAATAGCCTATGTTTAGCCCTGTGTGTGTATTTATATATATATGGATTAGGGTTGAATATATATTTGGATATATGATTAAATTAATTTAATGAATGTTTAATTTAAGGGTATTTTAAATATTTTATATTATGAGGTGGTGTAAATAAATTTTGGCAAAACTTAAAAGGGTAGGATTGATGTTACAAGAGGAGATGTAACCATTTATCATTTCAAACTTTTTTTGGGACACCCTTAGAAGTTCCCATAACTTTTCTTTTTGTCCCCTTTGGCAATGATTGAAAGTCGAACTCTTCACATGGAAGGAGAATAATAGCCCTACTCAAAACATCGAATTATTAACACCGCACTTATGCAACATTATACAATATTGATTCGCTTTTAGTATCACACAATGTAATATATATATATATATATATTGTGATGTAATAATACAGTATTATTAAATCGAGAATTGAGAATGTAGCACGTTTGTTTCAATATTGTTGCATACCAATTTTAATGAATTTAGAATGTGTTGGATTTTTTTATTAAATTACAAATAGAAAAACAATGTAGAAAAAGATCGCTACAGAAGAAGGTGAAGTCTCAGGGCTTGCTTGGTTTGTATTTCTAAAACTGTTCTTGAAAATTCTGAAAACTAAAAATTATTTTCTGAGAACAATAAAAAAAGTTCTCTGAAAATTGACATTTATATAACTGAATTTTCTGAAAACAGTTTTCAGAAAATTCAATCAAGCAGATTTTTGTATAGTTTTCTAATTTTCAGTTTTCAGAAAACAGAAAACTATTTTAAAAAATACAAACCAAACAGACCCTTATTTATTATATTACTTATGATACAATTACCGAATCATATTACCATCCAAATTGTTATTCCTCACGGTCATGTGAAAGTCATGCTATATAGACTTAATAATTATTTGTTGCAGGGACAGAGGCAACAAATAATTTAGTGGAGGGCAATGTGATAAATATATTAAAAATAATAATAATAAGGAAAATAGTTCAATATATTCAGTTTTTTAAAATAATAATAAGGAAAATAGTTCAATATATTCAGTTTTTTTTTTCTTAACTCCGAGAGAGAGAAAATTGCCCCAAGTTGTTGTCGCCGAGATGGAAAGAAAGAGCTGAGTTGCGATATGCGCTGATGAATCATAAAATTTCGTTTGTGTCTAAGAAGGGAGTTAGGGTTCATTTAGATAAGTGAATTGTGGGTTGAGCTGGATTAAATTATAAGTTATTGTATAAGTTTATTTTCAATTGTGAGTTGGGTTAAATAGACTTTAGACTCTTGGTTGTGGGTTAGATGAATCATAAGAAGGGAGTTAGGGTTCAATTATCTAATTTATTAAATTAATTTATATATTACATACAATTTTAATGAAATTTTTATTTTTTAAGATAATAATTTTATCTTTAAAAAAAATTATTTTAATCTTTAAAATTAAGGGACAATAAGCAGTATTTTTTAAAAAAATTACGAGGGACAAATCTCATTTTTTTCTAATAAGTCTCTTAAAATAATTTATTTTAATATTATAAATAGAAAAAAAATTAAAACTTCAAAACTTAGCTCCGTGCCTGCATACATGTATTGACGTGTGACTAAGTTATTCAACTCAAAGAAACTATATGCACATTTCTTCAGGCACTAGTGGAATGACTCAGTGATCTTAAGTTAAATGTCGATGGATTTATCTTACTTATTATTCAAAACACACAAACATGTATAGTAATCTAGAAATTACGAAAAATGCACACACATATAATATTAAAATTTGGATTCAGAATGAGGATAGATATATTTGCAGTCTCCATTTATTTAATTAAAGGCACTTCTTTTAAAAATTAAATGACATAAATCTTTCTATTTGATGAATAGAAAAATCAATTTAAACATGTAATTCAAGAAAAGAGGACAAGATAGGAGTTAGAGTGTGTTTGGGAACCCTTGTTTCCGTTTTTATTCTTATTTTTTTTTATTGTTCATAAGAATAAAAACATGATTGGGAGCCCAAAATCTGTTCTTGTTTTTGTGAACAGTGTTGAGAACAAAAAACATATTTTTTCAGTCTTAGTTCAAAATTTAAGAACAAAAAAACCCTGTGTTTTTTGTTCTTGTTCTCAAAGAATTTTTTTTAAAAAAAAATACAAACTTTGCAAATCCTCTCATTCAATCCCCTTCATCCAAAATTTTTAGGTTGAGAAAAATAAAGACAAGAACAAAAATTATTCTTATTCTTTCATTCAAGAGACAAAAACAAAAACAAAAACAAACCATTTCTAAGCCCTCGTCATTCAGTATATTAGTTCGTCATTCACTATATTAGTTACTTCGGAAGAATCAACTTTTGGAATAGGTGTAGGGTGCATGAACTTCCATGGGAACCATATAGATTCATTTTGGAAACATCAATTTCTTTTACGATGATTTTGTTCATCCACATGCTCGATGTGGAGTTGCTGATGCATCCACTAGTCCGATTAGTTTGGTCTCATAATATATAAATAAATTTACGTATATATTTTTTGCTTTAATCTTATTTATAAGTACTAGAATCGTAAAATTTCAAAGTTAAAAATTTAAGGTTATGTTTTATACGCATTAATGGAATGGAAATGTTCATTCTCATTATACTGATTTGTTATAAATATGAATCACTTTAGGAATGTAATGAACTTAAAAAAAAATTTCTCAAAAATATTATTCTCAGTGATAAATATATAATTTTAATCAAATAATATTACTTCGTAAATTTTTTACAAAAAATGATGAAAAGTAACGAAAATAATAGTGACAAATAATGGAGATGGTCAAGCCGTCATTCACAATATTAGTTAATTAAGATTCACCATTTCTTAATTTAATGGTGAATATTAATTAAATAAATGTGGACGTGGATAAGGTAGATTTTAAGAACATGAACGAATTAATCACAAGTCTCAAGTTTTAACTCATAAGGAACTAAAAACGGGTACACTCCATACTATACTAGTAATAACAATAGCAACAATAATAATAATAAAATAATATTAATTATTATTAGTGGCAGATGAAAGGAAGTGGGACGCAGTGTCTCCATGACAAATAGCTTTCCACCAAAAAGGAAAAAACAAAGATAATGTTCCAACTAACTTTGAACACCCAACACCAAAATGGGATTAGATGATGGGATTAGATGATGCTTGATGATTTTTATTCGTTGCAGTAGTTCTATTACTATGTAAATCTATACATATACATATATATACATATACATATATATATATATTTGATTGAATTTTTTTTTTTTTTTTTGAATTGACTAAGTAGTATAAATCAATTCTTTTTCCCTTAATTAGCGGGAGGCCACGATCCATTATTATAAACCTTCCCCTTTATTAATCAAGATGGATATGATTCGGACGCACAACCTTCTCAAACTACCCTTTTGAAAAGGGTTGTTTCAAGTCTATTTTTTCTTTGAAAAGTAATTTTATTTTTTTATTTTATTTTTAAAAGATTCTTTGAAAAGTACTTGCCTCCTAATTGATGGGAATAATATTCTGCTAACCAGGCTTTTAATACGTATATGTTAACTATATGTCCCTTCAATCAATTAGGACAAGATAAATCTTTCATTAATAAATTGAAAATATTAAACGACAAAATTAAAAATGGCAATATATATTCAAAAATGAAAATATATATTTATAAATTACACATAATAGGACTACAATGTAACCTTGAAATATTTTAATGAATGATAAAAATTACCTCTAAAAAGAGGGTTTTGTAAATGAATGGGGCCAATTGAATAAATCAACATCTATGTACGTGGAAAATCACCTTTAAAAAGAGGATTTTGCAAATAAATGAACTAATAGCAATATGTATATACAAATTCAATAAATAAACACATATATTCACAAATTGAATAAATGTGTATGCACATGATGAAAAATGAGCATTATAAAAGGAGTTTTATATATATGGATAAGTGAATAAATCAAATAATCAAGAGAGTTTCCTAAAATGGGAAGGAATATAATAAGAGGAATGAAGGAAAATGATTGAAAATAACATTATATGGGTAATGGGTTCAATTCCGTTTTATTTGTTTTGCCAATTTTAATTTACAGACACAAATCAAACACCAAGGCCCTGTTTGGTAACCGGTTTGGTCTGGTTCTTGAACTAAAAGTCTGTTTGGTAAGCGGTCTGGTCTGATGATCTCGGTTTGAGAAAAATGGAACCAGACCATTTATAAATATATTTTATTTAATTTATCATTTATTTTTATTTTATTTATAAATATATTTTATTTTATTTTATTTATTATTTATATTTATTATTTATTCATTTATTAATTATTATTATATTTATTTATTATTATTATTTTTATGTATTATTTAATTCATTTGGTTTATTATTCATTATTTTGTTTATTTTTATTAATTTATAAATATATTTTATTTTATTTATTTATTTATTTATTATTTATTCATTTATTTTTATTAATTTATAAATATATTTTATTTTATTTATCATTTATATTATTATTTATTCATTTATTTATATTTTATTCATAAATATATTATATTTTATTTATTCATTTATTCATTTATTTTTATTAATTTATAAATATATTTTATTATTTTATTATTTTTATTTATTTTTTACTTTTTTATGTATTATTTAATTCATTTTGTTTTGTTTGTTGGGTGGTTGGTGTCTCAAAATTCTGATTTTGATTACCAATTTTTGGAACCAGACCAACTTGACCCAACGAAAAGCTGGGTCCAAAAACACTTCCTTTGGTTCAATTTGGTATAGGTCCAATTTTTTTAGACTAAGTCAAAACAAACATGGTCTTGTATCTAAAAACCAAAATCAGACCAGACCAAATGGACCCAGAACCAGAAAACAAACAGGGCCAAGAGTTCAAACTTGTTTGATTAAAAATTATTTAATAATGCATGTAATACCTTCGTATGAACAGAGACAATAATCTAGTTCGAATTGTTAATCTTCAATTAATAACATCATTATTGCACTAAGGAGAAAATTTACTTGAATGTGTGTCGAATACGAAAACACGACTTAAAAAAAACAATCAAATGTGTTCTAAAATTAAATAATCTAATTTTTATTTAGGCATTGCGAGAACACAACAATTATCCAAAATATGACTTGTAAGTTCGTAATTGTTTTTTTAAATAATAAAATTTAATACAAATGAACTATTTTGAAAATAATATAAAATTTAAAAATCTAAAACAATATAAAAAATTAACTCTAAGTCTTAAATTAGTATTGCATTTATGATTATTTGAATAAAATACAGTATATAAAAATAATTATTTTTATAAATGCAATAAAAATTTGTAATGTATTATACCTTTTGATATATTCATACAAGGTCGTATTTTATTTTGTAAAAATTGATTTTATAATGGTATCTATTATTCTAAAATTCTAACGGTAACAAAAGATTTGTCGGCACGTTTATCCTCTTCCAACTCACACGTGATGATATCTATTAATCCATTATGGCCACCGTGTATGTTGTTAATTGTTATTCATATTTAGTTGCATTACACTCTGTTGGGATTAAACGGTCAAAATAACACACACACAAGCAAACAAAGACACAAGTATATACGTGGTTCGGTCCAATTTAGACCTACGTTCACGGGAGAGAGATTTCACTATCTTTGATGAAAAATGGGGAGGAGGAAGATACAACTTTCACTCTACTCAACTCACTTTTTTTTCTCTCTGCCTCACACTCACAAAACTCACTCTTGGTTTTGTTCTTGTTGTCTTTCTTGTATTTTGTTTCTTCACATTCAAGTCTATTTATAGGCTAAAACTTGTATCTTCCATTCCACCTTTGAGAATTGGATGAAGGATGGTGAGTTAGGTGCACATGCAATCTACCACTAATCTAGTTGCAACTAACAAACTTCGAGCTATCCAACATTCTCCAAGCTTCCATTCTTGAGGCATGACTAATTGGTATGGAACCCTTCAATTCTCCCTATTCCATACCTATCGGAGGAGAACGCATTCTGAAACTCTTCAGTTGTTGTGCATTCGAGTTATGTCTCTACATAACTCTTGCTTCTCACGAGTAACCACATTTGTCAACATGTCTGTTGGGTTCTCATCTGTGTGGATCTTTATTAGCACCATTTGTTGTTGATCGATTACCTTGCATAATCAATGATACCTAATATCAATGTGCTTTGTGCGAGAATGGTACATTGCGTTCTTGCTGAGGTCAATGACACTTTGACTATCACAGTTTAGCACAAATTCGGTTTGCTCCAAACCAAGCTCTTGAAGGAATCGCTTCATCCATAACATCTTTTTTCCAGCTTCAACGACTAAAATATATTCTGCCTCAGTTGTAGACAAGGTAACAAATTTTTGCAGTTTAAACTACCAAGATACAACTCCCTCTACAAAAGTAAACAAATATTCGGATGTAGATTTTCTGCTATCAGGATCTCCTGCCATATCCGCATTTGCATAGCCTTCAAGAATTGGTTTTGATCCTCCAAAGCTTAGACACAACTTTGAGATTCCTTGCAAATATCTGAAGATCCACTTAACAACTTCCCAATGTTCTTTTCCAGGATTTGAGAGGAATCTGCTTACCACACCAACAACATGAGCGATGTCTGGTCGAGTACAGACCATCGCGTACATGAGACTTCCAACTGCGGATGAGTATGGGATAGTCGCCATTGATTTCTTTTCCTCCGGTGTTGTTGGACATGATTGTTTACTAAGCTTGAAGTGATTGGCTAAGGGAGTGCTAACTGGTTTAGCATGTTCCATGTTGAATCTTTCCAGAACCTTTTCAATATATCTTTCTTGAGATAACCAAAGTATGTGATTCTGTCTATCTCGAGATATCTGCATGTCGATAATCTGCTTTACCGCTCCCAAGTCTTTCATGGCAAATGACTTGCTCAATTCTTTCTTCAGCTTGTTAATCTTGCTAATGTCATGACCAACAATTAACATGTCATCAACATATAGTAAGAGAATAATGAAGTCACCGTCTGAAAACTTCTTGATGAACACGCAGTGATCTGCAGTGGTTCTGTTGTACCCATGTTGGTCCATGAATGAGTCGAACTTCTTGTACCATTGTCTTGGTGCCTGTTTAAGCCCATAGATACTCTTCTTCAATCTGCACACAAGATTTTATTTTCTCCTGGTTCTGAATCCTTTAGGTTACTCCATGTAGATTTCTTCATCTAGATCACCGTGGAGGAATGCAGTCTTTATGTCAAGCTATTCGATCTCCAGGTTCAAGCTGGCTGCCAAACCAAGAACAACTTGGATGCATGACATTTTCACCACAGGAGCAAATATTTCTTCAAAATTGATGCCCTTCTTCTGTCCGAATACCTTAAAAACCAATCTTGTTTTGTACCTTGGTTGTTGTTTATTTTCTTCAGCTTTTAGCTTGAACACCCACTTGTTCTTAAGAGCTTTTCTTCCTTATGGTAGCTTAACTAGATCATATGTGTGGTTCTCATGCAGCGATTTCATCTCTTTCTACATGACTTTCATCCACTCCGCCTTGTGACTATCTGCAACAACTTCCTGGTAGCTCTCTGGTTTTCCCCCATCACTAAGTATCACATATTCCGTGGTAGAATATCTACGACTTGGGTGTCACTCTCTGGTGGATCTCCTTTGTTGACTAACAGGGTTTTCTTCTGCATCTAGTCCTGATTGTGCACCTTCATCTGTTGGATCTCCTTGAACAGCTCCCCCATCATTTTGTGCTCTCAGTGGAGGAATTGGGTCTAGGTTAACTGGTAACTCTTCAGGTGACTCTGGTTTCTTCTGTTTTTCAAGATCTTCAATGGTCTGATCTTCGAAAAACACCACATCTCTATTTCTGATAAGCTTTTTGTTGATAGGATCCCAGAGTCTGTAACCGAACTCTTCATGGGCATAACCCAGGAAGATACACTGTTTGGACTTTCCGTCAAGCTTGGATCTTTCATCTCTGGGGATTTGAACAAATGTTCTACAGCCGAACACCTTCAAGTGTTTGTAGGAAACATCTTTCCCTGTCCATAATCTTTCTAGTACATCACCGTTTAATGGAACTGAGGGAGATAGGTTGATTAAGTCAACCGTTGTTCTCATTGCTTTACCCCAGAAAGGATTTGGCAACTTGGCATTAGATAGCATGCACTTGATTCTTTTGCAGATGGTTCTGTTCATCCTTTCTGCAAGGTTGTTGTGTTGAGGAGTTTTCAGCACTGATTTTTCAAGTCTGATGCCAAAGCTTCTACAATATTCCTCGAATGGTCCTTTGTACTCACCTTCATTGTCTGCACGTACACACATTAGCCGTTTTCCAATTTCTCTTTCAACCTTTACATGAAACTGCTTGAATACTTTCAACACCTGGTCTTTAGTTTTCAAGGCAAAGGTCCATAATTTCCTAGAATGGTCATCAATAAATGTGACAAAATAGAACGCACCTCCAAGAGTTCTGGTTTGCATGGTGCAGACGTCAGTGTGTATTAGATCTAGAAAATCTGGTTTTCTAGATGGAGGGGAACTGCGAAATGCAACTCTGTGTTATTTTCCCATGATACAATCAACACAAGTATGTAATGGAGTACCTTTCATTCCGGGTAAAAGCTCATTTCTGGCAAGTATCTTGAGTCATTTCTCGCACATGTGATCGAGTCTTTTGTGCCATAACTCGATGGTAACTTCTTTTTCCATCGTATTCACCTCAATTTTGCACAATTTTGCTTGCATTGTGTAGAGTGAGCTGCTCTTCTTTCCTCTGGCCACCATAAGACTACTTTTGGTGAGCTTCCACTTTTCATCACCAAAGTGGCTGATGTAGCCTTCATCATCGAGCTTTCTGGTGGAGATCAGGTTGAGACAAATATCTAGGACATGTCTCACATCTTTGAGGAGTAGTTTGCATCCAATGTTGCTTTCCAAAAGAATATCACCCCTGCCGATAATTTTTTATGCTTCGTGGTTCACCATCTTCATAAGTTCGAAGTCGCCACTGGTGTAGGATGTGAACATATCCTTCCTTGAAGTGACGTGACAGGAAGCACTTGAGTCAATAACCTATGTAAAATCTTCAGATGTGAGGTGGACACAATCATTATCTTGAACGATGATGATCTTTTCTCCGGCTGTTGTTGTTGCTTCTGTGGTACTTTCTTCACCTCTATTTCTGGTCTGTTGTCTGGACTGTTCGGCTTTTAGCTTATTGCATTTTTTGATGAAATAGTATGGCTTACCGCAGTGATGACATGTTTTGTCTCTTCTGAAAGTGGACTTTGATCGTCCATGATGTTGCATCTGATTGCAATGGTTTCTGTTTTTGCTTCTACCGCGCCATTCTTTTCTTTCTCGTCCTTCAATGACAAGAGCTTCCGACTCCGGATTATATACTTCTTCCTTTTTTCTTGTTTCCTCGTTCAACATTCTGTCTTTTGTCATTTCCATGGTAATTATATTGTCTGGAACTGAATTGCTTACTGAGACAACTAGCGTTTCTCAACTTTTAGGAAGGGAGTGTAATAGGAATACTGCTTGCATCTCATCTTCTATAATCATTTTCATAAAGTTGAATTGGTCCATCAGTCCTTAAAATTCGCTCATATGTTCTGACACATTTTTTTCGTCTTTATATTTAAGATTTACAATACAGCTCAAAAGATTTACCTTGTTTTTGGATGTCTTCCGCGCGTACATCTTCTCCAATTTTTGCCAAAGAGTATAAGCATCATTATCGTTGGCAAAATTTTGATAAATGCTTTTGTCGATCCATTGTCTGATTTGGGCGACACATTTTCGGTTGAGTACCGTCCAGTCTCCATCGGACATATCTGCCGGTTTGCCATCAGGTATGTCGTTTGTCCTTTTGATTGGCTTCCACAGATCTTTAATGTATAAAAGATCCTCCATTTTTGTCTTCCACAGTGGATAGTTGGTTGCGGTCAATTTGATCATGGTGCCTGATGCTGAATCTTCCATGGTTTTGACCTGATTTAAGCTTCAATTGGCTTGTTTGATGTGATAAGAGTTGAATCACATAAAACAGAGTGCACCATTGCGTCCGGAACGGTTGAAAACCTTAAGGATGCCTCTGACTGGGCTCAAATCAGACTTAAAATAAGCCCGGAAGAGCCAAAATAATGACGGAAGGCAAACCTGTAATTTTCAAAAAAATTGATGACGTGACAGCTTCTAATTATGACACTTGGCATATTCTGACGATGACACATGGCAGCGCGTGGTAGTGACATGTGGCAATGCATAACAATGACATGTGGCTGATGATGTGGCACCTAGGTGGCAGGGTGACATAACGATGACGTCAGCGTCTTCTACCTCTACCTTTTTCCGGTGATCGGAACTGAAATTTTTGGTGACTTTGAAAAAATTTCCGGCAATGTGTATCTTGCTCTTACGACCTCCATTTTTGACGTCGTTTGGACCATTGGCTTTGCAATGGAATGCTCAAAAACGGATTTCGAGCAACTTCAAAATTTTAGATTTTTGACCGAGAGCTTAACAAGCTTGGTTTTTGGCGGAAAAAAATGCCTCTGGGAACTCCAACCTTGCTCTGATACCACTTTGTTGGGATAAAACGATCAAAATAACACGCATAAGCAAAGAAAGACACAAGTATATACGTGGTTTGGTCAAATATAAACCTATGTCCAAGGAAAAGAGATTTCATTATCTTTGATGAAAAATGGGGAGGAGGAGGATACAA
Source organism: Cornus suecica (assembly GCA_963922005.1). Lineage (NCBI taxonomy): Eukaryota > Viridiplantae > Streptophyta > Magnoliopsida > Cornales > Cornaceae > Cornus > Cornus suecica. The sequence continues at coordinate 21,831,622 of OY998239.1, read as the reverse complement.
CTTTCACTCTACTGAACTCACTATTTTCTCTCTCTGCCTCACACTCACAAAACTCATTCTTGGTTTTGTTCTTGTTGTTTTTATTGTATTTTGTTTCTTCACATTCAAGCTTATTTATAGGTTAAAACTTGTATCTTCTATTCCACCTTTGAGAGTTGGATAAGGGATGGTGAGTTAGGTGCATATGCAATCTACCACCAATCTAGTTGTAACTAACAAACTTCAAGCTATCCAACATTCTCCAGGCTTCCATTCTTGAGGCATGACTAATTGGTATGGAACCTTTCGCACTCTACATTTGTTATTCGTTATTGAATCTTTCTGCCCAAACTGCCTTGTGATTCATACATATTACAACAACGTTACTCGCTTTTGTTTGGTAATATTGCTACTTTTAGTTTTGTATTATCATTTTTCAGTAAATATAAATTTACATTCGAAATCTCATTCACTAACCATGTTTTGTTTTTTTGAACTGTTAGTAAAGAAGAAAATAAAAAAAGGCATTGCTACTATGATATTTAGTTCATTGAATGTTATTAACTTCATATATAAAAGAAGAAGAAAATCTTGATGGTCGGTTTGGCATTAATTACTTTAAAAACTTGTTTTAAAAGACTTTTTTTTCAACATATATTTTTGTTACCGTACTTCAACAAAATATAAAATTTAATATGACAAAAAAATTGTTATTCTCTTTTTGATCTTTAAAATTATATGTAAATAAGTTGAATTTCGTTAAAATTTGATTCAATTTCTCGTGGCAATTATGTTCATTTATTACACTATATATTTTTTAAGTTTGAAACATGATTTCAATAAAAAATTGATAGTGAAATTTTACATTAAAATTAGATAAAAGTACATAAAATCCCCATGAGCTTTTGAAAACCTACAAAATACTCCCTATGTGCTAATTTTCACTCTAAATCAGTCCTTGACCTTTGAAAAAGCTAGCAAATTACACCCTTAGGCTCACTTGAGACATCTTTCCAATTGTCATGTATGTCATTTTACTATTGTACCCTTTTAATTGAATAGTTTAATATAATAAATTAAAAATTATAAAATTAAATATATTAAAACAAATTTTGGTTAATAAGAGTATCAAGTATCATAAATAACAATTATAATCGTCTTTTGTAATTGAATCAACCTCGAGGGAGATTATTATTTTTTACCCTATACTTGCACCGAATTTCTAGGCCTAATTGGGACACTGAATACATATCACAGTTGTATGGATAGTTAAAATTATGTTTGAATCTTACTATAATCTATCCAACAATGAATATATATTGAGTCCATGTCTCAATTAGGTTTAGGATGGTCCTGGTGAACCACATCATTTTGCTGATGTGGTGAACTCAACCAATTAATTTATGTCATTTGTTTAAAATTAACACATCACTATCTCCACATCATCATATTCAACCTCTATTAATTTATCCAAACCTTAGCCGCCGCCACAACCCTAGCCTCCATCACCACCACCTACCTTTCCGCCGCCGCCCCCCACCCACCACCACCACCACTGTAGTTGCCACCACCACCCGTCTCCACCCTCACCACCACCGCCGTCACCACCATCATCTCCAACCTCACCAAAGAAAAAAAATTCAAAGAGCATATACATCATTGGTTTTTTTTTTCTTGTTTAGTGTGTGTGTGTGAAATTTTCAGATTTGAAAGGTGTGGACTTGATTTGAAATTAGATGACCTATTTAGCCAAAGAGCATATACTGATCTTCGTCCAGCCTTTTCTCTTCCTTTTGAGTTCCATAAAATTTTTTCTCACACATTCTCTCTCTTTGATTTTGTTGTCTTGGTGAAGAAGAATAAGTAAGCTTCCGTGTTCTGCCATGGTGGTGGTAGCGGTGGTGAGGTTGAAGGTGGTGGTAGGGTTTGGATGAATTAATTGAGGTTGAAGACAATGATGTGACAATAATGATGTGTCAATTTTATACAAATGACATCAATTAATTGGTTGAGTCCACCACATCAGCAAAATAATATGGAGTACCCAGTAATTTGGCCAATTTCGTGCTCTTATCCTAAAATTAAGAGTAAAGTGCAAAAAAACCCCCTCAACTACAAAAAACCCCCATGATTTATTAAATTGGTGCAATTAAGTACAACCCTTTTATTTTCAGGTCAAGAGGAATAAACTGAAAAGTTAAAAGACCTTACTACCCCTAAATGAAATGACGACGTTTTGGTATATTGGCATCTTATCCATTATCCTAGGGTTTCTTTTTAGTTTCTATCGCAGCCATCATTTTCATCCCATCTATTTTGCAGCAGTGTAAGAGGCGAGACAAAACCCGAAGAAGAAGCTTGAAGCAAGGTGTCATATTCCATCTTTGTCTTCTTCGGTAAATTTCTTAATTTTA